>WOXC01008835.1:0-523697 GCA_011680675.1 Gymnobelideus leadbeateri
GAGTAATCTAGGGCAGACATATAGAGAGGGAATGTAAAATATATAGAGGGAAATAAAGTGAGGAGTTTGAGAAATTTGACTAACCTTTGTGGTATGTGACAGAGAGAGAGAGAGAGAGAGAGAGAGAGAGAGAGAGAGAGAGAGAGAGAGAGAGGAATTTGAGATATTTAACTAGCCCTAAGTCTTCCAGGAAGGACAGAACTCCGGTTTCTGTATGGGGTGAGTGGGCGTGTCCCTAGTGAGCACCACACCGGCTTCCTTCCTATAATACACTTGGGGTACAGGCTCTGGGTGTAATAAACACCTTCCTCTGCACACTCTTGTTTCTGAGTTCTTTCACTGAGAAGGGGTCTGTTGTTTTAAGGGGCACATCATGTAGATCTTCCTAACGGTCCCAAAGGGAAGCAGTGGGCAGCAGAAACTTGTCCAGGCTACCTCCCTGACCCTGCCTGGGCAGTCCTGTGATGCCCAAAAGAGGGTTTCTCACAAGTAATACCGGAGTCTCCAACTTTTCATGTCCCCTACTTCCAGTCAATGTGGCAAACCAGGCCATGGTGGGTTGCTACCCTCAAATTAATAGTCCTCAGATCCAGATTACTACACACTATGTAAACTCAGCTGCAACAACCAGATTAAATTTGCTCGTCAACTCTCATTGGAATGTCATTCTTGTATTTGTATGATTTAGTGGGCATGGGATGGAGGGTGTGGAAGATGAAGTTTATGACTCTCACTGGGTAAAGTCCAATTATAAACATAAAAATCCAACCTGAGAGCACAGTTCTGGAAGCTTCTCTTGCTGCTCCCAAGAGAAATGACCAGAAATTATACAGACATAACCTTAAAGGTTTTTTTGGAGTTGATTCACACAAAACCAGACTTTAATGCGGAGTCAAGGGGGCTTGATCTGGGTGCTACAAGCCAGGAACACCAATGTTGGGATGGCAGGAATACCCCCACCATGGTCCTCTATTTGCTAAGGTCATTTGGGGCACCTCCCATCCTGCTGGTTCAGAATTATAGGTTTTGAGGTAGGTAGGGAGTATCATTCAATATTTCCACACCAAGCCATGTGGGAGACCAATTATACGGCATGGCACCTCCCCTACCCAATTTCCTTCAAACAAGGATTCCATCCAGGTAAATTCCATTATGATCTTACACAAGAAAACAAAAATAAATAAATACAGATAATAAGAGATCACACAGGGAAACAACATTCTGTTTTGAGGCATTGTACTGTAGATTAAGAGTTCTTCACTTTTTGGTGTCAGGAACTTTTAAAATGTCTAGTGTAGAGGTTCATTCATAACCTTTTTTTCACATCCTGGACTCCTGTGAACTGTGTCGAAACTTCTGGACCCTATTCTCAAAATGATGTTTTTAAATGCAGAAAATAAAATAAATAGGATTACAAAAGAAACCAATCATATCAAAATTCATTGGGTGAAATATTATTTTTTAAAAGCAAGTTCATAATCCCTAGGTTGTAAATTCCTGCTGTAAATATGTAACAATATCAGTATTCAATAAATATGTGCAAATTGCATAGCATTTAAAAATTTAAAGGAATTTCTTAATTTCTGGATATCTATGCAGAAAGAAAATAATTTGGGGGAACTTTAACATGCCTCTTCCAGAATTAAACAAATATAATAGGATAACTCCCCACCCAAAAAAGAAGTTAAGGATTTTAACAGAACGTTAGAAAAAAGAGGCATGTTAGAGCTTTAGAGATCATTGGAGGGAAATATTAAGTAATAATCTTTTTTAAAATTTCATGGAAGCTTCACAAAAACTGACTGATTCTAGGGCAAAAAGTTCATAGACAAGTACAAAGTCAATAAAAACAATAGCTTCAATAACATAGCAATATATAAACAAATTGACCAGATACTACATATTACTAACCAAAATGAGGTAGATATAATTTTTAAAATTTCATTCACATAACTATTAAATGCCTAGAACAGACTAAGCATTTAATAAATGTTTATTAAATAGTTTGTTCAAAATAACCTGAAATCAACCTACCAAGGCACATTCAAGATATATAACTGTAGCAGCAAGCACCCCAATATCCCCAGGGTAGCTGCCAATATAGGTTCTTAGATCTGCTTTTCAAAAGGAAAGCAACTCAAAATGGGTTAACAAGCTTACTTTAATCAAACAAACACACATTACCTAGTTCAGGGGAAAAAGGTCAGCACCCCAAACTTCAGAGTTACAGAACTTACAGATCAAACAGACAGGCTTCCAAACTGTCCAACCATTATATCAATACCAAATCACAGTTACCAGAGAGGGAAGCTTCAACATCTGGGTTTTCAAAGCCGGGGGGCTCTCAACAACGGCTTCCCAGAGTCCCATCTGATCAAATCACACAACACTCCTCAAAGTGAGCCCCAAAGCAAAGCCTCTCCTAAGGGTTTATATAGCCTTCTCCTGGCTCAGAGAATGTAACAACCTCCTTGACCCACTGCCCAATCACAAAGTATCAAGGTGTGGGCTTTCCTGAAAAACAAGCCTCCCACCACAGGCTCCAGGTGCACTTAAGCTAGGGGCAGGGAAGATCTTTAAATCTGCATTTCCATTACAATAACTATAAAACACTTTTTACAAAAATAAAGGAAGTCTTAAATAATTGAAGAGTAGTCAATTTTCTTAGATGGACAGCATCAATATAATAAATCCTTTACCTTGGAGATTGGGCTTTTCTTTACAGAATGACAATGACAATCTAAGGGCTGTTGTCTGAGATTACCACTGAGGGTTATCATTGATTATATCAGCATTGGACATTCTCTATTACTTCCTGGTACACCCCTCCTGCACATGTCTCCAAAGCAAGAAAGAGATTCAGAGCTCCAGTCCCATAGGGTTTTCCAGGGTTTCTCTTTATAATCTCTTTAATAAAATACAACTTATTACAACTACAATTTTTGTAACCACTATTGGTTAGAAATTAATGAAACCCATCAAGCTTCACAAAGAAGACTAAGAAACTTCCCATAAAGTTATTTTATTGGGCAAAATTTCCAAGATGTTAATCTTCCTTTGCCCTTTCCATAAGTTCGCAATTTGAGAATGATATGTAAGGAGGGCTAATCGGGGGACCCCTCCTCCCTCCAATGTGCTCTGGAGTATTTCCCACGGATCTAAGCCTGTACTCTGGCATCTCCATCAGTCACGTGTCCTGTCTCTAGGCTGAAAGTCTTGCACTGTGGATCAGCGCTGCAAACTCATTTTCCGCCATCAAAGCCTACCTCTTGGGATCCATTCCCATGCCACCACCATCTTCTCAGCCCCCCCAATTTCACTACCTCGGGGTCATGCTTGACTTCCTACTCTTAGTATCTGCAGTCAAGTCTCATCGCTTCTGCCTTCACGCCTGTCTTACAGAATCCCCTTCTCCCCTCTCACACCGTCCCCCCAAGACTATTAAAGGTGGCTTCTCATGGGTGTCCCCGCCTTAAGTCTCTCCCCACTTCCCCACTTCAGTCCATCACCCACCTGCTGCCACCTGGCCTGGTGAAGGGCACCCAGAGCCAAGCACTCGTGGATCCAGCCTTTAGTGCCTAGGCTCCAGAAGCAGCAAAGCCTTGCTATAAATGGAAGCAAAGTGTCCCGTTTCTTTCCTGGACGCCAGCCCCGGGTGCTCCTGCAGCTGTGCTGGGAGGGCTGGGGGGGTGTCCCTCACTCTCCAGTTGGACCTAACTACACAGCTGATGAGACTAAGGAGAGATCCCAAAGCGTCACCCCCGGGCAGCCCCAAACAGCCCCTGTGAACACGTGCTGCCCAAGGCCGTGCTCCTAGATCCGACCTATGCCACTGGCGCCCACCTCACCCAATGCATTCCGGAGTTCTACAGAGAGACCTTGCCCGTGTCACTGCACAGCTGCTGCTGAGCGGAGCCCCTTTAACATCAGAGCGGCCAGTCGGGCAGTGCGGGCTCTGCAGGTGAGGCTGAGTGGTTTGCAGCGGGCCTTAAGGGATGACCTCCCGCCTGGCCCAGCACCCTCCCTGAGACTGCAGACGGAAGCCAGGCATGCCTGCAGGTCCCCCGGGCTCTCCAGACGTCCAGGGGCAGCCCAAGAGCCTTTCTCTTAGGGCCTCCCACACACCAGCCCCGGCCACGCGTGCGCCGCCCTCGCACCTACGGCGCATGCTCGGCCACTCACGCTGCCAAAGGACGCGAGCTCCTGCCCGGCCTTCGGAGCAGGAAAGGCCGGATGGCTCCAGCGGCAGGAAGCCCCCATCCTCGTGGCCATCTTGGCTGCAGAGGCCGCCCTGAGCCCCGCGCCAGCTCTGCTCCTGCTTCAGGCAGCGTCAGCCGAGGACCTGGAGGGCTTGAGCCCGGAGGCAGGAGGCCCTGGGCTCAGATTTACCTTCCGATGCTTATTAGCTTCCTGGCCCCAGGCAGGTCACTTCCCTTCTGGCTGCCTCAGTTTCCTCACCTGTCAAATGGGGATTATGACAGTCCCCGGGGGCCCACAGTGGTGGGGAGGATGGAGAGAGAGGATTACTATTTGCAAAGGGGCTGCAAAGGGCGCAGAAAAGGAGACTGGGGGGGGGGGTCTAGGAAGGGAAAGAACCACGAGGCACCTAGTGAGCTGAGGAGACGTCCTGTCAGGGCGAAAGTGCGGCCCTGGGCTGCGCGCGCGCATGTTCAGAGAGGGTGGCACGTGGCCTCCTCAGTGCCACACGTGGCCCTGGGCTGCGCACGCCCTGCGGCGCAGGCGCGGCCGAGCGCTCGGGGCTCGCGAGCGCCCCTTGCGGAGCGGAGCCGAGCACTCAGCAGCCTCAGGTGGAGGACACCAGCGGTTAGTGGGCCTGGGAACGCAAGGCCGGTCGGAGGCCGGGGCTGGGGGCGGGGAGCGGCGAGGGAACTTGGCCGGCGTGGCGGGAAGAGCGCGGTCAGGCTGTGCCCCCGATCGCCTGGTCACCGTGGGCAGAGCTCTCTCCTCTCTGGCCTCAGTTTCCTTTTCTGTAAAACGGGCGAGTTAAGCTCCAGCAGCCCCGGATGGGCTGAAGGAGGCCCCCGCCCGGCCTGCAGAGCCGCCCTGGGGTCAAGTGCGAGGCAGCGTCGGGGTCCCCCTGGCGGGCCTCGGGCAGGGGGGCAGCCCTCCAGTTCCCCCCTCCGTGACCCAGGGCAGCGGCGCCAAAGGGAAGGGACGGGAGGGAGGGGGAGAGCGGGAGTCTGTAACACGTGGTTCTTATGGGGTAGGGGCCTTTCCCTGCTTCGGTAATCGCGGGGCAGTACATGGGTGCGCAGCCCCCAGCCCTCAATGGTGTAGCGACGGCGGGGGGCGTGCCCCGCCCTGCGGTCTCTGCATCTGTAAAATGGGCACAGCCCAGCGCCGTCCTTGGGAGAGCCAAGCCGTGCCTGGCCTCATCCAGGAGCAGAGGGGGGTCCGGTGGCCCGGGCTTTCTCAGGCTGAGGCCCCGGGGCCAGGGAGTGGGAGTCGGCTCCCGCGGTGTCGTCTCCTGGGGCCCCGTGTTTTCTTGTGCATGACCCCCAGGACTGCCGCCCCTCCACCTTCTCCAGACGCCTGCAGAGCATGGCCCGGCCTCCTGCTGGGTAGCCATCCGAGTGCCCGGCCGGGCCAGACCCCGGCCCGCCCCCCTGCACTGCCGTGCCGTCGGGATCTTACTTGAGCCTCACAACCTCGGAGGGAGGTGCTGTTATTGTCCGCCTTTTACCGATGGGGAAACTGAGACCTGCAGAGGCCACATGACTCGCCCAAGGTGAACCAGCCTCCCTCCACGGCACCACCTCCATGCTCAGCTAGTCTGTTGTCCTCAAGGAAGGGAACTCGCTGCCTCCCAAAGCAGCCTTTACATTTTAGGACAATTTAGTTGCCAACGGGAAACGAATTTAATCATCCACCTGATTTCTTTCCTTCCCCCTCAAACTCAGATACCTTCCTGAGCACAAGCAAAGAGAAAAGGGCCAATCACAGCAGGGAGAAAGTGACATGAGTTCACAAGAGCATGTATGTTGTTGACCCAAAACCTCTTGGAACATCGTGTCTTAAAGGAGATGAGACGCAAACTTAAGATATTCTGGACCCACAAAACGATCTTTTCAAAAGGAAAAACCAGTAATGAAACATAGTTCAAACAACAGCAAGAAGGGGGAGCCACTTTTTCAGGGAGCAAAGAAATGGAATCAAGGTAGGTGGCCTTGGATAGGGAAACGGCTAAGGAGAATCCCCCAGAGCCATGGAATGAGCGTTGGAAGGAAGCTGAGCAGACAGCTGGTCCAACATCAACCATCCAACTGGTTGTTTTTTACTTTTGTTAACAATGTTTCCTTTCCTCTTTATCTTGCTAAACAAAGGAGCCATAGGTAAACCAGGTTGAATTGTAGAGTGCTATAGAAATCACTGATCCCATTTGTGGTCATTGAGGGTTGAACCAATTGAAGAGGTAAATTAGCAATCCCACCAGAAGTACAGTGCCAGCAATGTAAGCTCAGGAAGCAGGGCAGACAAACATCTATATCCACTACCTCTTTGGCCCAGTGTGGAGTAGTTCGTGTAACAGATTGAGAGTCTGCCACATTTTCACGATCTGGAGTTAGAGTTAATACAGAAATTCCTATGTCAGCTCTCTTAAATACTAATTCTCCAAACAGTCCATTCCAAGTGCTGTCTTCTTCAGGACTCCCAATATGGTCTGGTGCAACATAAATGTCATAGTTAAAGCCCACGTGATTAAGATATCCAGAACATCAGTGGAGGAACTTTGTCATTTCTGTGGTTAACCCAAGACATTTTTTGACACCATCACAAATGGTTCTTCCAGAAGAGTCACCACATGGAGAACTACCCTATACGTGGTATTTTCCAGTTTTTTTGTCTGTCAGCAAACTATTCAGATATGTGACAGGATTCCAGCTGCCAAATTTATGGACACCCCTGCCAAGATCGTCTCCATAATTTGTTCCAAGAATTTTGAAATGTACATTAGGATTGACTCCATCTTCTCTGAGTTGTAAATCACTAGTCAATCCACTTAACTCTTCCCTTTTTTATGGAATCCAGCATGGACTGCCTTCCTTGCCACGACTTAGAGTTCTTCCTGAAGCTGAGTCAAACATGCTATGCTATGCCACTTCCAGTTCTTTTAACTTCTTGTGAAAAGCATTGACAAGTAGAAGCATTGTGTCACATATGTAAAAGTTTGAGATCTCCATATTCCAGGAGAATGGGTCTTTGGGATCACATTCAGCCTGTTCTTGGGGAAAGCCCATCACCTCCTCAGGCAAACCATTCCATTCTTAGTTGGCTCTACTTGTTGGGAAGTTTTTCTTGACTTAAGTACAAACTGACTTCTTTATAACTTCCTTCAGTTGCTCCCAATTCCTCCCTGTGGTATCCCTCCTCCACTGTGACCCCCTTTTGGATTCTTTGATGGAGCCATGATGTCCCTCCCCAGTTCTCTTCTCCAGACTCAACATCCCCTGTTCCTTCAACCTTTCTCATGTGATGTGGGCACCAGACCCTTTGCCATCCTCACAGCTCTCCTCTGGATATATCTGTATCACACCAAGATTCTGATAGAAACATAGTACCGAAGGGACTTTTTTGGTCACCATCATGTTACTGACTTGTACTGATCCTGAAGTTCCCTAAAACTCCCACCTAGGTCTTTTTTCAGATTAAACAGCTTTCTAACCAAGTGTCCCGTCCCGTCCCCCCGCCGGGGAAGTTGATTATTTGGTCCTAAGTGTGAATTTTTACTGTTCTTCCTGTTCAATTCCATCTTATATTCAGCCAAACGTTCTAGGGGGAAATTTGTAATGGATATCATGATCTGTGAGGCATATCAAGTCAGTCTGATGTAATGATAACTGTAAGGAATTCAGAAAGTCACAAGGAGGCTTATAGGAACTGATGAAGCAAGCAGCAGAGTGAGGAAAGGGACATTTGTAATGATTACCACAATACTGTCTGAAAAAAGAAACAGCCAGCAAAAGTGAAATGCTGTGGGATTATAATGATCAGATGTGGCCCCAGAGCAGAGAGGAGAAGAGGGTGGGGGACTATGGGTGTGCAATGTTGCAGATGCTAATACATAGTCATTGTTTTCTTTTAAAATCTTTGTTACAAGGAAAGAATCATGGACGCTAGAGAAGGGGGGGGGGGGGGGACTATATTCAGAAATGACCATGATGTAAGAACAAAAAGTTCTGAGAAAACTTTTTTTTTGCTTTTTTTTTTTTTTTGGAGGGGGGAAGGTAGGACAGTTAGGGTTAAGTTACTTGCCCAATATCACACTCCAATTTTGTGTTAAGTGTGTGAGGCCAGATTTGAACTCAGATCCTCCTGACTCCAGGGTTGGTGCTCTATTCATTGTGCCTCCTCACCACCCCATAACTTTTTTAAAAACAAAGAAATGGGATATGTCAGTCAGCCAGCATTGATTAAGGGCACTGTGCTGAAAGCTAGAGATACAAAGAAAGGCAAAAATGATCCCCACCCTCAATGAGCTCCCAGTCTAATGGGGGAGACAGCATGCAGACAACTCCATACAGTGGAGACCTAGTCAGGATAACTTGGGGCTACTCTCTCTCAGAAAAAAACCACTAATATTAGGGAGGGTTCTAGACACAGGACAGCCAGGGGAAATGCTCAGCATCAGGAGATGAGAAGAGGGGTATCTTGTGAGAGAAACAGGCAGGAGGCAAGTTGGACCAGATTGCAGAATTGGGGGGGGGGGGGGGAAACAGTAGGAAGGGGCCAAAGTCCTGGAGGTGATGATATGGTCAGACCTGCCCTTTAGGAAGATGAGTTTGACAGCTGGAGTAGGAGGGATGGAATGGGAAGAAAGTGAAAAGATTTGTTCTGTGAAGTTTGGATTCAGTCAAAGGGCTACACTTAAGGATCTAGAAGGCCATAAATCCCCCCCACCCCCATCTGATGGTCCAGACTTAATAGTTTGTGCTTTGTTGGCAGTGTTCACCCTGTCAGTGGTTGTGCTCAACCCCAAAGTCCCTGCCTAGTTCAGGCCTCGGGTGCCTTACAGCTGAATGAAATCATACTGACATTGTGGACTGTGGGTGCAAAGGCTTTGCCAGTGATGTTTGGGGAGACTCACTGTGCAAGGCTGAGCTCCCTTTAGAGTGGAGCTGAAGGCTGAGAGAGGCAAAGACAGTCCAGTAAAGACAACGGATTTCACACACACACACACACACACACACACACACACACACACACACACACACACACCTACCTCCAGATCCAGACCTCAAGCACTCACATAAGATCCCCAGTGGGAATCTAGGAAATGCCACTGGTGATTACCATAAGTGAGAGTAAGGAACCCTCACTAATGTGGTTGTGTTATGACCCAGGAAGAACTGCTGAACAGGAGAGGCTGGACCTCAGAGCCAAGGCCCTAAAGGAATCTGAGGAGAGGTTTCTGCCAGTTTTAGGCTAGGGATCGCTGCCCTTGCTGGAAAAACCTAATAACATTCTGGTTGACATAAACACTTAACACTCCCTTAGAAAAGAACACAGCTGCTAGGGGCAGCTAGGTGGCACAGTGAGTAGAGCGTCAGCCCTGGAGTCAGAAGGACCTGACTTTGGATCCGGCCTCAGACACTTAATTCACACACAAACAAAAACCTAGCTGTGTGACCTTGGGCAAGTTACTTAACCCCAATTGCCCTCCAAAAAGAAAAAAAAAAGGAACACAGTTGCTCCCATCAGAGGCTGGAGGTGATAAAGACTGCAATTGCTCATTAAATACTGAACCCAAGGAGTCTAGTGGGTTGACCTGTCATCCTACAAGGAGCCAGCCTGGTAGAGTGATCCATCTATTACCAACATTGACGTCCTGTGTCAATGAACTTCCCCTTTCCTGGGAAAAGAAAGGACATAGAGGCCGTCCATCACCTTAGCAATGTGTGTTTGTATGTGTCTCACTACTATTGTATTTTAAGTTCATGCCAATTCTCCCCCCTCCTATGTCTTAAATCTGTATATTTATAGGGATCCTGAGCCCGAGGTTTGGCAGAGAATACTCTTTTTGCTGTGATATTTTAGTAAAATATGTTTCTGGGAGTTGAGTCTTTTGGCTTATTGTTCATGGAAGCTTGCTGGTAGAGGCTAGTGAACTGTATTGTCAGGAAGTTATCCAAACATCACATTGCCCTTGATCCTGGGGTCCCCATCTGGGGCCCCAGCCTGCAAGAGCCAGTGTGGGTTGGGGAGGGATGCCCATAAGAGGCACTGTAATAGGATTTAGAGCCGAAAGAGACCTCAGAGGTCATCAGATCCAGCTCCTTCATTTTACAGTTGTAAGGAAACAAGTCCAAGAAGATGGGACTCATCCAAGGTCAGACAACTAGGAAGTAGCAGGCCTAGGATTTGAAGAAAGGTTCTATAACTTGAAATCCAATGGAAAGGGCTCCTACTAGGGCTGGCCTATTGAATTAGACTAATCCAGCTAAACCAAGTGACGCCTAGGTGAGCCTGTGGAGCTGGAGCTCTTCACCTGGGGCCATCTGTGTTCTCACTAACCTTTTCCTCCCTTTGTAAAGGGAGTGTCCCAAGGCTTCTCCAGAGTGCCAGAAGGGTCCAGAATTCACAGAAAGTTAAGAAGCCCTTGTCTAGAGCATAGGAAGGGTAGCCCTGGCTGGGTTGCCTAAGGAAAGGATAGCCTTACATGGGCATGCCCCTTTCCCATACAGTAAGTGCCAAGAAGCAGGCAGTGTGTGCTGTCCAGCCATAGCAAGATGCTGTCCCCTTACCTCTGGAGGAAAACAGCAAAAACACTTCCCCTCAGTTGAGCCTGGGGTGGCAGCCAAGAACAAAATACTGCTTCAGGGAAGAGACAAATCCTGGGACAATAGTCTGAGACACTTCTGTACTCTTGGGGCTAAAAAGATTTTCAGTTTTTTTCTGGAGAGGAGAGAGCTAGGAGCAGGTGCAATGGATGGAGGAGGAAGAAGCCACTTGTCCTCTAGAGAATGACTTAGCAGAGCCACAGAAGCTATCAGGTAAGAGATCACCCAGTAAGGGCCAAAGGAAGAAGAGAAGAGGAGTAGCTGGTGATCCCCTGCTGGAGGATCTAAAGAAGCTGATGAAGTCTGTTGTCCTTCCTGGGCAAGTACCCAAGACGTAAGAGAAAACCTTCCAAGAATCATCAAAACAGATACCAATCTATATCCAGGCACTAATGGTGCTACTAGGAGGCACCCCAAAATATTGCCAGATATTACAGTCTTGAACAAGACACTGAAGACTGGAGGGGGCACAGGTTTGGTTTGGGTTTTTTTTTTCACTCACAGCTGCCCATTGAAAGGAAAAGATGAAGAGAAATAGGGTTTGGGGAAGTAAACATCTGGCTAAGAAAATGAGATTTGGACTATTAGGCCACAATTTAAAATACAGAGGTGTCAGATTCCTGAGCAGAGATGGAGTATACGCTTTGGAGACTGGTAAGAATATAATTATTCAAGGTGGGATGCAAAGCTAATCAAAAGAATTTGAAACTCAGATGGGAGGGGGAAGGCAAAGCTTGTCCCTCCATCTAGCTAGATAATGTAGCTGCTCTAGCTGCAATGAAAGAACAGCACTTGGGATATCAGAAAATCAAAGAAGACAAAGCCTGAGGGAGGAGTCGGTGGTAAAAATTCTTGGTCATAAATGCTCAGAATTTACAACGAGCAAGAGAAACAAAAGGTTCTAACCCAAGGAGGTAAATTTGACCTCTTAGGTAATAATAATAATTATAATAAATAGCTAGCATTTATATAGCATTTTAAGTGGCACAAAGTCTTTACAAATATTACATAATTTTATCTTACAACAGCCCTGAGAGAGAAGCTATTATTATCTCCACTTTTACATGTGGGGAAACTGAGACAAAGAGGTTAAGTGACTTGCCAAAGTCAAATAGCTATCATGAGACTATTTTAACTCAGGTCTTTCAGACTCCAGGTCTAGTTGCCCTTGATAAATTAAAATAGAATATCATTGAGAATTTTTCCATGAGACAAACCAGATCATTATAACTTTGTCTCCTGGTAAGGCCATTTCCCCATCCAGTAAAAATATGTGGATGCTAACAGCATTTTCTAGTGCTACTGAAATCAAGACTGAATAGTTCAGGAACATGAATTTAAAGCCAAAAAAAAAAAAAGTACGAGAGATAATTTTGTCTAACTCCCTCATTTTTTTTTTTTTGCCTTTTTTGGAGGGGGAAAGGCAGGGCAGTTGGGGTTGACTTGCCCAAGGTCACATGGCTAGTAAGTATTAAGGGTCTGAGGCCAGATTTGAACTCAGGTCCTCCTGACTCCAGGGCCAGTGCTCTACTCACTGCACCACCTAGCCAACCCTCATTTCTAGAGATAGGAAAACTGAGGTTCTGGTGGGGGAGCACCTCAGAGTCATAGATTTAAAGCTGGAAGTGACTTTAAAGGGAAATTGAGTCTAATGTCCTCATTTTATAGAGAAGACTGAGGCCCAAAAAGTCAGCACCAGGTTTCAAACCCAGGTCGTCTGACTGTAAATACAGTTTTCTTTTCACTCCATACAAATATGCCTTAGAGCTGCTTGCTCTATGCCTCTTTTATTGCTTCTAAGATTCTTAGAGGAGTAACTCCACTCCTCTGAGCCTAGAAGAATGGGCTGCCCAGGAAGAATTAAGGTTATTATTTTATGTTCTTCTGATCCAAGCACATTGGTGTTTTGCAGTAACTGGATTATAGAGGTCTTCTCGGAACTTTCGTGGAAAACCCACCAGACTCAGTATGAACTTGCCTTATTTCCCTATAGAATACCTTTCTCTCTTGGACAGCATGGTGTTAGGGGTGAGTGTGACTTCCTGTGGACTCTCTATTGAAAAAGATGGTACTTGAATCTGAGGGAGTGAGAGAGCTTTGGTGAAGTCTTTCAAGGAGCATCAGGGCCAGCCATCTCCAAGTGCCCACAGAGGGCACTCTACCCATTATAAAACACATGGGTGGGTGGGTGGGCGGACATTAAGACTGTGCTGGTGCTAGAACTCAGAAGGCATAGCCTCCCTTGGCCTTTAGAGAAAGCTTGATGCTTTGTATCCTAGCCTGCTTTTCCCAAGGCAAGACTGTATAGAGAATAACCAGTAGCACCTTAGCTTTACCAAAGTCCTTATATAAGAATCTAGCTCTTTTGTTATGGGACAATCTTTGTAACACCTCTGTGATCAGTCTCCCTCCAGCTTCTTCTTGGCTAACATCCATGGCTATTTGACCCAGGGAGTGGGTGGTAGGAGTGCCCAGCTTCTCTGCTCCTTTGGGACGATGCCCAAGGCTCCCCAAAGGATGGCCCATCTCTTACACTGTGCCGGTACTGACCACCTTCTCTTCTCCCAGGCCGTCCAGATCATGATGGGCTCCTTCCACATATTAATGTGGTATTTCCTTTATGAACTTTATAGCAAACAGGCAAAAGGATATTTTGGCATATATAATCCTGTAACCTACAGAGTACATTATCCATTATGGGCGATCAGTGTGAGTAGATTACCTCTCTCTCTCTCTCTCTCTCTCTCTCTCTCTCTCTCTCTCTCTCTCTCTCTCTCTCTCCCTCTCCCCCCCTCTCCCCTTCCCCCCTCCCCACCCCACCCCCTGCTTTGCTATTTTGCGATCTTTCCTGAGGGTGCCCCCATGAGCTAAGGAGAGGGCTGAAGGGGACCATTGTCACACAGAAGCATTGGCTCATGATCTCTGCCCCCGGAGAGCCCACCTGGGGTGGCCCAGGCCCAAGATGCTGTTTGTAGAGAGCTCTTCGAAGTGCCTGGCACCTAGCAGTAGGTGCTCAGTAAATACTCCTCTATCTCTCTCTGAACAAGGCGCACAGCCCCAGTGTTCAGCAGCCAGAATGCCTCAAGCCTGCACAGGAGGTGCCACAGCCCTGCCCTTGGTGCTAGCTCCCCATGTGGTCTCATCCCTCTGGGCCTCAGTTTCCCCAGATATAGAATGAGGGGGCCGTGCAGCTTAAGGCTGCCCTTCTGGCTCACGGTTGGTGGTTGTTTCTTCTGTGGGGTCATGACACACATCATCACCTACATCGAGCTCAGAGCACATGCTAGGCTTCCCCATGACCTCTTCACCGAGCTCTGCACTGAGAGAGAGACTTATTTGCCCTTGGTTACCCCACTAATAAAAATTGGAGTCAGGATTTGAACACAGCTTCCTATGCTGACTCTTCCCATTACCTTACCTCCCAGCGTCCTTGTAGAGTTCAGAAATGAACTCAATTCACCAAGCCTTTATGAAGTCTCTTCCATGTGAGGACACAAAGATAAAAACAAAGCAGGACTGTCCTCAAGGAACTTGCACTTAAATAGTCCAGAAAAAGGAGGGGGGAGAGGACATGACCCTTGATATAGCAGTAGGAAGGACCTCAGGCTTTCAGCTTCAATTCCCTCATTTTACAGATGAGGACATTGAAGCCTATGGGGGTGAAGAGACTTGCCCAGACAGTAAGTGTCTCAGGCGGGATTCAAACCCAGGCCCCCAGGCTTCAGACCCAGTTTTCTTTCTACTAGATCTTGAGCTCCAAGGGAGCAGCTGGGGTGGGCTCTGAAAGGAAGCCAGAGGCCTAGAGAGAGTGTTGGCAAAGAGCCTGAGACAGACCTGGAAGCTGGATACAAAGAAAGGGTGAGGCCGCCTCAGCTAGACCTTAGAAAGGGGAGTGATGCGTCAGGAGGAGAAGGGAAGCCAAGTTGGGAAGGGGCTTAAATGCCCCACCAACAGAGCTGAGCTCACTGTTCATTCTAGCATCTGGATGCCAACACTTAGCATTTTTATATAAAATCATTGTCTTAGGTAGTAGCCAGTGCCACTAGCAAGCAGGAGGCAGAGAATATTTCTGTGATATTGAAAACCAAGGAATGTGCCTCTCCCACATTCAGCAGAGAAAGGACCACTCCCTCCACACCTCCAAACATACCATCTGTGGGTTGTACATCTGAAAGCACTGAGCCAGGATCCGGGCTGCCCATTAGAGAGATAAGATTTAGAGTGGGCACTAACCTGGGGCTGCCAGCTCATCCAGCTCCCTCCTTTTACAGAGTCCCAGAGAGGGGAGGTGATTTGCCTGAACTCACAGTCTTCAGTGGGAGAACCTGGGTTCCCAGGCTGCAAGCCCATGTTCTCCCCAAATGTACTGTGCTGCCCTGGATGGCATCACCTTCTTACCATGAAAAGTAACAGTGGCCACTCTGTCATTGATACTGTGGGTGCCAGGCTGCTTGAGGGAAGGCACAGGAACAGCACCAAGCACAGTAACTTGCACATAGTAGGTTCACTGGAGTTCAGAGATCCCACACACAAGTGGGGCCCCTAGGCTCAATATGGCAGAGTGGCTAGAAGTCTGGGTTTAGAGTTAGAAGGACCTGGGCCCTCATTCCATCATCTACTGTCTTTGTAGCCCTGGGCAAGTCCCTATCCTTGAGGTGCTTCAGGGGACTCCATCTGCCTTCTCTACTAAAGCTTGGATGGGCTGTGATCTGCCTTGGTGGGGGGAGCTCCCACACCAGGGATTCCCCTTTGGTGCTGCAAGCACAGGCCCTCTCTACCTCCACTGGGCTTCCCAGCCCCGTGACTGTGGGCCGAGTCTGACCAGCACTCATGCCTCTGAGTGCTGCTGGGCTAGGACACTTAGCATGGACCACAAAGGGGGGAAGAAAGGAAAGTGAATTCCATCAAACAGACTTTTGTTCATCTAAAAAGAGTTTAAATGAGGAAGGGATTCAGTGAGCAAGAGCTGTGATGGGCAGAGGAAGTAGACTTGGTACCGGAGAGCTAGAGCTACAAGGAACCTCGGGGCCCTCATTTTACAGAGGAGGAAACAAGGCCCAGAGAAATGAAATGATTTGCCAAGTCACGGGTGGGTAGGTGATAGCTGGCAGGTGTAAACCCAGAACTCTGAAACCAGCTTGATCTGCTTGACCCCAGAAGACCGATTAGGAGCAAAGCCAGAAGTTGTGAGGGGGCTTAACATTAGGAAAACACACCCTTGCCAAGGGAGCTCTCCCCAGTGGAGGCCCTGGAGGGCTCGAGCAGAGGCTGCACCTGGGGCCTGCCTTTTGGGTGCTGGCTGGGTGCAAAACCCACATAGCAGCCATGCTGATATGTGTGTTTGTTTTTCTGTGCAGTTCTTCCTCTCCGGAATCCTCTCAGTAAATGAAGCAAGATACTCCTCCATCCAGGCGGTAAGTCAGAAGGGGCTGGAATGCTCTCACTGCTGAAAGGGGGGAAGTTTTAAGGCAGAGATGAAGAGTCCCAGAGCAGTCAGGCCCCCTCCCCAGCTGGGGTGGTGATTGTCCCCAGGATGCAGGTTCCTGGGGGTGGAGAAGGAGGAGCAAGCAAACCCAGGCACACTGCTGTGATACTGCAGAGGACCCAGAATTCCACCCAGGCCTAGCACACCCTCCATCAGGGAGATTGCAAAGCCACCTGCACCTTCTCATCCTGGGAAAGTTTTGTCCATATTCTCCCACAGATTCTCCACCAAGGGGGTGCAGTGTGCTGAAGGCACCCCTCAATGTCCTTGTGGATTTTGTGGGTGCCACTTGGGCTTTCTCTTGTCCTTCAAGTGATCAATATAACTGTTGTTTGGCCTCTCTCTCTCTCTGTCTGTCTCTCTCTCTCTCTGTCTCTCTCTCTCTCTCTCTCTCTCTCTCTCTCTCTCTCTCTCTCTCTCTCTCTGTCTCTCTCTCTGTCTCCCTCTCTCTCCCCCTCCTCTTTCTTCTTCTCTCCCTTCTCCCCCTCCATTTCTCTCTCCTTCCCTCTGGTAGACTAGAAAGTAAAGTCCTGGAATTTTAGGCCTGGAGGAGACCTTGGAAAAGAGCTAGTCCAGGGGTTCTTAACCTTCCTTGGACTTTGGTGGCAGTCTGGTGAAGCCTGTTGACTCCTCCTCAGACTAATGTTTGTTGCCCACCATTTATAATGAAAAGAAATGCTAAATTTCATTTACGTAAGCTCAGGAGCCTCCTGCAGTCCTGTGGATTTCCGGTTAAGGGCCCTTGATCAAATACAGTCCTTTGATTTTTTTTCATAGGGGTTGTTACCCACCAAGTTGAACTTTGGTCTCCTGTCTCATGGGCTCAAGAATTGGAAGGCACTTGAAGGATAATGGAAAGATAATGGGCCCAGAAAAGGACCATGAGACTTAGCAGAGTTAGCCCTGCAGCACAGAGCAGAGTCCAGTGGTCTTCCCAGGTGCTAGGGCCCCAGTGGTCCTGGAGACAGAAAGGGAAAGCAGCTGGGCTAAGGGTTAGACACCGAGGCCCTGACAGAACCCAGACTGTCCCCTCCAAAGCCATCTCTTTGCACCTGAATCCAACATGCATTTCCTTTGCAGAGAAAGCTGGCTTTCTTCGGAAACTTTGTGAGTGCCTCAGTAGCATCAACCGGAGTCATTCTCATAATCGTTGAATTGTGTTCAGAAAATGAAATGTCCTATAGAAATTTTTCCAGAGCAGTAAGTAGCCAGTTACACAGAGAGATCCCAGTTTCCAAATGATAGTAGCATCTGGGGGAACAGGAAAGCAGAAGAGGCTCTCAGCAGGCTCGGGGGCAGGGGAGATATATGTAATGACCAAACAATCAATTAACAAGTATTCTGGAGGAACCATCTAGGTGGTTCCTCCAGAACGAGGAGTCTGGGCACAAAGAGAAATGCTGACCGAGTACCTCTTGTGTGCCAGGTGCCAAGCAGAGTGGAATTGGAACAGGAAAGAACAGCAGCATCCATATAGTGCTTTAAGGTTTGAAAAGGACTTTCCACAGGCTCAGTCCTCACAACAGCCCTGGGAAGGAGGTGTTGCCATTGTCCCCACTATACAGATGAAGCAGACGGAGGCCCAGTGATTTGTCTGAGGCAGGATTTGAACTTGAGTCTCCCTGACTCACCTGTTTTTTGTGGAGCTCTCAAGAGGTCACTCGACCACTTTTCATAGATTTCTTTCTCCTTGTCCCTGCATAGGGATTAAAGTCTACACCGTCATACTGGGTTAGGTAGTGGATAGTGTACTGGACCTGAAGTCAGGAGGACTCATCTTCCTGAGTTCAAATCCAGCCCCATACACTTACTAGCTGTGTGACCCTGGACAAGTCACTTCACCCTTTGGCCTCAGTTTCCTCATCTGTAAAATGAGCTGGAGGAGGAAATGGCAAACCCCTCCAGGATCTCTGCCAAGAGTCAGACAAACTGAAAGAACAAATGCGTGTCTGTAACGCAGCTATGGCCTCCCAGACAAGCTCATATCTCCTTTCACTCAGAGCGCTGGCTCTCAAGGCAGAAGGTTCAGGAATTGTGGCCATAATCATCATAACAGCTGCCATGCACTCGGCTCTAAACTCATCATCTCATGTGACCCTCACAACAGGCAGGTATGGAAACTGAGGTAAACCAAAGTCAGCCTTTAAGAGACTTGCCCAGGATCACATGCTCTGGATCCAGAGCTCAGTGCCCTTTGGCACCAGCCAGTAGCCTCAGAAGGAATGATGAGCAGTGGCCAGTGACGGAGTTGCTCTAGCATTGGTGGGGAAGGAGTAGTGTGAGGTGGCCAGTGCCTGGGCCTTCCTGATAGCAGCTTGTCTGCTTGACAGGTATTTCCCAGGTGATTGACATGGGTCTCCCCAGACTTCTGGACTCTGTCTGCCCCTTTTAACCCCTCCTCCTCCTCCTCTTGTTTGTAGTTGACCAACCTGCTTTCTGCTGGTAAATTGGTTTTCCAGGTCAATCTTCCTACTGGCAAGAGCTGGTCAACCTTGAAAACAGGATGTTCTGGTTATTTGATGGGGTTGTTTCTTTTTGTCATGCACACGTATGAATGGGAGCTAGGATTTAGTCAGTGTGGGTAACTCACAAAAGGGTTAAGTTATTTCACCAGGGACACTCAGCTGGTATGTGGTAAAGGCTACATTTGAGCCGAGATCCTCCCGAGCCCTCAGTCCCAGAGGCTGCTAAGTGACCCAGTGGAGAAAAGGCTGAATTAGGGAGTCAGGAATACTCAAGTCAGAATCCCACCTCAGATATCTACGAGTCCTGTGACCCTGGGCAAGTCACCTCAGATTCCTCATCTGTAAAATGGACAGGATCCTAATAGTACCTACCTTCACAAGCTTGTTGTGAAGATTGAATGAAATAACTTCAGTAAAGTGTTTTGTGAAGGTTAGTCATGTTATCACATTCTGCTGCCTCTTCAGTTCTCGTCCGTGTTGGTGGATTGACATTCTGGCTCGTTGGTCGCCTATGAGTCTGTTAGGGGGAATCAACTCCCTGTTCCCCCAGCCATAGGCGCAGAGATCTACTCAGTATTTCTGTTGACCCAGAGGTGTGCTGGTAAATAGTAACAGAAAAACAAAACAAACACACCCAACACACCCAAATCAATCTGGGTTATTGCCATTTTTTCCCTAGGACAGGTAGGTGCCACAGTGGAGAGAGCAGTGGGCCTAGAGTCAGAAAGACTCATCATCTTCCTGAGTTCAAATCTGACCTCAGACTTATCCTGTTTGACTCAGTTTCCTCATCTGTAAATGAGCCAGAGAAGGAAATGGCAAACCACTGAGGAATCTTGGCCACGAATACCCCCATTGGACACCACCATTTTCTCCATCCCTTTTTTACGGCCCTGACTGTGCAGCCTTTACAGATTCCTGAGGACTGCCAGTTTGTCAGTGGATTCTGTGAGCTCCCAGAGCCCCTGGTGTTGACCGAGTCTAGACTAGCCTCCTCAGCTGCCCCAGCTCTCCTCTGCTTGTCTAGAGTGCCTTATTCACTGAGGAAGGTTGTGAGGAATTCTTCCATTGTGTTTCTTTTGCAGACTGTGGGAAAGATAGTTTCCATGATTCTGTTAATAACCTCTCTCCTGGAGTTCAGCCTCACATTTACCTACATCTTTTACATATTGTGTAATTGGGTGAGTTTTCTTCTTTCTGGTCATTCTAGAAATAATCCATTTCTAATGGGCACAGATCCATGTGGGCTATGGAGCTAAAAGTGTAGAGGCCCTAGTCAAGGAGATTTGGGCTGAAGAAAAATGTAGGTCATGAGAAGAGGACTCAGCCATTCAGCAAACAATGACAGTGTCCCTGCTCAGGGCTACTCATAGTGCTAGGACAAGAGAGGGAGAATGAGAGACAGCCTCCTCAAATCACAGAATGGAAGGGACTGGAAGGGACCAGCTGCCTCGTTCTTTTTTTTTTATCATATGCTTTATTAACTTCTAGTTTACATTCATTTCCGCAAGATTTGAGTTACAAATTTTCTCCCCATTTTTTCCCCTACCCACGTCCCCAGAATAGCAGTCCCACAGGATATCCCCTCCTCCAATCTGCTCTCTCCCATATCTTCCTCCATACCCCCTTCGACTTTTCCAGTAGGGCATGGTGGATCTCCATGCCCTAGTGCCTGTATATCTTATTTCCCAATTACATGTAAAAAAGTATTAATAATAGTATGTGTATATATATATATTTTAAACATTTGGTTTTAAAACTTTGAATTCCAGATTCATTCCCTTCCTCCCTTGTCACCCATCCTTACTGGGAAGATAAGCAATTCAATATAGGTTGCACAGGTGTAGCTAATGCCAAACATTACCATAGTAGATATATTATAAAAGATTGATTATATTTCCCTCCCTCCTATCCCACCTCCCCCTTGTTCTATTCTCTACTTTGGTCCTGTCAGGTGAGGAAGCTGAGGCCCAGGAAGGGGAGGCAGTAGGCCCAAGGTCAGAGAGGTAAAGAAGTGGCATGTGACTAGTCTGGGGTCCGAGCCACATCTTCCATTCCCTACTGGAGGGCTCTTTCAGAGCCATGGTAATTTGCCATTGTTTTATACTGACGTGGCACAGCTACCCACCAGAATCCTCTAGAACTGAAGCTTTTAGCTGGAAGTCTGTGAAGTTATCTTTTTTCCTTTTTTCTTTTTTTTTTTTTTGGAGGGCAATTGGGGGTAAGTAACTTGCCCAACATCGATTGCTAGGTTTTTGTTTGTGTGTGTTAAGTGTCTGAGGCCGGATCCTAACTCAGGTCCTTCTGACTCTAGGGCAGACGCTCTACTCACTGCGCCATCTAGTCGCCCCCGTGAAGTTATTTTTTAAATGTTTTGTTAATTGTATTTCAATATAATTTGTTTCCTTTATAGTCTTTTGTCTTTGATTTGATGTTTTTATGGACATGATTCAAAATAGGGGTCACATAGGCTTCACCAGCCTGAAGGGGCCCAAGTTCTGGGAGGATTGGAGCAGGGGGTCTCTCCCTCACATAGGAGATGGTTCCTTAGTTGGAGTGGGCCACTCCAGACCTCCGATCTAGATCCTGAGGGTCACAGTGCCTCGTTCCATCAGATTTGGGATCAGGAAAGGAACAGATTCCCTTCTATAATCATAACAGGAGCCACAGAATTCAGTGATGGCGATGTGGCTTGATGATGATAGCTAGCATTCATATTTCAGTGTCTGTAGAGAGTCAGATCTGGAGCCAACCTTCTTTTACAGAGGAGAAAACTCAGGCCCACAAAGATGAAATGATTGGTCTGTGGTCACCCTGGCAGTGATCTTGGGTGGCAGCATTGGGACTCCATCATTCCTTCTCCTCCCAGGGGATATGGCTACACTAGGATCCTCCACCTGAGCACAATTTCCATCCTCAGCCTTGGGGTTGGTAGGCCTTGCTTGCTTAGACCAATCCCATCTTTCTTGAGTGGAGCAAGAAGGGTGAGGAGCCTTCCTCCAAGATCCAGGATCTTTCAGTATCCATGTGCAATAGTAGAGAACCATCCTCTGTTGTGTTTGCCCTGGGGATGGATAGTCCAAATCCAGAAGATAACAGCATCACCTTTTTTTTGCCTTTTTTTTTTGCCTTTGTCTTAATATCTTTTAACACACATAGATTTAGTTCCCTACATTTCCATCTAACTGGTCACTCCCTGGGCTTGGGTCCAAGGCAGGGACCACAGCTCCAGAGGACCAGAACTTTGGAAGAAGGGATTGGAAAGAACCAGGAGGCGCAGCAGAAAGGGACCTCATGGACCACTGAATCCAGGGCCCTCACTCTGCAGATGAATAAATTAGGATCCAAAGAGGACCCTGGCCCATCTTACTCAGACACTTGCTAGCAAGAATCCTAAACTAGGATGAGAGGGGCCAGAGGTGAGCCTCAAAACCAGGTCACCTAGTGGGAGTAACAGAACCCAGCGCCTAGGCCTCCAACCCAGCATGATTCTGCTTTTAGGCCTTTTTTTTCTGGCCTGGAGCCCTTGGGCAGCCTTGAAAAACCTATGGGCCAGTTCTCAGAACAATGGCTTTAAATGAAAAAAACACTAATGATAAAATGTATAAAATTACAAAGGAAACCAATCCATTTCAGACATAGGTGTCATTTTCTTCTCCTCCAACTCTACTGACCCCCTAAAACCTACTTGGTTAGAAGTTTAGACTGTGTCTTAGACTAAAGGGACATCAAAAGCTCCAGGTCCCAGGCCTGGCAGTGCCATCCTGAAAAAAATTAAAGGATTAATAATAAAGCATAATACTTTAAAGAGTACAATAAAAGCAGGCAGGAACCAGAAGAGCAAATTCATCATGAAGGGCTTGCCTTTCTGTATGTCTTTAGGAAAATCATTTGGGGCCTGGCCTGGGCCAAACCCAGCCTTAGGAAAGCACAGACTTCCCAGGTCAGAGTGAGTATCAGCAGGCAGCAGTCAACCCTTCCCCCTGGCCACCATAAGCAGCCTGCAGCCTTGCCTGGGAGGCCTCCTGTTTGGGTGGGTAATCTTGTTGGCCCCATTGGCCACGGACCTCAAGGATTTTTCTTTGTCCTGTGCTCAACCCTGATAGGCACTTGCCTTTTTTCCTAGGATAGCCTCATGGAAGAGAAGGACATAAACTGTGGTGGTGGAGAGGTAGACAATGCTGAGGAAGTGAAGGAGGAAGAAGAGGAGGGAAAGGAAGATGATGGTGAGGAGTATAAGGAGATAATGGAGGAGGAGGAAGAAGAGGAGGTGGCAAAGAAGGACAGAGAAAGAAACGAGGAGCTGAAAAAAGAGATGGTCTTTTAAAGAGCTTGGCCTTGTGGGAAATCTCATGTTCATGGCCAAGGCCACAGGAGCAGCCAGCTTGGTGCCTCCTACAGAAGAAAATGCAAACTATTCCATTTGGCTCCCAGACTTGGAGGGTGATGCTTCCCTCCATATCATATTCTCAGAGGTGGCAAACTTGGTACCCAGTCACAGCTCTGGCTTGTCTACAAAAGCCTGTCACTGTGCACCCCCAGACAGAAAAAGGCAGTTCTCAAAGGCTCTGACTGACCCCCAGGTCTTTTGGCAGAATCCTGGGCAGGCATGGCCTTCCAGAACTTCTCCCCACTCAAGCCCCTTGCTTTGGTCCTGGACCTGCCCCCAAAGTGGATCAGTCTGGGAGTCTAGGAAATGTCACCCACCCTGACCTTAGCTAGGTCTTCTGCTATGAAGTTTCACTTCTCCTGCTGGTCCCTTTTCCCCTCATTCCTCAATGAACTATTTCATTGGTCTTAGAGCAACCAATTCATTGCTTCTCCCATGAATCTGGGCTCAGTTCAGGTGGCTCCCCTTCCCTCTGAATGGCTCAGTCCCCCAGGAAAGGTTGGGTCAGGCACATAAATCATGTTAATTAAGGGCTCTCCTCACTGTCTGATTGTGTTTTCTCCTTTCTTTCTCTTTCTTCTGGCCCTCTCTCGTGGCAGAATGGATCTGGATGGAGGCAGCAGGGCCTACTTCCAGTCCTGCCTCTGACCCTAACAAGCTCTGAGAGCTCTCTGTGCCTCCATTTCCCCATTTGCCAAATAATGAGGGTAAGACCTGATCACCCCTAAAGTCCTAATCATTCCTGATGCTAAAAATGAAGCTTTCTCAGTTCTAAATAGTCCTTTTTCAACTGGGGCTAAGGTCACCTAATCAAGGGTCATCGAGCTAGGTCTGCAGTGGACCCCAGAAGTCCTCTCTAGTACAACCCTCTCTTCTCTTAGATGGGAAAACTGAAGTCCAAGTTCACCATGAAAGTATGACTTGAGCCCAAGGACTCTGACTCCAGAGTCACTAGCTTTGGTTTGTTTGTTTACCCCTCTGTACTACTCCTTTTGCATATCACAAATGAGGAAAATAAACCCTAGAATGGGAAAGTGGACTGACCAAGGTCACACAGGGGAGAACCCACACAAGGGAGAGCCTTCCATCCCACCATGATGCTTTTCCCTGCTTAGCTCTTGGAAATTCCAAAACCATCATTACTCCCCATTTCCTCTTCAGTCAAGTCTCTGCACAAACATTTAAGGCATTTTCTTTATTTAGTCCATTTATAGAGAAAATATATAACCAGTGAAAAAGATAGCCAAGGTTACTAGGGCAATGGGTAGGCCACAGGTTGCTGGATATTCGGAAACACAAATAGGAGGTGATCTGAGGAGGAAGAGGAAGAGAATGCTTGGGGCTGGGAAGACCCTAAGAAGAGGATCGGGGGAGGACATTCCAGGCACCAGGGGAAGGACTGGAGCCACCAAAAGTAGATATGGCAGGGAGTGCCAACTAGGTGCCAGCCACTTTGCTAAGCAAGATGTCCCCACTTTCAAGGAGCTGGACATGGAATGTGGAGATAACATGCCAATAACTAGGTACTAACAAGCTCTAGAGAGGATGAATTGGAAATTAGCAGAGGAAAGGCACTAGAATTAAGAGGGGTTGGGGAAGACTTCCTATAGAAAGTGTGATTGCAGTTGGGACTTAAAAGAAGCCATTAGTCAGGTCAGTTGGAGCAGAGGAGGCATGAGGACAGGCACGGAGAGGGAGGGTCTTGTTCTTGGAACAGCCAGAGGCCTGGGGAGGTCACTGGATTGAAGAGTTATGTATGGGGAGCAAGGGAAATTTGGAAGGGGCTGTTATAAAAGGACTTTGAATGCCAAGCAGGGGGTTTGGTTGGAGGCAATAGGGGGCCACTGGAGTTTAAATGGGTGGTGGGGAAGGGGGAGACAGTCAGACATGGGCTTTGGGAAGCCACTTTCATGGCTGAAGGGGGTGGGTTAGGGGGGAGATTTGAGGCAGATGGGACCTCCCCCCAGCAGCTTTTGCAGTACTCCAGGTGTGAGGTGAAAATGGGGGGGAGAGCAGTATTTGGGGGTGCCGCAAGTGAGATCTATGCCTTGGGGCTTGGAAATAGCCTGGATACGGGCGCTGAGGGAGAGCCAGGGCCCAGGATTACTCCTAGATTGTGAGTGTGAGGGAGCAGGAGGATGGCATTGCCTCGTAGAGTAAATAGGGAGGTGAGAGTAGGGGCAAGATGCTGATTTCTGCTTTGTACAGAATGGCTTTACGATGTCTACTGAACATGCAGTTTGAGGTGTCTGAAGGGCAGCTGGAAATGCGAGGTTGGAGCAGGAAAGCTGTATTGGGGAATCATTAGCACAGAGAGGGTAATTAAATCCATGGGAGCTGATGAGATCAGTGAGTGAATTAGTAGAGAGAGGTACACCTCTAGGTAGAGGTCGTGATCTGGACAGAGGAGCAGTCAGGAGAGGGAGGAGGAGAACCAGGGGACAGAGAAAAGCGAGAGAGAAGAGAGGAGCCAGGAGAGGGATCAAGTGTCAGAGGCTGCAGAGACGGGCATGAGACTGAGGGTTTTGACATTGAACAAGTGCATTTAGCAACTGATAGATCATTAGTAACTTTGCAGTTTCCATAGAGTAAAAAGGTCCGAAGCCAGATTGTAAGGATTCGTGGAGAGTGTGAGGACATTCAAAGAAAGGGCAGAAGAGAGGACATTAGTGGGGATGGAACACTAGGATTAGAATGGTAGTTCAGTGCCAGATGGTGGAGGGCTTTACATCCAAGCTGAGGAGTTTGCCTTTTGTCCTACATGCAGCAGTAGATAGATAGCTCCTTAATCAGAGAAGGGCGAGGTCAGAAGCCCTGGCTGTGCTCCATGGGTGGGATGTTCTCGACCGCCTGAGGATCCTCCAGAAGAGCAGCGGCCCTGGGAGGCGGTGGCTCCCTAGTCAGTTGGCGCCTTCCACTTCTTAGTGGCCAGATCTGATCAATTCCTCCCGGGCCAAGGGGATTCCACTGAACTGTTTTAGACCTTGAAGCAATCTCGGAAATTCAACGCTCTTAATTTTACAGATAAGAAAATTAAAATCTGGGCCAGCCTGAAGCCACAAGGAGAGAAAGAGGCAGAAGTAGCATCCAGATTGCCCAGGACTCAGTCGATCCCCGTGCCCTCTGCTAGCTCCGCGTGGCGTTGCTGCGGGGATGTTGGGGGATGCCAAGTGTTAGTAGGACCTGGCTCTGGTGAGAGCCCCCAGAGTGTGTGCACCTGTCCCTGTGTGAGCCGGAGCAGAGAGATGTCACCTCCCCTGTCTCACTGGGTGGGCGTTCTGGGCTTAGCGGAGCCCCTCCCCAATCGGCTTCCCCACGAAGGACATGCTCGCGCTTCTCCCTGCGCTCCGGGGTTTCTTGTGGAACTTTGTCGAAATAGTGGCCGTTGGTTAGTGGGGCAGCCTTAACCCCGTCCCGGGCTTTTCCCCGAGGGATTTTCTATCCCCTGCACTAACGTGAAGACTTGTCTGGGACAGGGAGTTAGCCTGACTGAGCATCTTTCGTGCTGCCCCACCCTGCCCCCCAGGGGTTTCCCGGATGGTCCTAGGACAGTCGGGTCCACCTGCTCATTTTACAAAAGCAGAAACTGAGACCCAGGGGGGCTGTGACTTGCGTGGGGTCACACAGCTCTTAATCTGAATTCGGGTCCTCTGACTTCGTTATCCATTTCCACATTTTGACTGTAGGACAGGATCGCGGCGTTTAGAGTGGGACGAGATAACCTGGAGCACAGCCTCGGTCACACTGCTAGTGTCTGACTGGAACCCGAGTCACAATTCTGCCTGCAGCAGAGGACAACCTAGCTGGCTGGAAGGACTATTGTCCCACACTGCTTCTGGAGCCCTCCACTTGCCCGCCCCACACCTCTTCCTCCACCTCCCCCTCTTCTTTAGAAGGGGGAAGGCAAGGTAATTGGGGTTAAGTGACTTGCCCAAGGTCACCCCACTAGTAAGTGTCAAGTGTCTGAGGTAGGATTGGAACTCGGGATCTCCTGACTCGAGGGTCGCTGTACATCTAGCTGCCCCGCAAACATCCTCTTCTTAAAGGCTCATCTTTCTTTCCTTTGAGGTCTCAGTCTTCAAAGACCACCCGAAGGTTAAAGAGCCAGACGGATCGCAGCATCTACCTTCGAAGCCTTCTCTTTTTGATTGGGGTCGCAGTAGCAGCTGTCTCCATTCTGGATCTAATGAAACCTAAAGGTTTCTAAGGATCTAAGGAAACCTAAAGGAGCAACCTCTGGCAGGCTGCCTTGCTAGGTGTGAATTGTTCAAGGAAAGCTAGCCTTCACTAACCTGTTTATTCTTGATTTGGGTTGATCTTCGTCTTTAATCTATCGTTCACATTTCTGCCATGTTGGATTTCAAATTCTGTTTCTGTTCGGTAAAAACGCCTTTGGACATTATTTAGTCAGTTTTCATATTGGCTTTGAATTAAAAGCCCCATTTTTTGGAATGCATCCTGAGGGCAGGCACTTTTGGGTTCCTCTAGAATGGCCTAGAATCAGTTTTCCAAATTTACTGCACTCCTGATCACCAGTGAGCAACTAAGAAGTGCCCCCCCCCCCCCACACACACACACACACACCCAGAAGCTTCAGTCTGGGCATTTCCCAGGATGCCAAAAGTCTTTTTTTTTTTTTAATCTTTGTATTCTACTGTTCTGGTAATGGCTTTTATTCCCTTTATTTCTTTATCTGTTTAGTTAGTTACTTTTACTGGACCAGTGATTTCACCAAAGTAGGGAGCCCCTCCATGAGTCACATCTCTGCTGCTCTCCTGGGGAACAGTTCTTGTTAGCCTGGGGCACAGTCACCCTTAAAAGTAAGAGAACCGTATTCCCTTTGCCATAATCCAAGTATTGATCATTCTGGAATTTCACCTCACACTTCACCTTCCTTACCATCTCAACACCTAATTAATCATAATTAATTTGTGATGTTTGATTATATAAGAGATACCCAGGCAAGGTACTGTGGACAAAGAGCTTACCTTGAAGTCAGACAGACCTGGCTCACTTCCTGCCTCAGTCACATGCTGCCTTAGAGACCCTGGGCCAATCCCTTCCCCTAGCAGACTAAGACTATAAATTGCAGAATAGAGGTTGATCTCCATTGGCTCCCCCATGACAGTTCCTCACTGAGTTTTTCTTCAGGCTTAGTCCTAAAACAAATCAAAAGTACATGCTATCCAGCATGCAGGCAGACAATGTGTGAACTGTGGATGTTTAGCCTGAAAAAAGAGAAGTCCAGGGTAGGAAGGAGGGGGGCAGGAGAACTGCCTTCAGATAACTGGAGGCCTATTGTGGATGGACTGGGGAGCTACTTTCAGATATCCAGAGGTCTCTTGTTTAGATGGACAAGGGAGCTCCCTTCAGATACACAGAGGCCTATGATATGGATGGACAGGAGAGCTACCTTCAGATGTCCAAAAGTTGTTCCTATGGATGGACAGGTGAGCCTTCTTCAGCTATGCAGAGACTTATGATGTGGCAGAAACCATTTCTGCTCAGGTAAGACTGGAACTGGTAGGTGACAGGAAGCAGATTTCAGCTCAAATTTTCATTGTAATTCACCAAAGCAGTCATTTAAATGCCTCCTCTCTGCTCAGCTGGAAGCTGTCCTGACAAAGACAGCCCCAACCCCCCAACCCCTTCCCCCACCTGCCAGAAGTAATTGGAGTCAGAAAAGGTCTGCAGCTAAACCTCTAAGGCAGGGAGGGCTTTCCAGGAGTAGTGCACAGGCAGAAGTGGAAGATTACAGTGACCACTGTAATGGCCACTGCAGTGCATAGAGTTCTAGACCTGAATTCAAACTCTTCTTGATGCCATTCAGGGTTTTCTTGGCAGATACTGGAGGGGTTTGACATTTCCTTTTCCAGTTCATGTTACAGATGAGGAAACTGAGGCAAACAAGGTTAAGTGACTTGCCCAGGATCACACAGCTAAGAAGTGTCTAAGCCAGATTTGAACTCAGGTCTTTCTGATTACGTTGATTAAGGCTCGGCTTTGTGTCGGGCTCTGTGCTAAACTTTGGGATGACAATATGGCACTCTATGCATTGCACCACCTAGTTCCCCTATCTGCCTCAGTTTCCTCAAATGTAAAATACAGATGGTAACAGTGCCTACCTGGAAGAGTTGTTGTGATGATTGAAGGAGAGAATATTGTTCCAAAGCACTTAGCCCAGTGCCTGCCACCTAGTAGGCACTTTCTTAACCCTCTCTGGTGTATAGGGAACAGGAAAGAGGCTCATTTGGCTAGAAGGTAGTGTGATTGTGTGATTGTGTGTGTGTGTGTGTGTGTGTGTGTGTGTGTGTGTGTGTGTGTGAGACGGGGGTGTCAGGGAAGAGAGAGAGAGAGAGAGGAAACCCCCAGAAACGAGAAGAGTGACATCAGGAAATCAAGCAAGCAATCATTTCATAAGCACCTGCTATACGCCATCCACTGGTGACACAAAAATGAAATTGTTCCTGCCCTCAAGGAGCTTTCCTTCAATCATAGGAAAGGCCAGGTAATGGACCACACACTGCAGCAGCTAGAGTATCTGGTTTGTACAGAGCTCCTACCAGACTAGGCACCAGAAGAAATTTTAAGTCTAGAGAAGACAACTTTGCCCTTGCCCTCGTGGGGTTTACAATCTATTTAGGAAAACAAGAACACAATAGAGGTAAGTATAAGACAAAATGCTAGTGGTCTAGCACAGTCACCTTGTGACCATGGCAGAGGGCTAGCAAAGATCTCAGAAGGCTCCCAGGAAGAGCCCCGGGTGAAAGTGGGATCCATGACATTTTTTTAAATGGCTTTGATAACTATTTCAATACAATTGACTTTCTTGGTCACCCTCTGTGTTTTATTGGACATGTTTAAAGACGTGATTCTGAGAAGGGGCCATGGGCTTCACCAAGAGGCCAACAAATGTTAAGGACCCCTGGTTTAAAGGATGGATAAAAATTCATCAGTCCAGGAGAGGAGCAGGAGAACAGAGAGCAGTTTCTAAGAGGTGGGATCAAATCAGAGACTATTTACGAATTCATCCTTCCATTCCAAAAGCATTTGTTGAGCCCCTGTGTATAAGGCACAGTGCTGAGGGCTTGCAACGTGGAGCTCTGTGGGATTTGGGGAGTGCTAGGGAATTAGCACAAAAGCCAATTTGAAGGGAATTGAAAGATGCTGAAAATGAGGGAGTGGCAATGGACAGCAGCAGTAGAATTCTCAGTACCTTTGTTTAGAATTGTCCAGAATTCAGGACCTTGTTTATTCCAACTAATCTGTTCAGTTGAAAGTTAAAACTTTCTGTTGCTTTGAAAAAAAAAAAGATTGCTTATTCTGCTTGGGACCTCAATGTATGTAAGACATGGCAAATGTCTGGATTTAAAATGTGCTTTACTGGTTTCGATCCAATGAAAAACCTCAGCTATACTATTTCATTTCAGTCACCATCCTTCTTTCCTGCCTTCCTTGCTTCTCAGATTCCCATGACTACATCCATATACAAGAAGAAAGCCGGGTTTTGGGGGTAAGTGAGGACAAAAATCTTGTGATGATGATATCAGTGTCTGGGTTTGAGGAGATGGAGGGGAGAGTCAAGACCCTGAGCACATTCCTGACCTCAAAAAGCATTTACAATGCCTGATATCCCTGGCTGACCCATAGAGATGGGAAATGTCTTTTATAGCTTATGGGGAAATACATAAGCTGTACCCACATATATACAATACATGCATGAATGCAGATATGTACACATATACATACAAGTATGGGTATAGATCCATACATGTGTCTATGCATATGTGTGTAAAGAAATATATGCCTATATGTGTGTATAACACACATACATATATTAATCAAGTCAGCTAGGCAGACTATATGGGGGGTGTCATTCTGGGAAGAGCCTTCATGGTTGTGTTATGTATTTGGAAAGGAAAAAAAAAGAAAAATTGGGCTGAGATCCCCTCCCTGTTCCCAGAGCAAACTCATGCTAGAAAAGAGACTGATGTTACTCTGTCGTTTATACTAAGATGGGAGTGGGAGGGAATGGGAAGCAAAAGGAAAATCTTAGAAAACAGGTTTTTAGACATAGAAACTTGTAGATCACTAGTCCAAGGCTCCTTGACCTAGAGTCTGTGACCTTGGTCTATTTCTGTGTGTGCATGTACATACATATATATATATATATATATATATATATATATATATATATATATACACATAGCTAAACATATATTAAAATATGTAAATACAGCTATCATATACATATGTATGTAGACACATATGTGTCTGCATACATTTACACACTCATGTATATTGTATTTCAAAATAACTGGCTTCCTTTGCAATCTTATGTATTTCACTTGTATACATTTAAAACTTTATTCTGTGAAGGGCTGCCAAGGGGCAGGGGACACACACAAAATTATTTGAATCCCAGCTCCCAGTCCTCACTTCTGCAGATCCTGGTCTTATAGACAGAAGTTAGTGAGCTGGCACCATTCAGGATCCCTAGGAACATAGCCCGCCATACCCACTCTAGCAGATTCTGAGGATGAGCACCCTCCCTCCCCCAAAAAATCACCTTGTATCATCTCTTCCAATAGGCTGGGCTCCTGGAGGGTAGAAAAGGGTTCACTGGCTGTTAGTGGGGGGAGGAAACAAGGATGGATTAAACCCCCTGCTGTGCTCCAGGAACTCTGCTGGCTTTACACATGCTCTCTCTTGATCCTCATGACAACCCAGGGCAGCAGCTGCTATTATTGTCTCCATCGTACAGGTACAGAAACTGAGGCAAGCAGAGGTTAAGTGACTTGCCCAGGGGCAATAGTTAGCAGTCGGTAAAACATTGATTAAGGCTCAGCTTTGTGTCGGGCTCTGTGCTAAACTTTGGGATGACAATATGAAAAAAGAAGGATAGTCTCTGCCTGCAGAAAGCTTAAGATCTAATGGGAGAAGATGGAAGGCCAAAAGGGGGGTGGGTCAGGAAAAGCCCCCAAACCCAGGGCAAAGCAGAGAAGTGCAGGGTGTCCCTGAGGCTAGGTGAGAAGGAGGAGCTCTGAACTGGGATCAGAGAGGCAGAGAGTAGTGAGGAGCTGGGACACTGAGGCTGCCGAGATCTTCTGGGATGAGGAGGCTTTCCTTGATGATTTTCCTGTGACTGAAGCTGGATTGGAACTCAGGTCTCTCTGACTCCAGGGCCAATGCTGTATGGCTCCTGCTTCAGATCCTCCTTTGTACAATGGGAGCACTCAGGCTAAGGGGCTCCACACTCCCTCCCTGCTCTCCAGGGCTGGGATCCTCATGAGTCCATGCCTTTCCATACCCCTACAGAACAAGCATGAATCAAAGGCTGTGGAAGGAGGCCAGACTCTCAGAGCAGGGAGAGACCTTCCAGCTCACAGGCCAGCTGGGCCAGGCAGCACCCGAGCAGTTACCCCAGGGACAACATACTAGGCAAACAGCCCTCTGGCCTTGGCAGTGGAGTCCACTTCCTCAAGAACTAAGGAACAGACTCGCCCTTATGGAAGGGGCCCCCGTCTACCCTGGGGCCCGATTCTCTAGGAGCTGGGCGGGCATCCTGGCCCTCTGGCTGACTGATGACACTCTTTTCCCACAGACTCTCCAAATCAACACTGGCATATTTCACCTACTCTTGGGCTGCCTGTGGTACCATATCAAAATTACCGAATTTATGGATTGTCATTGGAGTTACAAAACTTTTATTTTGAATGCAAAATATCCCTTAATTTCAGCGCTTATTGTGAGTAGGCCAAGTCTTTGCTATGTTTGATACACACTTGGTTAGACCATAACGGTCCTGTCTCTAGGGGGAAAAACATGGCAAGCCCCTAGTAAAAGAAAAACTAAATTTGTTCTCCTTGACCCAGGGGACAGAACTATGAATAAGGGGTACAGGGTGCAAAAATTTAGGCTCAATGTCAGGAAGAACTTCCTAACACTGAGAGCTATCTGGGAAAAATAGCACAGGCTGCCTGTGCAGGTAGTGAGTTGCATGTCATTGAAGGTCTTGAAGCCAAAGCTGAATGACCATTTGTCAGGAGCAACATGTGATCTTGCTCAGAGGCAGTGTGGGGTGGTCCAGAGACATTCTGGAAGCCAAGAAGGCCAACCTTCCAAGGAGCCCTGAGTTCAAAGCTTGCCTCTGACTCAGACTAGCTGGCTTACCCTGGCAAGTGACACAGCAGCTCTGTAAGGTTAGAAATTGCAAAGCTCAAGTCCTGTATGGGTAGAGGGAGTTTGTTCAGCTGGAAGTTCCCAGGTCCAGGGCCAAGGCTGCTCTCACTCTACTGGGGTGACTGAAACTGGAAGGTAGCCCTGAAATTCTCTTCTTCTGGGCAGTCAGAAGCTCGGTACTCAGATCTCTGCTCTGACACTAACTAGTTGTGTGACCCTGGGAAAGTCACTTCATCTCTGTCTTTGTCAGTCTCCTGACATGTAAAATAGGGAGAAATACAGCAACTCCCTCCCAGGCTTGTTGTGAGTCCCAAATGAGATATTTGTAAAAAGCACCTGGCACATAGTAGGAATGATATAAATGCCTATTTCCTTCCCCTAGATTTCTTCCCACCCTCCAGCCTCACACACACCTACCTTGCCTCCCACCCTCCTTTTTTTTTCTTTTTTGGAGGGGGGAAGGCAAGGCAATTGGGGTTAAGTGACTTGCCCAAGGTCACAGCTAGTAAGTGTTAAGTGTCTGAATCAGGATTTGAGCTCAGGTCCTCCTGGCTCCAGGGCCTGTGCTTTATTCACTGTGCCACCTAGCCACCCATCCCCTCCTTTTTTTAAAACAAAAACAGCAAATCTGATCTTCCCATGCCCTTGGAGCCCTCTTGGAGAAGATCTGCTCCAAAGCAGTGACCCTCCCCCAAAGCTGTGAAAGAGGCATCTCTTAAGCTATGTGAGTCCTGAGCTTTCAGGGCCCTGAGCTACAAAATGGACTCCAGCTTACTTTGGGTACCCCTTGGCTTCCAAAACTCAATCAATTTGACAAGCATTTGTGTATGGGCTCAAGATTCAGAAGACTGGATTTAAATCTCTCCTTCACCTACAACCAGTATGACCGTGGACAAGTCACATCTAACACCTGGACCCTGAGGTCTCTAGTCTGAGCTCGATAACCTCTGAGGTCCTTGAGCACTTGCTAGATGGCCCTTTTCTCCTCTGACCTTTTGTCCATGTCCCTATTAAGCCTAGTAGCCATCCAGGCATTGGGCCTGGCTCTGGGGATTCAAAGAAGAAGCATAAAGCCAGTGGCAAGTTAGGGCTGAGCCCCTCAAAGCTCTCAGGCCTCTGCTCTGAGTCCCCTTGGCGAGCTGGGGATGCATCCTGTCCCTCTCCCACAGCAACATTTCCCCTTGCTTTGTTTTGATGTAGACTGGCTTTATCAGGTGCACAGAGTAGCATGAACCCCAGATCTAGATTCAGGGGACTTAGTTGCAAATCCCAGTTTACCTACCTGCTACCTGTATGACCTAAAACATGGTACTTGTCTTCTCTGGGCCTCAGTGTCCTTATCTGTAAACTGGAGGAGTTGGCTCAAATGACCTCTAAGGTCTTCTGTGTGCCCCCACCATGCCATACCCTCTGCCATTCCTGCTCTGTCCAGCTAGAATGCTATATATCACCTGGAAAGTCCAGGGTGTGCCTGACTCTCCACAGAATTCTGGGTCTTTTGATAATGCACCTGCCATTGCTAAAGGCAGATGAAGGACACTCTACAGGTAATACATTTAGCTGGTTCATGCTTGTACCTCATCTGTGTGTGTGTATGTGTGTGTACATGTGCATATATGTTTTCCACCTAGCACATCACTTCGGGAACTCTTGCCATAATCACAGAGAAAAGGCGGCGGCGTTTTCTGGTAAGTCCAGACATTTGTCCTTAAAAAGCCCCTCCCTGCCTGGCTCTGACCTATCCCTCTGCAAGGGAGACTCACCTCTGGGGCAGTTGTGGGAAAAGGTGGCTCCTGAGCAGGCTGAAGGTCAGGAGAGGGGAGGGTCTCTCCTTGCAAGGTTTCCCCTAGAAGGTGTGTGCTGGTGCTGAGAAGGCTGGGCAGGGTCTCCTCCAAAGCCACCCATGCTGCCCATGGTCATTGTCACCTCTGTCATGTCCCTTGCAGGCAAAGGCCACAGTGGGGATAAACTTCATTGGCATCATTTATTCCATCTACGGGCTGATCACATTGGTCACTGAGTTTCTTACTTATAATTCCAGCTCTGTGGAACATAAGTGGCCTGAGGTAAGTAAGCTGGTTCACTGGGCAGGCCTCCATTTCTGAAGATGTGTTTGGAGATGGAATGAGCTTGGCAGGTGGTCATTTGCCCAGCAGGGAGATTTCCTCTGGTTAGTTTAATTTCTGGCCTTTCCTCTTTCCTAAGGATCCAGGTCCATTTGATGCTCACTTCTGGAAGTGACAAGGAAAGTAGGAATGGACAGTGGGCCACTCTGAGCTCTTCCTGTCCATCGGGGACTCGAACCCCTTACTCCTAGGTCTGTCCTAGAAGTCAAGCATCAAGCATGACAAGTCTTCTCCCTCTTCTACAGTGTATCCCTGGATTCAGCTATCCTGGTCACCTTCACCCCCAAACCCCCTCTTTCTGCTCCAAGATGAACATCCCTGTTCTTCCTCTGAATTCCTATATGGTATGACACCACCCCCCACCCCAGCACCTTCAGAATCCTGGTGATGGTGACTCCTTCCATGAACAGGGTGCCCAGGACTGAGCCCAGTACTCCCACTGTGGTCTGGTGAGGTCGGAGGGCAGTAGGACTCATCTTTCTAGTCAGTCTATCAGACAAACATTGCTAGGTGCTGAAGACCTAAACCCAAAGACTACCATGTTCCTCCTCCTCATGGAGTTTCCATCAGGGAAGATGCTATGTCCACATATGAGCATGTGGAGTTAAGGAGGGTGGGGTGGGGGGGAAAGGAGAGGAGGATGGAGGAGGGTTGCTTGATTAGTCCTGGCCTATTCCCTCTATGGGAGCCAGAGATGGCACTCCTTTTAGCAAATGCCATACCCATGCCTGACTCCTAGTATACTTAGTGTCCATTAAGACCCTGGGTCTTTTTTTCAGACAAACTGCCTCTTTGCGAAGTTGATTGTTTGCACCCAAGTCCAAAATTGCACATTCCTCCCTTCCAACCCCTATCCCCTTTGGCAGTATTCCATCAGGATTCCTGACCAGCACATCAACTGTCCTTCTTGCCTTTGGGTCATCTGCAAAATTTGATAAGCCTGCCTCCATCAGCTGGGCAAAGTTGGGGAGTGGGGCGGGAGGTAAACAGTACCTGGGTGACACCGTAGTGCATAGAATCCTGGCTCTGGAGTCAGGAAGACCTGAATTCAAATCCAGTCTCAGACATTTACTAGCTGGGTGATCCTGGGCAACCTCTGCCTGCCTCAGTTTCCTCGACTATAAAATGCAGATAATAATAGTACATCTCATCCATGGTGCTTGTGAGGATCAAATGAGATAATATTTGTAAACAGTACTTAGGAAATCACCTGGCACTGCTCATTCCCTGTCCCTTTCCCCTCTCCAAAAAAAAAAAAAAAGCCTCATTTTGGAAAGTGATAAATTGTTGTCACATCACATCTCACAAATATTTTTTAAGCCTGTATTTCTCATGCTGACACTCACAGTGTTTCCCTGTTGCCTGTGATATCAGAGGCCCTGAGCACACAGGAAAGAGAGATGTCGATTAGGTGGAAAGTGGCCAGCCTGCTGAAGGGCCTCGAGCTTGTGCTGTGAGAGGGTCGCTGGCCTCTGGCCTTGGTTCCACCCCTTGATCTGTGATCTTAGAAGTCCCAAGTCCTTTAGTAAGGCGGTATGGCACAGTAGGAAGAGCATTGTCCCTGTCTTGCCTGGGACATAGAAGGTGCTTAAGAAATTCTGTCTCTGGTTTTCCCTTTCCCTACATGTTGGAGCTTGGGGAAAATAATGGGATTTCTCTGGGCTTCAGTTTTCCCATCTGTAGAAGGAGGGGATTAGACTAGTGAATATGTCATGTGCAGGGACACCGAGGCTCAGGCCCCTGTTATCCTGGAGCTCATGGTCTAGTCTGGGAGACAAAGTAGAAAGGTCACAAGACAGGTGGCGGTGACCTGTGTGGAGCTGGAGAGCTGTCCAGCCATGCCCCCCTTGGCTCTGTAAGCCTGGACACTCTGGTCACCAAGGTCCTTCCAGCTGGACTAGCAGGGCCACTCTTAGGCATTGCTGAGCCACGTGCAGACACTTTTTCTTTTCACTTTTCAGCGCTCTGGTAAATTACTTTCAGAGTATCTGTTCATCTACACCATCTTCTACATCATCATCTCCTGGACCATCCTCAAATGGAACCACAAAGCCATCTTCTACTTCCTGAACTGAGTGAATGTTTCCTTCTTCTTTGGCAAGTAAGGATAGGGGACCTGCAGGGAGAGAGAAATAGTCAAGGCTCTTTCTTCTTGGGGTAAAGCAGCATCAGCGGGGAAAGCATAGGACTGGCCCTCTGCTAGGGTTCTTTCAAAGACAAGCTCATGGCCCTTGCCTCTAGAATCCCCTCGGCCATGGAATGTCAGAGCTTGGAGGGCCCATGAGAGGCTACCTAGTCTAACCACCTTGTTTTTCAGCGGGGGAAACTGAGACCCCAGAAAGTTAGGTGACTTAGCCAAGGTCACACAGGGTGTTTCTAGCAGAGCTGGGGCTTGAACTCAATCTCCTACTCAGAAAACTCTGGCCCACTTTCTACTGATCCTTAATACAGCCACAAAAGGGAATCTCAGAGAAGTCCTAGGATGCCAGACTTTGTTTAGTGAAAAAGGAGAGAGGGTGCTGCTATTTCTGATCCAAAAATTAAATGAAAGTAGAATGAGATTGCTGTATAACAAATGCAATCCACTAAGCAGTCACTGACTAGCTTCAAGCATCAGTTTTCTTTTTGCAAAACAGGAATAATAATGGCTTACTTCACAAGGGTCAATGCAATGGAATTCCACCAACTTCTGTTAAGTGTTCTCTCTCAAAGGATCCTGGGCCTAGCTGGGAGGGGCCTTAGAACAGAGGCTATCAGAGCTGGGAGGGACCTTGGGAGTCATCTAATTTAACTCCCATTTTATGGAGGTAAAAACTCAGTTTGAGTTACTGAAAGGATTTGCCCAAGGCTGTGCAGCTAGGAGGGAGGCAGCATGGTACAGAGGGAAGGGCTCTCACCTTAGAGTGGCAGGACCTTGGTGCAGATCCTTGGATGAGATCAGATGTGTGACCCAGAGCAGGGCACTCTCTGCCTCAGTTTCCTCCTCTGTAAAATGAAAGGATTAAACTAAATGACCTCTAAAGTTCCTTCCAGACCAAGCTCTGTGTTTCTAAGCAGCAGAGCAGGATTCAAACCCAGGTCTAGCCAGCCTGTTCACTATCCTATGCCACCACCTGCTTATGTAAGGGCCTGAGAGATGATGAGCAGACTCTCCCCACTGTGCTCTCCCAGGACCATCTCCCAGGTGTCCAGACGTAAGGCAGGAAGCCGCTGAAGACTCTACTTGGGAGAAGGGACACTGTCTGAGGCCTCCCCAGGGCTTGCTGACCAGGGCAGTCAGGCAACCGAGGGCTTGTGGCCAGGACACGTTCAAGAAAACCATGAGGACTCCCCATAAAGAATGCATGGAGAGCTGAGCAGGGGCAGCTGTTTGAAAATGTTAACAAATGTCTTTTCTAAATGCTTCTTTTTCCTGTTTCTACAATAAAAGTGAAATGACAGTCTGCTTCTTTTTTTGTCATCCTTAATGGGAAAAAAGATGGGTGATTAATAATAACATTCATATAGCACTTACCATGTGCCAGGCACTGTGCTATGTTTTTATAGTTATCTTCTTTGATCCTCACGACAAGCCTGGGAGATAGGTGCTATTGTTCCCATTTCTACAGATGAGGACACTGATGCAAACAGATAGAGTGACTTGCCCAGGATCACACAGCTAGTAAGTGTCTGAGGTGGGATTTCAACTCCATTCCTCCTGACTCCAGGACTCTGTCAGCTGAGCCACCTGGCTGTCCAGATTAGACTCAGGTTACATTAGAAAGAGAATCTTTCTCCCTGTGTACAAGTGAGTGCTTTGTGGTGCTAAGTTACTCCCTTAGATTGGGGGAAGGGAACAACCTCCCCACATACACGCCTCCTTGGACAGCAAGTTGGACACAGAGTTAGGGGGCTCTTGGTTTAAATTCTGCCTCTGGCCCTGACTAGCTCGGCACTCATGGGCCAGTCACTTTTACTACTTAGAGCCTCAGAGTCCTCATCTGGAAAATAAGAATACTAGTCCTTATACTATCCGCCTCTCAGGATGACCATGAGAAAATCTCTTTCTACAAAGTGGAAACCATGAAAAAAAATATGGTACCAGCAAAGAAACAGAGTGATGGGTTCAGCAGAATAGGTTAATGACCAGATTAGCACATTTGCAATTAGTAAATTACCACCATCAGTAAATGACCATAGCAACTTAATGTTTGATAAACCAAAGATTCAAGCTTTGAGGGCAAGAACACACCATTTAACAAAAATTGCTGGAAAAATTGGAAAGCAATTTGGCAGGAAGTAGGCATAGAGACAGAACAACATTTCATACTGTATATCAAGATAAAGTCAAAAAGGGTAAATGCTTCTGACATAAAGGGTGACATAAATTAATTAGGGAAGCATAGAAACATGTATCTGGCAGTTCTATGGGAAAGGAAAGAGTTTATGACCAAACATTTTACTTTATGGGAAGCAAAATGGATAATTTTCATTACATGATATTAAAAAGCTTTTGCCCAAACAAAACCAATGCAGCCAAAATTAGAAGGAAAACAGGAAACTCGGGAAAATTTTTTTCTGCCTAACACCTTAGAAAAAGGCCCCATTTCTCAAGCCAGATTTATAAAAGTATAAGCCATTCCTCAATTGATAATACAGTCAAAAGATATGAACAAGCAGTTTTCAGAGCAAGAGATCAAAGCTATCTATAGCCATATTTAAAAATGCATTAAATCAGGGTGGCTAGGTGGCACAGTGAATAGAGCACCAGCTCTGGAGTCAGAAGGCCCTGAGTTCAAATCCAGCCTTAGACACTTAACACAAAAACAAGCCATGTGACCTTGGGCAAACCACTTAACCCCAACTGCTTTCCAAAAAGAATGCATTAAATCAGTCCTGATTAGAGAATTGTGAATTAAAACAATTCTGAGATACCACCTCATCAGATTGGCTAACATGACAGAAAAGGAAAGTGACTTGTTAGAGGAGGGGAGTGGGAAAATTGAAATGCTAATGCACTGCTGGTGGAGCTGTGAGCTGGTCCAACCATTCTGGAGAACAATTTGGAACTAACCTCAAAGGGCTGTTAAACTATGCACACCCTGTGACCTAACAATACAACTTCTAGGTCTGTATGCCAAAGGGATAAAAAAAAAAGGGAAAAGGACCCATATATACAGAGATATTTATAGCAGCTCTTTTTTTGGTGACAAAGAATTGGAAATGGAGGGGACAGCCATCAATTAGGGAATGGCTGAACAAGTTGTGGTCTATGATTGTAATGGAGTGTTGTGTCATGATAGGATTGGCAGGATGCTCTCAGAAAAAAACAACAAGACAAACTGATGCAAAGTGAAGTGAGCAGAAACAGGAGTACATTGTACGCAGTGACAGCAATAGAATAATAATGATTAACTGTGAAAGACTTAGCTACTCTGATCAAGATAATCATCCAAGACAATTGGAAAAGACCCATGATGAAAAATGCTATCCACCTCCAGAGAGAAAACTAGTGAATTCTGAGGACAGACTGAAGCAGACTTCTTTTACTTTCTTTAATAGATGTGTGTGTATGAGTTTTGCGACATGACTAATGTGGAAACTTGTTTTGCATTACTTCACATGCATAATAGAAATGCTATTGCTTGTCTTCTTCTTAAAAATTTATATTTACTTTTGGTTTACAACATTCAGTTCCACAGTCCCTTGAGTTTCAAATTTTCTCCCCCTCCCTTTCCTCCCGCGCCCAACTATGGCAGCATGCAATCAAACATAGGATCTACAAATACTTCGAATTAAACATTAGTCAAGCACCAAAGAAGGGCTATAACTGCTGGAGTGAACAATGAGAAAGAAGAAACAAAAGGAAACAAACAAACAAACAAACAAGAGCAAATAGTTTGCTTCAGTCTGCAGACTCTGGATGAAGATAGCCCTGTCCCTCGTGAGTCTTTTGGAGTCGTCCTGTAACCCTGCATGGCTGAGAGGAGCCCAGTCTATCCAAGTCAGTCGTCACACATAGGATGTGTCTGCGATTGGGTACAAAGTTCTCCTGGTTCTGCTCTCCTCACTCAGCATCAGTTTCTATAAGTCTCTCCAAGTTATTATGAAGTTGGTCTGCTGTTGGTTTCTTATAGCACAGTAGTGTTTCATTACATTCATACACTACAACTCATTCAGCCATTCCCCAATTGATGGGCATCCCCTTGGTTTCCAATTCTTTGAGACCACAAAAAGAGCTACCACAAATATTTTTGTACAAATGGGTCCATTTTCCACTTCTATGATCTCTTTGGGATACAGGCCTAGAAGTGGTATTGCTGGGTCAAAGGGTATACACTTATTTATAGCTCTTTGGGGAGTTCCAGATTGCTCTCCAGAATGATTAACTCAGTTCACAATTCCTTGAACAATGCATTAGTGTTCCAATTTGTCCACATCCTCTCCAGCATTTGTCATTTTTCTGTTTTGTCATCTTAGCCAATCTGACTGGTGAGATGTGGTACCTCAGAGTTCTTTTGATTTGCCTTTCTCTAATCAATAGTGGTTTAGAGCATTTTTTCATATGCTTATAGATATCTTTAATTTCTTCCTCTGAAAACTGCCTGTTTTGGGGGGAAGGAGGAGAAGGAGGCCAGATGGGGGGAAGACAGGGAAAGGGAGGAGAGGAGATAGGAAAAATAGGAGAAGGGAAGGAAGATGAAAAGGAGAGGACTTAGGATCATAGAAACCACTTGCCCACGATCCCATGGGTCATAAATAGCAGAACTGGGATTTGAAAACAGCTCCCTACTCCAGATCCCATGTTCTTCCTACTATATGCCCAATACCTCTCCCCACCTTCCTGGGGATTTTTTCTTCTTTTACCTGTGACTCTAGAACCTATACACAAATTGCTATTTGTCTTTCTTTTTCAATGTGATCATTGGAACCTCAGAGCTTAGTCATAAGAAGAAGGAACTGGCTGTGTTTTGTCTGAGAAATGATATGGTACCTCTCACAAACTTGAGTCCCACTCTGGTGGCAAAATACTGTAATACTAGATGGCTGGGAACCATAACCATGGACAAATGGAAGTGACAGATGATACAAACGACAAGAGAGAGACCCAGGATAGGTGACAAAAGATGCCATTATGTGTCTAATGGTGAATCATATTCAAAAAGTTCCATCAGGGGGTATCATCAAGGAAATGTGTGGTTGGAAGAGACATTAGGTAGTCATGGGACAAGATCAAGTGATAACATATGGACATCCTGAGAGCAGAACTGGTACCAGGAAATACAAAAAGATCTCAAGTAAAACAGTATGGTGTGCTATAAGAGAACTGGCTCCAAGGGTTCGAATCTTACTGTCTCTGTGACCTTGGCAAAGACACAAGCTCCGCAGGCCTTGCTTTCTCATTAGAAAATGTAGGGGGTCAAGGGGCGGCTAGGTGGCACCGTGAGTAAGAGCGCTGGCCCCAGAGTCAGGATGACCCGGGATCGGATCTGGCCTCAGAAAATGAGCACCCACACATAATGACCGGCTATGTAACCTTGAGCAAGTTACTTAACCCCAGTTGCTTAAAAAAAAAAAAAGAAAAGAAAAGAAAATGGAGGGTGTCAGCCCAGATGGCCTCTGCAGCCCCTAGTAGCTCCAATGCTGTGATCTTAACAACCTCTATAAACGGTTTACTGGAAAACTCGGACAAGAGAAGCACCTGGACAGGCTGCCAATGGAGGTCTTACCCACACATATGTGTGATCACAGGCCCCTGGAGTATTAGGAATCTTATACTTGCAAGTGGGAAGGCAGGTCCAATATAATGGGGCAAGAAGGGGGTGGAACAAGAATCATTCACTTTCCCAGGTTTCCTGTATGGGATGGGTGGGTATATTGTTGTAACAGAATGACAGCAAGTGAGACCATTAATGATTTAAATGAAATGTATTTGTGGAGCATAATTAACCTGGGGACTGTCAGGGGTCATGTACCCAAATCAGGCAGCCCCAAGCATATATATCTCAGGGCTTATATAGACAAAAGCCACAACATAAATGTGACCAAGGGGAGCAAGCAGGGAAAATACAGAAGCCAAAGGGTAATGTTGCTTAACGATTGTTGTCTAGGGATCAGTCTGTTGCCCAACTGGAAAGTTCCCAAATCAATATTGAGAACTGAACAGAAGGGAGGGCTATGGGCTTCAGGTAGCAGGCTTGGGCAGGTTTTGACTTGGCAGGTTTGCTGCCTGGGCTTTGTTGGCAGCTCTCCTATGATGGGGAGAGATGGGGGATGTTCAAAAAATGGAGGTGTCACTACAATATAACCCAAAAGAGGGGAGAAAACCCCAAACCAGGGTCTCTACATGTTTCCCTTCCCACCAATGGATTGTAAACTCCCTGGGCACAGGGGCCATGTGTTATGTCCTCTTAGTCTTCATCCCTCTGCAGGCTGGACCCCCAACTTGTCACAGGACTCTTCCTTCCCTGCTGTAGAAACTTATTCACCCAAAAAGATCACTCCACCCTGGATTCCTTTTGAAATGGAAGCCCTTTCTGCCCCTTCCTCCTCTCCCCTGGATTGACTAGTTCTTCCTAGTACCTCCCCTTGAAGGAGGCTACCAAACCAACCCATGCCTTCACTTCTCTTGAAACTAGCCCTGCCTCTGCAGGCTTTCTTTACCATGCCCCGGCTCAAGAAACCTTCTGTAGCAGCAAGCACCCCAATATCCCTAGGGTGACTGCCAACACAGGTTCTTAGATCTGCTTTTCAAAAGGAAAGGAACTCAAAATGGGTTAACAAGCTTACTTTAATCAAACAAACATACATTACCTAGTTCAGGGGAAAAAGGTCAGCACCCCAAACTTCAGAGTTAAAGAACTTACAGATCAGACAGGCTTCCAAACTGTCCCAACATTACATGCATCAATACCAAATCACAGTTACCAGAGAGGGAAGCATCAACATCTGGGTTTTCAAAGCCGGGGGGCTCTCAACAACGGCTTCCCAGAGTCTCATCTGGTCAAATCACACAACACTTCTCAAAGTGAGCCCCAAAGCAAAGCCTCTCCTCAGGGTTTATATAGCCTTCTCCTGGCTCAGAGAATGTAACAACCTTCTGGACCCACTGCCCAATCACAAAGTATCAAGGTATGGGCTTTCCTGAAAAACAAGCCTCCCACCACAGACTCCAGGTGCACTTAAGCTAGGGGCAGGGAAGATCTTTAAATTTGCATTTCCATTACACCTTCTGTCCCCCAACATCCTCTTTTCTGCTTTCTTTTATGTGTTGTCTTCCCCCAACAGATGTGAGCTCCTAAATTAAAACACAAGAATGTAAGCTGTAATACCTTGAGGGCAGGGACTAGGTGGCACAGTGGACAGAGCACAGGCCCTGGACTCAGGAAGACCTGAGTTCAAATCTGGCCTCACACACTTACCAGCTATGTGACCCTAGGCAAGTCACTTTGCCTTTGCCTCAGTTTCCTCATCTGTAAAATGGGAATAATAACAATACTAGAATCTACCCCCAACAGAGTCGGGAGGATCAAATGAGATCACATTTGCACAGCTCTCAGGGGGCAAGTAGTAGCTGCTTAATAAATGCACAGGGGTGGCCAGGTGGCTCAGTGAGTAGAGCACTGGCCCTGGAGTCAGGAGGATGTGAGTTCAAATCTGGCCTCAGACACTTAACACAAAACCAGCCATGTGACCTTGGGCAAGTCACTTTGTTGTGAAGAGAATAAGAGGGAGCCGAGACCTGGCTTTTAGATAAGTTAAATGTGGATTTATTGATCAAGGGTGCAACTGCCTGGAGTATACACTCAAACCAGGCAGCCCCGTATTGGGGTATAGGCTGAGTTTATAAAGGCAAAATCCACAACTGGGGAGGGGAGCTAGTGTAAGCAGCAACATGCAGAAGCCAAGAAGAGCCACTGGTTGGATCCATAGTTCAGGGCTAATTTGGAAATCATGATGCAAGAGTACAATGACATGACCATAGGGTGGAGGGCACAGGGGCAGTGGAATTCCCTGAACAGGCTAGGGTTAAGAACAGGTCAGGGTCATGTTCTGGGTGAAAGGTGTGGGGGACCCTGCTTGGTCAGCATCCTAGAACAGGGTGGTCTCTTTTTTTTTTTTTTTGAGGGCAATTGGGGTTAAGTAACTTGCCCAAGGTCACACGGCTAGATTTTTGTTTGAGTGTGTGTTAAGTGTCTGAGGCTGGATCTGAACTCAGGTCCTTCTGACTCCAGGGCCGGTGCTCTACTCACTGTGCCACCTAGCTACCCCAGGGTAGTCTCTTCCATGGGATAGACTTGCCCCATAATCTCTATACAGGCTTGCACCATAAATTCTTATACACTGTTTCAAGGCTTACTGATTTAGGGAAGTTCTAACTTAAGAAGAGATAAAGGGCCAGGACTGTGCCTTGGGTAACTCTTACCCAGGACTATGCCTTTAAGCTGCTACAAGCAGTTACAAGGTTTGTGATAAAAACAAAGACAAATATAAAGTGGCTTAATGCTGGCTTAATGGTGGGCTCCCAATCAGGGGGCATGTGATTTGGGTTACCTTACAGCAACTTAGCGCCAATTGCCCTTCCTTCCTCCCTTACAAAAAGAAAAAAAGACAAACTAGTATCCTCAGTCTACTCATACAATATAACAGGGAGCTAAACCCATGCTCCCCAGACAGATTTCAGGGGGTCAGGAAACATGGATGGGAAGAAATGCATCTCTATTTTCACAAACCTTTGATTTCTTTTTTTTTCAACATGAAAGATTTTTTTTTTAATTTAAAGCAAGAAGGTAGGGTTTATAACTTCAAGCAGATGAAGTCTACTTGTTACTAAGAGAAAAGAAAACCATTTGCGGGAGGAACAATTCTTGTTCCTCTTGTTCCTTGGCCCGGCTGGGGAGGGGGTAGTCATTCCGTATTCCTAGCTGAGCAGGAAGGGGGGTCCAGAAAACCAGGAGTTACTCAAGCTAAGATCTGAGAGGGATAGTCAATGGTTGACCCACCTCTTGGAAGCAGAGGCCAGGCTTGACCAATGGGATGCAGAAGAATGGTTTGCTCTTGTCAGGATGAGTCAGCAGAGCTGGAAGCATCAGGTGACCTTCATCCGGACACTGGGCAGCAATTAGCCAGAACTTCAAAATGGGGTATTGGAGGGGTAATCTCTGTGAGAAGGGGCACTGGTTAAGGCACAGACTCTCCAGTTGTGATTAAAGCTAAGTATGGTTGACATCTCATCAGTCAACTCAAAATCAAACACCTGAAAGTTCTCAGCAATCCTTGATGGGGTGATCTGGGGTGACCAACTTAGGGATCACAACCACTTTTCTCTGGATGTGGAACTTGTGCTGTGGGTTTTTTGTGCTTTGCTACAATGGCCCCAATCCTGGGGTCATTCAAGAGAAAAGGGTCCTCTGGCTTGGCCCATGTCCTATCCATAGAACCAAGGGGACTGTAGGCTGTCACCACAATGCCCTTGGACCAGCAATATTCTATCAACTTCTTCTGAGTGAGATACGGATGGCACTCGATCTGGTTATAGTGCCGGCTTATACTTCAGTCCCGGCTTAGCTAAGAGCTTCTCAGTCTAGTCGTGGTGCAAACTAGAGATTCCACTGGCTTTCACCAGCCCTGCATCCACCAACTCTTCCATGCCCATCCACATATCCAAAAAGTTTGTGTTATTGGGAATCACATTGCCCTTGTCATCCAATGGGAAAAGATCCTGTCCAGCCTTAAATCCTGTAGGCCAATGAACAATGTAGAGATTCAAGTAATCCAGCTTCAAGTCACTCAGAGTTTTTTGACAGGCTGACTTGACCAAGCTCTTTTCATGGTATGTGCACCAAAGCTTGCTGACAATGAAGAGGTTTTCCCGTTTGACAACATTCACCTTGATGTTGTCTTGAATGGCCTCACCTACTTCATTCTCATTCTGGTAGACTTGGGCACAGTCAATGTAGAAGTATCCAACATTGATCCCAGCCTTCACAGCATCAGCCACTTTGCCTGGAGGGGACTTCCAAGTGCCCAGGCCCATTATGGGAATCTTCACCTTCTTCCTCAGCACGAGGAAGGTAGCCATGATGATCCAGCCTTGAAGAAGAGGGCCTCAACAACACACCCAAGCACTACACTACAAACAGACACCCCTAACCTTTCATGTCTTACAGAAAGCTACGTATTTTATTTTATGCATTTAAAAAATTCAAACATTCTTCTGACAAGAGGCTTTGATTTCCTATTTAATCCTATGTATTTGATTTTATTTATGTTGATTTGTATTTGTTGTGTTTTATGTATGTATGTATGCTGATTTAAGGTAAACCCTGTCCATTCATATAGGTAAAGGAATATGGGCAGGGAGAATCTCAGATTGTGGGCAGGTTGGAGGAAAAGGAAGTAGACTTTGGATTTTTATTAAAGCCCTCAACTCTTTATGAGCTGTTTACACTCTGGAAGTTCATTGTTCCAGTGCACACTGACAGCAGTGAGGGAGACCCAGAGCAAGTGAGGGAAGAGAGAAAGCAGCCAGCTGTGATAGAACACAGTGAGTATTTTATCAAATGGTGGTTTCCTTGCATAATCCAAGGTAATGGTGGCCAAAGAGAAGATGACTGGTTGGGGCAGGGTGGGGGGGGTCAGTGTCATGGCAAAGTTTGTGCCTCATCCTCTTCCCTAGTAGGATCCAGGAGCCAGGGAACCCCAGAGAGATCTTTGGGCATCTACTGGACATTGCCTGGGGGTCTGGAGAAGTAAATCATTTTATGGAACCAAGGCATTAAGTGAGGCAAATGCAGAATTGTGACCAAAGATTGCCTGGAGGCCAGAGACCTAGTTTCTAGTAGCTCTGATTATGTTTCTTATTATCTGTGTACTCAGCCATGTCATTTCTGCTCTGTGGTCCTCAGTTTCCTCCACTACATAATGAGGGGCTGGGACTAACTGATCTCTCAGCTTGAAGATTCTAGCTTGTTTAATTTTTCTTTCAAACTAGGCTTAGAAGGACAGCTAGTATCAGCACACTTTCAATGCAGTGTATTGGGCCATAACCCCAGTCACCTGCACAGGTTATTGATTCTTGAGAAACTCACAAGTCTTTCTGTAGTTTGGAGAGAAAGCTTCATTTTCTAAAAGGGTATTTATCGAATTCGAATGTAAAAAAGAACCGAATCATTTAGGCAGACCTTAAATCCCAGGACCATAACATAAAGCAGTCTAGCAAGATCTCATTTAACTTAAAAAAAAATCCTGCCTTAGGTAGAACCTGGTTGAAGTATTTTTCACAAATGAGGGAAGTGAGGACCAAGGGAGATTAGATGAACTGCCCATGCTCAAAACAGTGAGTGAATGTCAGAGGTGCTCTCCAAGCTCCATGTAAGTTCTCCTTCCATTGTGTTATATTGGCTAGACACTGATACAGAGGGGGAAAAATCTATTGAAAGCCCTTATTTCTTTTGTTTTGCCACCATGCAAATCACTTAACTTAAGGTCTTGCTAAGGAATTGAGGACTCTAAATGAGGAATGTTTTTCCTTTCCTACTAGCACAGTCAGGCTAGGGTTTCCAGTTTCATTTGGATTGAGAAAAGGAGATGATAAGGGTCCCTGGAACAATATTTTTTTGTTTTCTTGTTTAGGGTTCCTCTTCCTCATCACTGAACTCCTTTCTTATGCAAAGAAATATTGACACATGGTAGCTCCTCCATCTGATTCTCCTTTTGAGTTTTTTTTTCTTTTTTGGAGGGGGGAAGGCAGGGCAATTGGGGTTAAGTGACTTGCCCAAGGTCACACTGCTTATAAGTGTGTCAAATTTCTGAGGCCAGATTTGTACTCAAGTCCTCCTGACTCCAGGGCCAGTACTCTATTCACTGAGCCACCTAACTGCCCCTCCTTTTAAGTTTATTGTGTGTTAAGTTTCATTTTCCTGTTTCTTTATTTGACTAGTCATACCCCATTCCACCTTCACAGAGAGGACAAAGTCTACTCAGCAGATCACTGTTTAAAGAGCAGAATGGAAAGTAATATCCTGGGCTGACTCAGTCTATCAGTAATTCAGAGGAAAGAGAGAATCAGTCAATTCTGATCTATGGGGGTGATAACTCTTAGGACAATGAGGAAACAGACCAGTGCTGGGAAGCTGGAGAGGACCTCAAAGGTCATTTAGTTGAGCCCTCTCATTTTACAGAAAATGAAACAAGCCCAGGGAAGTTCAAAACTTACCCAGAGTCAGATAAATAGTAGATGCATACATGAGAAGAGAGCCTGAAACTTCTCCAGGCAAGTTGGTATTTGCTTTGAAAACTTATATCTGCTCAGAAAGCAAGACCTCGAAGGTGGAGCCAAGAGGACAGAGTAAAAGCAGGAACTTGGCTGAGCACCCACTCCAATCACTTCCAATACCTGTAAAATATGACTCTAAACAAATTTTAGAGCTACGGAACCGACAAAGTGACAGAGAGAAACAAATCTCCCACTGAAGGCAGCCTAGAAGGAAAACAAGAAGGGTCTATTGCACTAGGCTGGGAGCCAAGCACAGGCTTTCCTGAGCTGCATGGTCCCAGACCCAGGGCAGGGCCCAACCACCAGCACAGACCAGACAGAGCAGACTTTAATAGAGTGGATTATCAGTAGCTGTGGTGGTTTCCAAACTTCTCAACCCATAAATACCAAAGAAAAAGTAAAAGTTCAGTGGGGATCTCTGCTGGAATAGGGGGAGGGAAGAACATGGACTGGACCCTGCCCCCAGGGCAAGAGGTGGTGGAGACCCTGCAGCTGCAGCTGCTGCCCTGTGGCTACCTACAGAGCTCCTAGCCTGCAGACTGTAGGGGGATAAAGTGACCATTCAGAGGGTAATTGCTCTTGCTTTGACTTGCTTGGATCTGGATTGCAGTCTTGAGTGGTAGTCCTGGGGTGAGAAATACCAGTGTGCCAGAGCTTGTGGTGGCTGCAGAGAGGGCACCCTCTTCAGACATGTGATAATATCTGCAAAAACCCCAGCATTCTAGGGCAAAGCTATCCCACTCTGGAAGTTATCCAACTCTACTGTGGCAAAGACTTCAAAAGTCAAGTAATTAACTGGCAAGATGAGCAAGCAGAGGAAGCACAATCAGACTTTTGGGGGGACAAAAAGTATCAAAACATGGAACCAGAAGAAGACAACAAAGTCAGAACTCCTGCATCAAAAGCTTCCAAGAAAAATATGAATTGGTTGCAGGCCATGGAGGAGCTCAAGAAGGATTTTGAAAATCAAGTAAAAGAAGTGGAGGAAAAATTGGGAAGAGAAATGAGAATGGTGCAAGAAAATCATGAAAAGAGTCAACAGTCTGCTAAAGGAGACCCAAAAAATATTGAAGAAAATATCACCTTAAAAAATAGACTAATTCAAATGGCAAAAGAGGCCCAAAAAGCCCATAAGGAAAAGAATGCCTTAAAAAGCCAAATTGCCCAGATGGAAAAAGAATTTCAAAAACTCACTGAAGAGAACCATTCATTCAAAATTAGATTAGAGCAAATGGAAGCTAATGACATTATGAGAAATCAAAGTATTATAAAACAGATCCAAACAAATGAAAACATAGAAGGCAATGTGAAATATCTTATTGGGAAAACCACTGACCTGTAAAATAGATACAGGAGAGATCATTTAAAAATTACTGGACTACCTGAAAGATCATGGCTGAAATCCATGATAAAAAAAAATCCTAGGAATCATCCTTCAAGAAATTATCAAGCAAAATTGCCCTGATATTCTAGAACCAGAGGGTAAAATAGAAATTGAAAGAATTCACCAATCACCTCTTGAAAAAGATCCCAAAAGGGGCGGCTAGGTGGCGCAGTGAGTAGAGCACCAGCCCTGGAGTCAGAAGGACCTGAGTTCGGATCCGGCCTCAGACACTTAACCCACACAAACAAAAACCTAGCTGTGTGACCTTGGGCAAGTTACTTAACCCCAATTGCCCTAAAAGGGGCGGCTAGGCAGCGCAGTGAGTAAGAGCGCTGGCCTCAGAGTTGGGATGACCCGAGATCAAATCCGGCCTCAGAAAATGAGCACCCACACATAAATAATGACTAGCTGTGTAACCTTGAGCAAGTTACTTAACCCCAATTGCTTTATTAAAAAAAAAGATCCCAAAAAGAAAACTCCTAGGAATATTATAGCCAAATTTCAGAGTTCCTAGGTCAAGGAGAAAATATTCTAAGCCATCAGGAAGAAACAATTTGAGTATTGTAGAAATACAATCAGGATAACACAAGATCTAGCAGCTTCTAACCTAAGGGATCAAAGGGCTTGGAGTATGATATTCCAGAGGTCAAAGGAGCTAGGATTAAAACCAAGAATCACCTACCAAGCAAAACTGAGTATAATGCTTCAGGGGAAAATAGAAGAGAAATGGAGCACTTTCAAGCATTCTTGATGAAAAAACCAGAGCTGAACAGAAAATCTGACTTTCAAATACAAGAAGCAAGAGAAGCTTGGGAAGGTAAACAGGAAAAAGAAATCATAAGAAACATATTAAAGTTGAACTATTTACATTCTTACATGGAAAATGATAATTGTAAATCATGAGACTATTCTCAGCATAAGGATAGTTGAAGGGAATATATATGTGCATATATATGTATATATATGTATGCCTGAATGTATATGTATATGCATACATATGTGCATGTATAGGAGGGTGTATGTGTGTATAAATACATATGTGAGTGTGTTTATATGTGTGTACATGCATACAAAGACAGAGAGCACAGGATCAGTTGAATAGGAAGGGATGATATCTAAAAAATAAAAGTAAGAGGTGAGAGAAGAATATAATGAGAGGAGAAAGGGAGAGATAGAATAGGGTAAATTATCTCATATAAAAGAAGCAAGAGAAAACTGTTACAATGGAGGGGAAGAGCAAGAAGGTGAAAGGGAATGAATCAACCTTACTCTCATTGAATTTGGCTTAAGGAGGGAATAACATACATGCTCCTTTGGGTATCTTACCCTGCAGGAAAGTGGAGGGGAAAGGGATAAAAGGGGGGATGATAGAAGGGAGAGCAGACTGGGGAGAGGGTAGTTTAGAAGCACACCCTTTTGAAAAGGGACAGGGTCAAATTAGAAAATAGAGTAAGTGGGGGGGGGAATAGGATGGAGGGAAATATAGTTAGTCTTTCACAATATAACTACTATGGAAACATTTTGTGTAACTACACATGTACAACCTATATTGAATTGCATATTTCCCAGTTGGGGTGGGTGAGGAGGAAAGAAGGGAAAAAAATCTGGAAATAAAAGTTTTAAAAACAAATATTAAAAATGTTTGTACATTCAACTGGGAAATAAGATATACAAGCACTGGGGTACAGAAATTCATCTTGCCCTACTACAAAGTTAGATGGTGGGATAGGGGAGGATATAAGAGAGAGCAGATTGGAGGAAGGGGTATTCAGTAGGCTGGCTATCTTGGGGTGGGGGTAGGGAAAAGATGAGGACAAAATATGTAACCCAAAATCTTGTGGAAATGAATGTTGAAAACTAAAAATAAATAAAATAAAATAAGAAAGCAGGACCTCAGAAGCATAGAATACCAGAGCTAGAAGGCAACTTGGTAGCCTTCCAGTCCAAACCATATCCATAAAGAATCACCAATACAACATACTTGGAAAATGGTCTCCCCTACTCAATCATATCCAGTGGCTCACTATTGCCTCTAAAATCAGATATAAACATCATTGTTTAGCTTCTAATGTTCTACACTACCTGAGTCCAACCTCTCTTTCCATCTTCACTGGAAATTACTCACCTTCCCACATAGTTTAGCTGTGACTCAGCCAAATTTGGGTCCCTTCTGTCCCTCACATATTAACTCCATCTCCTATTTCCCATGCCTGGAACCATATCATCATTCCTTCCACCTCACAGATTTCTTCTTTTTTTTTTCTTGAAGATGCAACTCAAATAGTATCTTTTGCATGAAACCTTTCCTGACCCTCCCTCCTCCCCATATTGAATTATTCTGTATTTAATTGCCTTGTATATCTAGGTAGCAATATATGAATATATTTATGCCCTTTACAATTATATTGTATCTATTTCATATGCCCTGGCTGACTCCCCCATTATGGCATAATATATGCACTGTATAACAAATTTTACTTATCAGTTAATCACAGAATTGTACATATTGATCAAATATGTTTTAAATTGATGACCCACTTCACTTCTCCCTGGGCAAAATGATCTTTGTTGTATTTTTTCTAGAATTCAAGTACAATGAGTTCCTCAGGCCCTGCAGTGAACACCTTTGTGGTGCCTCCCAAAGTTGTCTCTCCTCCACCACCTCCTGCACATCCAACTCAGTATCCTGGTAACAATCCTCAAGTTCATCTATATCCTGGGTACCAAACCCAAATGATCTCACCTTATGAGCAGGAATATATGGTACAGAAGATCTGGAAAGAAGGCAAAGTGTTAGGGGTAAGTTGAAGTTCTCTTTGAATATCAATGAAACATTCATATGGCAGAAGCTGTAAGATCTGGGTGCCACAGTTGGCCTGATAGGCACATACCTGCTGGTAGGAATGCTCCATCAACCAGCAGGCAAAGAAATACCAGGAAACCACAGTCTCAAAGTTGGAAGGGACCATCCAAACCATCTGATGGAGCCCAGACCTGGGTGAGAGGTCTCCCTATGACACTCCCAAGAATGTCTGGAAAAACTCCAGGGAGGGAGAACTACTGCCGATATCCAGGGACAGTTATAGATTACAAACCAAATACTAGTCCCTCCATCTTGGTGAACTGAGCACAGTTCCCTCAGTCTTGTGTTTAACTTTAGTTCACCAATTAGACCCTCCTGGCCAAACTTCCCACCTCAGGATCCCTCCACAAGAACACCCTGTTATAATACCATCTGTTCTGGTAGACTGCAAAGGTTCCCCAATTCCAGAAACCAGCTTGACTACTTAAATCATGTGTATCATATCTAATCAGACAGCTTTTGCAACATCCTCTCTCACACCCTCTTTGCCTGAAGCTTTCCCCTTCTTTGTTATTTAAGCATCTAAAAGCCTCACATAAACCCACCTGGGAAAGTCTTTGCCAGTGAAGATGGCTAACTCGATCAACTCCAAGAAAATTCTGTCCAAATTCTGTCCAATTCTGAGGGGTGGCTAGGTGGCGCAGTGAGTAGAGCACCAGCCCTGGAATCAGAAGGACCTGAGTTCGGATCCCGCCTCTGACACTTAACACACACAAACAAAAACCTAGTCGTGTGACCTTGGGCAAGTTACTTAACCCCAACTGCCCTCCAAAAAGCAAAAAAAAACAAAAAAAACAAAAAAACCAAATTCTGTCCAATTCTGACCAAGAATAGTTTGATAGTCATTGGGGCCTCATTGTTTTTGTGTCACCCACACAGCCCATTTTACTTTTTCTCTAACTTGTGAGAAAGTCCTTCATTCCATTAGGCCAAAATCAGCCGGACTCTGAAATTTCCCTTTACTGATCTTGTTCAGCACCTTGGAACTGTCCACATGATAGCAGCTTCAGGAGAGAAGCCAGGAGGGCCATCCAAAGACCAGCTACCTGCTATTTTTTTCTCTCTCCTTCCAGCTGACTCATTTGCCAGCTCCTTCAAAGGCAGTAAAACTGAGGCTAGACTACTTTGGCAGACTTGGGTCAAGGTTAGACTTCTGGGCCAGACTGGCCAACTCCTTACAAGAGTAGACCCCATACATCTGTGAGACCCTTTGCTATACCAGCTTCATTGTGGGGCATTTGGCAATAATCAATACCAGTGCTATTATGCTTATTTAAGGGTGAGAAAACTGATGGTGAAAAAGGTTAAGTGATTCTCCCAGGACCACATAACTGGTCAGTTTTTAAGATAGGATTTGAGCCCAGGTCCCTCCTGACTCGAAATCTAAGTCTTCTTTTACTATAAACCTAACTGCCTCCTCCCATAACCACCTACCATTTTTCTGTCTTGCCCAGATCAGGAAATTCATTCTGTGGCCCTGACAGTTTTCTTTTCAGGCTTCTAATTCATGACAAAACCCAGGGACATACAGGAGATACTGGAGCTGACTAGAGCTCCAGAAGAGGCAGAAACCTACAGGTTTCACTTTGGATAGTAGGAAGCTTACTGAGAAGCTGGTGAGTCATCCTCAGGCCTGCATTCTCCCTCACTATCCATATGCAATTAATTTTTAATTTGTAAGCTTCACCTTTACAACATTTCTCAACCCTGTCCCTGTTTCTTCTCAGCAGAAAGCCACTACCCTATCACCTCCCATCTTGTTGCAATGGTCTCCTGACTAGTGTCTCTATTTGAAATTTCACCTCTCTTCAATCTATCATTCATATTAACTGCTGAATTGATATTCCTGAAGTAAAGGTCTGGTCATTCCACTCCCTTACTCAATAAACCTCTAGGATCAAATACAGACTGCTCTGTTTGGTTTTTAAAGCTTTTCACATTCTGGTTACCCTTTCCAGCTGATTCAGTCTACCTCAACTGGATTTCTTGCTGTTCCTCACATATGAAACTCAATGTTCTATCTTCATTAGCACAGGCTGTCTCTATGCCTAGAATGCACTCTCCCCTCACCTCCACCTCTAAGAATCCTTCATTTTGATCAAAGCTCAGCCCAAGCTCTGCTGCCTAGGTCATTTCCTGATCTTCCCAACCTCTAATGCATCATTAACAAAATTACCTTATATTTATTTTTTTAATATTTGTATATACTTGCATACATGTATGTTATCTTTGTCTATAGAATGTAAATTCCCTCATGGTAAAGATTGTTTAATTGTTATCTTTATAATCCCAGTGCTTAACAGAGTCCCCACCATGCAACAGGCTCTTAATAAATGTTTCTTGAATGACTGTTTGAGGAAGAGGTGTCTAACAGGAAAGTGGCAATATTAAATTTGTCACTGATGTTTTGTTGTAGTCATTCAGTTGTGTCCAACTCTTCATGACCTAGAGGAGCAAAGCTCACCAGACCTTTCTGCCTTCCACTATCTCCCAAATCCTGTCCACATTCACATTCATTTTTCCATGACACCATCTATCCATCTTATCCTGCTGCATCTCCTTTTCCTCTTGGTTTCAATCTTTCCCAATAGTCTTTTCCAATGAGTCCTGTTTCCTCATTGTGTGGCCAAAGTACTTAAGCATCAAGCTTCAGTATTTGACATTTCAATGAATAGCCTGAATTAATGAGGTTCCAAGGAGTAGAAACCAGACAGAATAGGAGACAAAAAACTAGAAATATGAGGCTAGAGTCCTGGTGAGATATTAAGACTGAATATTTGCTGAATTAATGTCTGTTAAGTTGGTGTCATTTCTGTGAATGGATTCCAAGAAAGCAATGCCTCTTTTCAGAGACAAAGGGACAAAATAGAATGAAAGGCATCATAAAGTGGTGCTGAAACACAACCATACTCTCTCAAATAAACCCTCATTAAAAGTCAATGGGAAAGGTGGGAGCTAAAGAACATAAGAATCCAGATTCCTTCCCCTCAAAGTTCTATGTTCTTTGAAAATGGTGGCAAATGTCAGGGGGTGGGGAGGGATAAGGGGAGGAGGCGGAGGGGCTGGAATCCAAGACCTAAGAGGTTAAATTCATCTGAATGAAATCTGTCTTAATTGTGTTCTCCCCTGACAGGCCATCCAGATCTTGATTGGACTGATACACATTGGCTTTGGCGTTGTTCTCATAACTGCAATATCTGGGAATTACTTCTCAATCTCTTTTGTGTCAGGATATCCCTTCTGGGGAGGACTTTCAGTAAGTATATTGATATTATTGCTATTGATATTAACAAATATCAACAAATTCAAAGCATTCTCATAATGAAAATCATTGTCACATGGAAGAATTGGATATGAAGAGACCCCTCCAAAAAGCTACATGGCACAGAAAAAGTTAAGGAGGTTGAGAATGCAGGGGAGGATTCCAGGCTATGTGTCAATGAAGGAAACGTTTAAGGAGGCAGAACTCTCTGTTCAGCCTCGGGGCCAGCACAGCACCCTGCACCACACAGTTATCTAATAAAGGCTTGCTGATTTGAATTCCTCTCATCTCACTGCCCATCCTTCCATCTTCAGCTTTCTCTTTGTCTCTGTCTCCTCCCACCCTTTCCTTCTTTATTCCCATCCTTAATCTTTCTTTCCTTTTCTTATTGTCACATGATAAAATTTCATTGAACACATTTTGAATCACTCATCACTGCTGGAGAAGCTGGGGATATAGAGAGAAAATAGAACCCAGCACCTGCCCTCAAAGCACTTGACATTCCAGAGATTCCCACCCTTGCTTCAGTTCAGCCTCTTCCACACATTGGACCCCCAGTCTATCTGCTCCTAGTGTGTGTGAATCCTCAAGCCTGGGCCCCAGTCAAGACCAGCCACACTGGTCCTAACTGTCCGTAACACTAACCCTGACCTTAGGGGAAAGGGGACCAGTAGTAAATGGCAGCAAAACATGGAGTAGGGAAAAGAGCTGGGTCATGGGTTAATAGACGTAGATAGAACTAACTGGAAGGATTCTTAGAGTCTATGTAGTCTTATGAGGAAACTGAGTCCCAGTGAGATTAAATTATATCCAGGGTCACCCCAGCAGTAAGTGATAGAAGTAGATTCAAAGGGAGATCCTCTGACTCCTAAGAGAGTGTTCTTAGCCCTTGCTCAGGGAGGAGGACAAAGCTGAAGGGAAGAGTGGCAGCAAGTAGCTGAAGTGATGGATCTATGGAAACATTGAAGCAGACAAAGTATGAGCTAAAATCTCATCCCCCTTCAAGTAGATGTTTTGGGTCCAGGTAGACACAAACTGAACGCCCCATACCATGGTGGGGCAGGGCATGCAAGGAGGAGCCAGGGAAGGACAGCCAGGAAATGAAGTCACCATAGTGCATAGAGTGCTGGACCTGAAGTCAAGAAGATTCATCTTCCTGAGTTCAAATTCAGCCTCAGACACTAGTTATATGACCTTGGACAAGTCACTTCACCCTGTTGGCCTCAGTTTCCTCTTCTGCAAAATGAGCTCGAAAAGGAAATGGCCAACCAGTATCTTTGCCAAGAAAACCCCAAATGGGACCATGAAGAGTCAGACACAACTGAAAAAATAACAACATCCTCCCCTGGAGAAGGAATGGAAGGGGTGGAGGCGTAGCTAGCCCATCATCCCTGGTCCTCTGTGCAGAGAACTGTGTGTGACCCTAGGTGGGTGAGGAGAAAGGATTATAACAGAGACAACCCCTCCCTCTCCAGCCCTGCACAATCAGACTGGCTCTCCCACCTCTGGCTAACACATCCCCTTTATCTTCTGCCAGTTTATCATTTCTGGATCCCTGTCTGTGTCAGCCCAAGAGGCACCAGTCAATCCTTGCAAAGTAAGTTGGACCAACCTGAGCCTGCCTGGGGATCAATGGGGCTGCTACAAAGCCTGGGAGAGAGACATGTGGCCTGATAGGAGGACTGTGGGAAGACAGAGGTGACACTATTTTCATATATAGATACGTATATTAAAGCACACACATGCATGTATGTATACACATATATGTGTGTATACATATATGTGTACATTGTACACATACATACATGGGTGTGTATACACACACACACACATATACTCACTGAGCATGGTGCCTTGTACAGAGGTGTTTAACAAATACTTTGTTATTCATTCAGTCACTCACCTGTGTAGAATGTGTGTAGGCGTGTATATTTGGGGGTATGCATGTTACTACACGTACACTGTGAATGAGTATGCACTTGACAATGAGACACACCTACACAGATACAAACATATTTGATTTTTTGAGTCCCTACTATGTGCCAGGAACTATGCTAGGCACTGGGGGTATAAAGATAAATACAAAATCATTCCTGTCCTTAAGCGGTTTCCATTCCCCCTCAGAAATGTCTCCCACTCAACCTAGAATTCCAAACTCTATTTTGAAAGGGACTTTCCATTTAATTCAATTCAAGAAACATTTTGTTAAAACACCTACTTTGTGGGAGGCACTAAATGGGGTGCTGGGAAGAGAAAAACCTTCTTTCTCATACACACACACACACAAGCACCCTACTCATGTTCTCATACACAAACACAATCATTTATACAGACCCACATATACTATCCTGTGACACTGAAGAACATGTACATATATTACCTAACTTGTGAGTGTGCACACTACCTACTCAAATGGTCACATACATATCCTCTGTGATGCACACACCCTCTCACACATACTCTCCCACACTAAAGATTGAGCAGCATCCCATGACATTCCTCCCTTGACAATGACATGGTCTCAGGGCTAGGAGCACTTGGGGAGGTCAACAGGTCCAGAGAATCTTATCTACAGCTTCCCCAATAATGGCCATCTGGCCTCTGCCTGGAGATCTTGAGAGAGGAGCAATCCTCTACCTCTCAAAGCAGTGCATTCAACTGTGAGGGACTTCTACTTGTCAGGAATTTTTTCTTTGAATTGAGCCAAGACCAACCTCCACACAGTGGCATCTGTTGCTCTTTGCTCTTCCCTCTAGGGCCAGGCAGGACAAGATCACTCTGGCTTGCACACATGAGCTCTTCAAATACTTGAAGGCATCTGTACTGTCCCGCCTAAGCCTTCTCTTTTACAGAGGAGAGCTCCTCCAATCGTCATATGACACAGTCTTCAGTCCCAACATCATAGCAGCACCTTTTCTCCAGACCTGCCAAAGCTTCTCAATGCCTTTCCTAGCACTCTACACTGCAGACTGGGGCCATCTCCACTCATCCTGATCCATATCTAGCCACTGGATCCAGATGGCTCAGGAGGAGAGAGTGAGGCTGTTGACTCTGCACAGCCTGGCCTCACTTAAATCCAATTCACTGGCATGTCATGGCATTGCTTCCCTGATGTCATGGTCCTCTTCAAGAACATAGGACAAACAACAGTAGCCCTGCTGACCTCAGAGAAGACATCCTGGGCACCATCGCCTTGCTTCTGGAAGGGCCCCTCTCAGCACAGCCTAATGTTGGCCTCGGGACTTGGGGTTCCCGTGTCACAGTTGGGACTCCAGACAAACCCCCAGGTCTTTTTCACACAGGCTTTTGTGAAGCTTAGTCTTCCCCATCCTGGCCTTTTTTTTTCTGAAGACTGTCTACCTATCTTACCCAGGCTTTAAATGCATCCTGATCCCATTGCTGACAGGCAAGAAAATTTTGACTTGCTCCATTTCCTACCTGGGCTGATTCAAGTCTCCTTAGGTGGCCTGGTGCTCCCCACCCCTCTCCCCAGCTCTGGGGGCTCACAATATTGGACTTGAGGCAGGCATCTGAATGACTTTAGCCTTGCTGCAGTACACACATTCACATACACAAACACATACACAAATGCACTTATACACACATGCATACACACACTCATACACACACGCATGCACACATTCATATTCACATATACCCACACATATACACACTCATATATACATACATACACTCACAGACACACATCCTTATACACAATGCACACACACATTCATACACACACGCATGTACACACACTCACACACATACCCACACACACTCATATATACACACATACACTCACACTTATATACACATGCATGCACTCTCATACACACACGCATGCAAACACACATATAAACCCATACACACACACACACACACTCATATATACACACATACACTCACAGACACACACACACTCATACACACATTCATATATACACATACACTCACAGGCACACACTTATACACGTACACACACGCATACACACACCCATACATATACACACACTCATACACACACACACCCAAACGCATGCACACACACTCACATACACAAAAACACACTCACATACACACACAAACACAGTTACTGGGCCTCTTCTTTCACCCATGCCCATTCCCCTCTCCCATGACCTTCCTTGTATCTTTCTCAGATAAATGGGAGCCTGGGAATGAATATTGTCAGCGCCATCTTCTCAGTTATTGGCATCACCCTCTTCATCACAGAGCTAAGTATCAATTGGAGATCCGATGTGTACTATGATCCAAACCACTACCAGTACTACTACTACTACTATGGTGTGGTGAGTGTCAGGATATCCCTGAGCCCCGACAGCCTCAGGTGGAACACTTAGTGGGCCTTCAGTCCCTCAGAATGAATGGTTCGCTTGCCTCACTGCCCCAGAGAGAACTAGCAACTGACAAGAATGATTCCCTAACTGTTTCTTTTCCAAAAATCTGAACCAAGCCACTGAACAGCTTCCAGGCTATCCTATTCAGGGTGCTACTTGACTTCCCATTCCACAGTCCTCCTATTGTGACCTTCTGTGGTCTTTCTTCTAGTTAGATTTAGATAATAGAATGTCTAAGGGAAGGGCTTTTAGAACAAAAAGTATAGAATATTAGAACTGGGAGGGGCTTAGAACAGGGGATGTCAGGGCTGGGCTCTGCTCCAAGGCTACCTCTGATGTACCCAGAGTGAGGAGGTTTTCTGGTGCTGGTTCTGTAGGGGAGCAGTGAAGAAGCCTGTTCCCAAGACAGAGTAACTCTGGGCCACCAGCAGGGGCTTCCTCACAGGCCAGCTGTGCTATCCACCCTGGGAAGGGCCAACATTCAATGCCAATTCTCAGGAAACCCTCTGTCTCCACAGACAGAAGAGCCAGGGAGAGAAAGGCCAAGGGCCCCCAAAGCCTTAGTTACCAGGCTTATCCCCCTGCTCAAACTACCTTAAAATTTAAGGACCGGGGCAGCTAGGTGGCGCAGTGAGTAGAGCGCCGGCCCTGGAGTCAGAAGGACCTGAGTTCGGATCCGGCCTCAGACACTTAACCACACAAAAACCTAGTCGTGTGACCTTGGGCAAGTTACTTAACCCCAATTGCCCTCCAAAAAGCAAAAAATAAATAAATAAATTTAAGGACCACAGATTTCAATCTTGGAGGGACTTAGAAAGCAACCAGTCTAAGCCCTTTAAATAATCATATCTAGCATTTACTTAGCACCAGGAGATTTGCAAAATGCTTCACAAATAGTCTCATTTGAGCCTCACAACAATCCTGCAAAGTAGATGCTGTCATTGTACCCATTTTACAGGTGAGGAAACTGAGGTACAGGGAGGTTAAACGGCTTATCCAAGATCACAAGGCTGTATCCGAGGTAGGATTTAAACTCAGAGCTCCCTGACTCCAAATCCAGCACTCTGTGTGCTGTAACACCTAGCAGCTTCATTTTCCAGAAATAGAGGCCCAGACCAAGAAGGTGGTAAAAGACAGAGCCCAGAGTCAATAACACAAGCCCTGTGACTCCAAATTGAGCCCTCTTCCCATTCACTCTACCAGGGGTTCTCTACCTAAGACCCATGAACTTGTTTTTTAAAATACTTCACTGATCATTAAACTATTTAATTAATAATTAATAACTTAATTCCAACAGAATTGGTTTCCTTTATAATCCTGTGTATTCGGGAAAACTTTATCTTTTTTTGCAATTGGGAAGGCAAGGCAATTGGGGTTAAGTGACTTGCCCAAGGTCACACAGCCACTAAGTATTAAGTGACTGAGGTTTGATTTGAACTCAGGTCCTCCTGACTCCAGGGCCGGTGATCTATTTGCTAAGCCACCTAGCTGCCCCCATATTTGGAGATTTTTGAGACTTGATCTTGAGAAGGGGCCCACGAAATAAAAATGGTGAAGAACTCTTAAACTATACCATCATCCCCTTGACTTTCATATAAAGAAACTGAGGCCCACTGGTTGGTCCCCCATTGACCAAGCCTTTCTCTGGGCATCCATCTCCTCATCTGTGAAATGAGAAGGATGGAGGAGGCAACTTCCAGTGCCTCTGGCACCTCCACATTTATAGTCCTAGGAAACTGAGGCCCAAAGCAACTGGCAGCTCTGGGCAGTGGGAGGATTCAGCAAGAAGCTAAGAGAGGGGCAAAGCTCTGTTAAACACCCAGGGGCAAGAAGATTGTGTCCTAATGATGTGGGGTGAAGGGGGGCTTCCTGGAGGAGGCAGGCAGTGCTGGAATTGGGCCTTACGGTCATTTTCCAGAAGGTGGAAAGGAAGGGGGAAGAGATTCTACCTGCACCCCAATGGTGGGTGAGATCTCTGTTCCTTCCCCGGGATCACAGGGCTGCCAGGAAACTCCAATGAGCTGAAAGGAGTTATATATACCAGCCCCACAGGGCTACTTAACATGACTATCTGGCAGTAGTCAGCTCTGGGCAAGACCTCGGACCAGCTCAAGTCCAAACTTTTTGTTTTATAGTTGAGGAAGCTAAGGTGCAGTGACTTGCCCAGGGTCACACAGGTTGTGTATTACGTAGGATGTGAATTCACCTAATGGGCCAAATGGCTATTTCTGTCCCTCTATTAGCACAGAACAAGCACAGGCTCCCTGGTGTTGGAGACAGATGACCTGAATTCCAGGCTCTATTCAGCCATATACCAAAGACATGACTGAGAAAAGCATCTAACCTTTCAGAGAGCTACTTTCTTCCCCAACACTAGCAGTAGCTAAAAGTTATGGAATGTCTCCTCTGTGTCCAGCTCTGTGCCAAGAGCTTTGCAATCCCTACCTCATCTGCTCCTGAGAAAAGCCCTGGCAGGCAGGGGTGTTGTTAGCCACAGGCACTCCCTGAGGCTGGGCTGAAACTCTGTCCACTCCCCCACTATTCCTCATAGATGCCACACTGCCCACAAGGAAGGGGAGAAATGGGAGAGGCCAGAGAAGGCCAATGCTCCTCTCCCTGGAGACTAGAGCTACACACACTGACACCCCCCAGATCGAAGCCGCACACACTGACACTCCCCCCCCCAGATCAAAACCTCACACACTCACACCACCCAGATCAAAGCCTCACACACTCACCCCCGCTAGATCCAAGCCCCACACACTGACACTTCTCAGATCGAAGCCGCACACTCTCACACCCCCCCAGATCAAAGCCGCACACACTCACCCCCCCAGACTGAAGACGCACACACTCACCCCAGATCAAAGCCACACACACTGACCCCCCCCAGATCGAAGCCACACACACTGACACCCCCCAGATCAAAGCCGCACACACTCAAGCGCCCAGATCGAAGCTGCACACACAGGCACCTGCAGAGAGGATGCTCCCTAATTTTTTCTGCTTCCAGCTCTCAGGAAAGGGTCTTTCTGGCATGCTACTCATCTTCTCCATGCTGGAGTTTGTGATCGCCTGCACATTGTCCAATTCTGGATGCCGAATATTCTGCTGCCAGCCCAGCCAGGTGAGTCCTGGGGTTGTCTCCGTGTCAGGGGTCAATGACTTCTCCTCCTTCTTCTGGTCCAGAAAGCCGCCAAGGGAAAGAGCCACAAGCTGGTCCTGGGGAGTGAAGGAGACCACCTGTCATCCTTTCTGTTCTCTCTGTTTCAGGTGACTGTAGTTACAACTGTTCCCCAGGCTCAAATACTACAGCCAGGGATCATCCCTCAACAAGTCAACCCTCCATTTTATTCGAATGTGGGTGCCGATCAGCGATAATCCAGGCCAACCAAGAACTTTGCCTGGGAGAAAATGACACCTCCCCAGCTCTCCTGAATTTCCTTAACCAATTTCCATCTTTCTTGGTTACTGAATCTCCCATCTCCCCGTGTGCATGCTGGTTGTGGTCCTTCAGTCTGGCCCTTAGACCAAGACTTATATCCTCCATTACAATGGGAAAATAGGGGGCAGCTGGGTGGCATAGTGAATAGAGCACTGGCCCTGGAGTCAGGAGGACCCGAGTTCAAATCCAGCCCCAGATGTTTGACATTTAACTAGCTGTGTGACCTTGGGCAAGTCACTTAACCCCAATTCCCTTGCCTTCTCCCTCCAAAAAAAGGAGATTTTTTTTAAATGGGGAAATGACTCAGCGTGACTATGTGCACACCTTACCTTTTCTGGGCAGCCCTCTCCAGAAATGTAGTCTGCATGTGCACATATTCCAAGGGTATGGGGATGCTGATCTCTGGTCTCTGGGAAATTTCTTCTTTTCGTTTTGTTTTGCTTTATTTGTGGCTCAATAAAATAGTTCATTTATTATACACCTGTTGCTTGAAAAATAAATTGTATTGATCTGTTTTATTATTATATCCAATCCCTTATAGTAAAGATTTCAAAAAGAGAGAGAAACCAATTTCCCTTTGCTGAAATGGAGGAAGGGGTAGACCATGGGCATGTAACATCACATCGGATTTGTTTTCAATGTACTGATCATTTGTGCTGGGTTTTTCCTCTCCTCACCCTTTGTATTTTTTTAATTAGGGGTTAATGTGATAACAGTAAGTAAAGGGATACTGGGGGAAGTTACAGAATTAACCCTAACTGAACAAAACACAGCAATATGATTTCTTTAAAAGAATAGTTTGGCAAAACTAAAGTATCAAAAAGTCTGAAATGATACATACTGTTCCACCCCAATAGCCCACCACCTCTACAAAGAAAAGAGGAGGAAGGGCCTAATTCTGTCTCTTCTTTGGCCAATTTAATTATGTCATTCCATTTCACTGGTTCTGTCATTAACCTTCCAGCGATTCGTATTGTAGAAGTCACTGTGTGTGTTCTTCTGACCCGACTTTATTTCATTCTATATCAGTCCCTGTCTTTCAAGCTTCTCTGTACTTGTCAAACCTATAATTCCTTACAAAACAGTAAAATGTCATTACACTCAAGTACCACAATGTGGTGAGCCATTGCCTAGTTGATGGGCATCTGTTCTGTTTCCTGGCAAATGCCAGAGGAGATGCTCCTCCTTGAAGGGCAGCAGAGAATCTCACACACTAAATGTTTGCACAGGCTTCTGTTGTCTAAACTTTGCAGCCAGAGAAACTGAGGATAAAGAAAGCCAAGTGGCCTTCCTGGGCCCAGACAGGTGTGGGATGAATGGCAGAATCTTGAAAACCCTTTCCTATACTCATCCTATAAATCAGATCCCTCCATGGTTGAAAAATAAAATCTCAATCTAACACAAAGATAAACAAGAACCAACCAGTGATCTATGAATTTCAAGACACATTCAATAAAGGAAAATTCCAAGAACCAAAATGACCTTGGGATTTGCTATAAAGGAATCCAGTCAGCTAGTGGTACAGTGCATAGGCTGTTGGGCCGGGAGTCAGGAAGATTCGTCTTCCTGGTCTCAGACATTTGCCAGCTGTGTGACCCTGAACAAGGTACTTCACCCCTTGTACCTCAGGCCCTTCCAACTCAGCTCCATCATCCTCTGAACACAGCCCTCACCCATGCTCCTCTGCACATTTGCTCCCACTACTCCCCAGGTGAGGTACAGCCTCTCTACAGCCTCCATGGAGCTATGGCTCCAATGATTCTCAAACACTCTGGCTGGTTGGCTCTACAGAAGTTAAGAGCCTTACATTATGCTGTGCCACTCAACTGCCCCCAGGGCATGAGGACTGGAGATGATGCTGGATGGCCTACCAAGCTCCCAGAGATCAGGGAAGCTTGCTGTAAAGGTCCTATGCAAATGAAAGTTAACAGTAATTGTCAGGGTTCACCTGATGAACTGTGGGTCACAAAGCACTTGACTGTTCACACACAAACTCTTCCCAACAGCCAGGTGAGATGAGTGCTCCTCCTGTCCCCATATTACAAATGCAGAAACCAAGTCTATGAGAGGTTAAATGACTCCCAACATCACACAGTGAGTCAACAGCAGAGCTGGGATTCAAATTCACACTCAGAAGCAGCATAGGACAGTGGGGGTCGAGCTGAATTTAGAGTCAGACCTGAGTTCAAATTCTGGCTCTTCTACTTACTACTAGTGTGACCTTGGGTAAGTCACTCAACTTCTGGGAGCTTCATTTCCCTCATCTGTAAAAATGAAGGGGGTTAGACTGGAAAATGTTTGAGATTCCATCCAGCTCTAGATATATTCTTTCCTCTTAGAGGATAAGGGAAGACTTCAGGGGAACAAGAGATAGGTGGTGCAGGGGATGGAGTGCTGGGCCTGGAGTCAGGAAGACCTGAGTCCAAATGCAGCTTCAGACACATACTAGCTGGGTGACCCTGGCTAAGTCACCTTACCTCTGGAAAATCGAGGACTATAATGGCACCTCCCTCTCAGGGATGTTGTCAAGATCATAGGACATGTGTAAAGTGCTTTGTAAACTTTTGGGTACTACACAGGTGCCAGCTATAACTATGATTCTAGCTAACAATGGTCAGAAGAGACCTAACAATATCACTTGTTCTGCCTTCAGAATTCTCCATTTCTATTGTAGAGAGACATTCCCACTTCTAATCATTGACCATTGACCCAAACCCACCCCAATTGTGTCTATTAATGCCCTGGGAAGTGAAAGAAAACCAACTGAGAATTCTGATAAGGAGTTTATTGACAGAACGAAACCATGGGGAGGACTTTGGAATTTCAGGGGAGATGTTCTTCTTGCCCTCCCACTGTGAGCTTCTGGGTGAGGACTCCAGAGGCCCCCAGAACCCTGAAGGTGCCAGACCTGAATAGTTGGAGCTTCAGCAGTGTGGTGAGTCACGTCACTCTTTCTGCTTGGTGGGAGCCCAAGGATCAGGGGCAGGGGCCTGTTCTGAGTCTCAACAATCACAGAGAAGATGTACTCCCCATCTGATTTCTGTCTGCTTGCCCATGGGAGGGCACTGTTTCTCCAAAGCCTGTACTGGAGGGAAGGGCAGCACCATGGGGCAATGCACGGAAGTTACCAAGAGGCAGATTTGGGCCTGGTATAGGAAGAACGTTCTCACTGATAGAGCAGTGGTTCTTCACCAGGGGTCCAGAGGTTTACCTTGGGTGCCCTCAGTCCTGGCTCACCACCAAATCAAAGGCTTTTCCTCACTATTCACTAATCAGACAGGAAAAGTCACAGAATTCCTGAGTGGGCTCTGAACTAGGGACTAGGACCTCTCCATTAGCACATTCCCCCAGCGTTAAGTTGCTGCACGAATGTTAGCTACTATTATCATTATTAACAAATATTTGTTGATTAACCTATTATCAGGGCCACGTTTTCCTCATCCAGAGGTGGGTTATGTATGATAGGCTGAGTTGTAAAAGATATACACACTTACACGCAAACATACATGCAGTGGCAGAAACACCTATATACAAACACCTGCAAATATGTATGCAGAAATATATACATAAACGTATGCATACATACCTGCATCTGCACACTCACACACATACACAGGCACATGCATACACACATGCACACACACACACACACACACACACACACACACACACCTTTTTCTAAGCCCCAGGAAGTGGTATCCATGGAATCACCACAAAGACTTAATGAAATGTAGCCCATTGCTTCTGTACCTTGACCTCGAAAATTTAATTGACCTACATAAAGTGGCAGGTGTGCAAACAATGTGCAAAATATGTGGCATGTGTGTGCGTCACAGTAATGGGAATGCATCATCTTGGTTATAAGCCCAACAGTCCGGGGTGGGGGGTCTTCACTGATCACCTCCAGGACTTTATTAAGAGGTGAAATGGGGGTTTCTGGGATGGAACCAGTGTAGACAGTGCGTGTTAGGAGAAAGTGCTAGACCAGGAAGCCGAAGTGCTGTCCCTCATTCCCTGCTCTTCAGCTTCTGTGTGTGTGACCTTGGGCACAGCTCCTTCCCCACAGGAGCCTGGGCAACCTTTATTTACAAAGCAGGATCGGCTTCATCCTGATCTCCACCCTAGCATTCCCTGCAAACCAGAGACGTCATACTCAGTAAACTTCCCTCTTTTTCATTCTGCTTCCATGATTTATGAAAAAGCAGGGTTGAGCAGAAGGGTCTTTCAGTCAGGCATTTAAATCTTTGTTGTTGTTAATCAGTTGTGTCCAACTTTGGGATCCCACTGATGGGGTGCTCAGGCCCTAGCCCTAAGATCATGTCTCTGGAAGCCTCCCAGTTCCTTACAGGGCAGAGGCCAGCTGAGAAACTGGGAGGCTTGTAGAGACATGATCTTAGGGCTGAGGCCCGAGAACCCCATCGTGTTTGAGGTTCTCTCGACAAAGATACTGGAGGGGTTTGCTGTTTCCTTCTCCAGCTCATTTTACATTTGAGGAAACTGAGGCAAAAAGGGTGAAGTGACTTGCCCAGGGTCACACAGCTAGTAAGACTGGATTTGAACTCATGAAGATGAATCTTCTTGACTCCAGGCCCCAAACTCTATTCTCTGTGTCACCTAGCTGCCCCTCACAAATAGTCAGTGTTTTCATAAGTGTTTGCTGACTTGACAGAAACTCCACAAAGAAAGGACCAATTAGAACACAGAAGTAACAACAACAATAGCAACTCACATTTATATAGCATTTCCAGTTGTGCAAATCCCTTTACAAACAAACAATATCTCATTTTATCCTTATAACAACCCCAGGTGGCAGGTGCTACAATTATCCCTATTTTACAGAGAGGGAAACTGAGGCTGGGACAGGTTAAGTGACTTGCCCAAATGAACCCGATGTGTCTAAGACTGGACTTGAACACAGGGCTTCCTGACCCCGGGCCCAGAACAGTCCTCCCTGGATATCTGTATGTTTGTAGAACAGAACTGAATCAAACTGAGTCGAATTGCAGGGGTCTTTTGGTTTACAGATTCCTTTGGACAGGAGGTAAGTTAGCACCAGCATCTGTGTCTTTGAGTGAAGATGCTAGAAATCAAAAGGAATATAAAGATGATTCTTCTTCCAGAGGAAAATCTATCTCCCTAATTTGTATCTTTCAGCAGTTGATAAAACATGGCATCCCCGGGGTTTCAAGTCAGTGGAACACCTGTGGTTGTCATCCCAGACAATACGCACGTCATCCAGGCCAATCACCCCGTGGTTTCCGGAGGCTATGGACAAGGCACGGGGGTGACCATCATACAGATCCCAGCTGATGTGCCTCAGCACATTAGAGGAGCCCCAAACTCACCCAGTGCATCTGTAGGGTTCAACAATGCACCTGTCATGCTCCAGAATCCACCTGGAACATCACACTTGTCAAATGTACCCAGAGTGCTTCAGAATCCTTCTGTGGTGATCCAGAATCCCGTTCGAATGGCGACTCCCCAGAATCCACCCATGGGGGCTCTGAACATAACAGGAACAACTACCCTACAGAACTCACCCATGGTGAACCAGAATCCCACCATGCTTTCCCCAGGAGCCACACATACTGGGAACCAACCTTATTGGTCCTTCTCATTTGGAAACTTTACTACATTTGATATAAAGAAATACATGAATGAAGAGGTCAAGTCATTAGGGGTGAGCATGGTTTTGAATTTTTTTCTCTTCAGTTGATGTATTCTAGTAGGGGCTGAGAGTCACACCTGGATAAAGGAGAAGGGAGAATTTTCAGAGGAGCTATCCAGTCAAAAGGGGGCACTTGGGCACTAGAGATCTTTGGATCCTAACACTTCAAAGAAGCCCTTTCCAAGTATAATTGGGCTAAATCTTTTTTTTTTTTCACAAAGGATTATTTCTTTCAGAAAGTATAATCACAAACATACAAACTGCCCTGCCCTGCCATGTAGGAGGCATAATCCCTGTGAAATGCAAATCAAAGCAATCATGTTGGAAAATAATTTGGTTCAAAGAGAATAGATATTTTAGTCACTTTATTTGCATAATTCCAAATTGCTTTCCAAAATGGCTATACCATTTCACAGATCCACCAATAATGTATGGGTATGTCTTACCATTCCATAGCCCCTCCAACAATGACTATTATAATTTTGTGGTCATTTTTGTCCATTTGCAGGTTATGAGGTAAAACCTCAAAGTTTTGCATTTGCATTTCTCTTGTTATTAGTGGTTTGGAGCAGTCTTTCTTGTGGTCACAAATACTTTACAATTCTCTTTTTGAGAATTGCTAATATCCTTTGGGCAGTTAGGTGGTACAATGCATAGAGTGCTGGGCCTGCAGTCAGGAAGCCTCATCTTCTTAAGTTCAAATCTGGCTTCAGACACTTACTTGCTGTGTAACCCTGGACAAGTAACTTTACCTTGTCTGCAAAATGAGCTGGAGAAGAAAATGTCAAAACACTTCAGTATCTCTGTCGATAAAACCCAAACAGGGTCACAAAGAGTCAGATATGACTGAAAAATGACTGAACAGCGAACTCTTTTGATCACTTATCTATTAGGGAATGGCTAGTTATCTTGCATATGTATTAATTGTATATATGCGTGTATTTATGTATATATGTGTATCTATATATGTATACTGTATGTGTATGTATGTCTTTCTGTGTGTATATGTATATATTTGTGTATATGTGTATCTATATATATACATGTGTGTATGTCTCAATATATGTGTATGTTTATATATTAATATATATACAAATATAATACCAAACTCTTATCAGAAAGATTTGATACAAAGAGAGCTTTGAAGAGCTACCAAATGGATCCTTAGTGCCTAGTATCAAGAAACTTTCATAATATAAGAGGCAGGTTTTCTGGGAAGATGGTGGAGTAGGTCAGAAATTTCCAGGCTCTCTGGATTTCCTTCACAAACAAACAGAAAATCACCCCCAAATGGACTTAGAGCAGCAAAAATCAAGGGGTAGAACAGTGGTCCTCCTAAGATAACTTGAGAGGACCTGAGAAAAGACAGCTTCCAGGGGCTGAGGTTTGGCCTGAGTGGAGTAGAGACACCTCCAGGCCCACTTCACCGAATCAACAGAGCGGGCCCTGAGGGTGGCCCTGGAGGGAAGCAACGAGGCCTCAAGAAATTTCCCTTCACAGGGAAGGGAATATGAAATATTAAAAATAAAATACAAGGAGAATATACTTCCTGGAAGTAAGGCCGGATGGGGGGCACCCAATGTTCCTTCTAAAGAACAGCTATTGCTTATTGGCCCTCTGTTCTTCTATCACAAAGTGGAGCTCACTAACCAGGAAATCCCCACCTCTCCAAAAGTCCAGCTAGATTTCAGGCATCTTCCTCTCCTTCTCTAAGAGACAGGATCTGGACCTCCTTAACTTGGTGCTGCTAATGTTGCCTAGGAAAACCCGTCCAGGAGTCTGGGGGCTGGGGAAGGCTTGAGCCATGCATGGCTTTGCACCTGTCCTTTAGCACTGAGAGTCTAGGGACCTAGCCAAGGAACTCTGAAAGCTCTACCCTGGAGGGTATACTCTTAAAAAAAAGATTATTGATTGATTTTTAAACTGGATCTTCACATTCATTTAAAAAATGTATTCCTCCCCCTGCAAGTCATCTCTTGTAACAAATATTCCAAGGAAAGGAGGCGTGGTGAGCCCCACGTGTAGAGAGAGGGCTATTGCTGTGTGGCTTGGATGGAAGAAGAGGCATCCCTAGGCTGTTCTCTCCCCACCCTTCTCCAAGGGAGACTTTCATTCCTTCCAGGAGGGGAAGCAGGAGGTTGAGGCTAGAGAAAGAGGATACCAGTCTAGAAGCACATCAATCTTAAATATTGTTTGTCCAGGGGTTTTGATCAACTTCCATCTAATTTTTGATTGCTTTGTCATTTGGGGGGAAAGAACGACCCCAAGCTCCATATCCAAGGCTTGACCTCTTTACCACCAAATACCAGAAGAGCAAAGAAACCCATTTACTGAAATTAGGGCAAAAAACAACATCAGAAAAGGCATCTGTAGGAGGATATATACAACAGGAGGTAAAGTCCTGAATCTCACACAGAGGGAAACTGCCCAAGTCTTTACTGTAGTAACTGAAAATGGGGACATGACCAAGATGGCCAGCTTCTCTCATGCCTTCCTAGAGTCTAGTGGGGTTGGACTCTTCCATCTTCTATCTCAAAGCTGGAGACCAGAAGCCAAAGTCACTTGACTGGAAGAATCCTGAAGAAGACTCAAAACCAATGAATCTCCAAAGGGGACTGACCCTGAAGAGTTCTGAAGAGGAACTCCCCTTGTAGAATCCAAAAAAGAGACTGGAAGAGGTTGAAGTTCTCTGGACTCTTGCCAATTCCACCCACCCCTAAGCAGGGTAGGGCATTCATCTCCACCAATAAGGAGAGAGTCTTGTACCTGTGAACTTTCAGGCAAGGATTACCCAAAGAATAAAAAAGAAAGGATGGGGGAAGAGATCAGTTCTATACAACTGATGGACATAAGAGTCAAGTCTGAGAGTAGATGCAAAATTCAACATCCAACCTCACGGAAAAGAGGGGGGACAGCTTGCATTTTCTTATCTCTTTCCCAGTGCCACGTTTGATTGCTATAATTTTACAGTGTTCAGTTTGGGGCGGGGGGAGTTGTTATTCTGAGAATATTCTCAAGATCCCTTTTCCTAAGCATGGACCAAAGAAAAGCTATGGGAAGACACTTCTTTGACTCCTTTGAAGAAATGAGAGCCTGTGGCTATAGAATATTACATAGAATTTCAGATTTTATATATGTATATATATAGATATTGATATATTTGCTCATTTTTCTCTCTCCATTTTATTTAAAGAAAAAGCTGTTCACTATATGCAGGGGTGTGCTGGAGTCAGCTCAAAGCTGAGGTGGTTGTTAAATTTTCAATGTGAACTTTACCTTAGAGATTGGCAAATACCACAAATCAGGGCTTGATTCAGTGTTTTGTTGACTGTCTGGACTTACAAGTAGAAAAAATATTAATAATACAGATTGAACTTAAAAGTATGTCCTATGTACATATATTTCTTGGACAGTCAGTTGTTAAACATTTATCAGCTCATCCCTGGTCATATGAGACAGCTCTTTGGGAGAGAAGAGAAGGAACAGAGGGAGAAATTTAGACAATGTAACAACAAAAGATGTCAATGGAATTGATTATTTGATGATCTCTTGTTCTGGTGAGACAGTTCCTAGCATTTTATTTTGGGGCTCTTGGAACCAGGAAGTGATGTTTTAGAAGAAGTCAGAGGTCTGGCGGAACGATGGGACTGAGGCCAGGAGAAAGGAAGCAGGGACAGAAAACAGAGAGACTAAGCTAAATGGGCTGATTTTTCAAAAGCAATAAATAAAGAGTTGAAGATTTGGATCTGGGTGGGACAAGAGGACTCAGTTAGTCAAGCTGCCCCATCTGATTTTGGGGTTGGGGTTTTTTTTGTTTGTTCTGGGTTAAGTGACTTGACCAGGATCACACAACTAGTAAGTATCTGAGGTCACATTTGAACTCAGGTCTTGACTCCAAGGTCAGTGCTCCACCCATTGTACCACCTAGATGCCTCCAACTGCCCTATTTGAAGGAGGAGGAAATTAAGTGCCAGAGAGAGTTAGTGCCTAGAAGAGGCTCCCCTGGTAGGAAGTGGCAGAGCTGGTCTTGAAACCCAGGTGCTCTGACCACGGCGCCAGGGTTCTTTTCTCCCCAAACAGATGGAGTCAAGCCAGGGTCACTGGAATAAAACCAGCCACAAAGCCAGAGAATATCCACATGGGGAAATCAACACAAAAATCAAGTTTATGGGTAAAATCTTTAGTGAGTTACATGGGGGAACAAAGTGGCCACATGACTTGTTTATGGTCAAATAGTCAAGAATACATAGGAAACAGGACTTGAACCCACGTCTCCTGACCCTTGATCCACTCTACCTAGACACCTGGAAGGTAGCCTGTAATCACAACAGTGACAACAATAATAAGTGAAATCTCTATAACACTTTTAGTTTTACAAAGCACTTTCATCAAGGAGACAGTTAACTGGGGGAAAACATCCTTGTGATGTTTCTCTGATAGAGGTCTCATTTCTAGCTTAAATTTGTAAGAATAAGAACCATTCTCTGACATATGATCAAAGGATATGAATAGCAGCTTCCAAGGGAAGCACGTCCAAGTCATTAACAACCATATAAAAAATGTTCCAAATCACTAATAATTTCAAAAATGCAAATTAAAGTAGCTCTGAGTTTTCACTTCACACCCATCAGATTGGTAATGTTGACAAACTTTAGAGGGGCTGTGGGAAAACAGGCACATTAGTTCACTATTGATGGAGACATGAGTTGATCTAGTCATTCTGGAAAGTGAATTGGAACTATGCCCCGAAAGTCAATAAACTGTACACACCACTCTGATCCAGTAATAATACATGTAGTCCCTTTTGCTCAGAGATATCAAAGAAAGAGGAAAAGGATCAATACATTAAAAATATTTATAGAAGCACTATTATGGTGGCAATATAACTGGAAACTAAGGGGGTGCCCCTCATTTGGAGAGTGGCTGAACAAATTATGGTATAAAAGTAATAGAAAGCTACTGTGCCATAAGTAAGGACAAAAGGCACGGTTTTGGAGAGACCTGGGAAGACCTGAGTGAACTGATACAGTGTGAAGTAAGTAGAACCAGGAGAATAACTTATACAAAAACATTATAAAGAACAATAACTTTGAAAGACTTTGGCCCTCTGATCCACACAATGATCAATGAGGATTCCAGAGAACTGACACTAAAGGACCCCACCTCACTCCTGACGGAGATGATGGGCTCAAGAAATAGGATGAGACATACGTTTTTGAACATGGACAATGTGGGGATTTGTTCTGCACATCATGCTAATATACTATGCATGTTTGCTTTAAGAGATTTCTTTTGCTCAGTGTGGGGTGAGAGAGGAGAAAGAGAAAGTGAATACTTATTTGTTTTAATGCTTAAAAAAGAGTGTTATCCATCATGGAAAGCCTGTGTGGTTGGTAATGTACAGATTCCTTGTCCCCACTTTCAGGAAGAGGAAAGTAAGGCTCAATGAGGCTAAGAGTCTTGCACAAGGTCACACAGCCAGGTAAGTGGTTCAGCCAGAATTCAAATACAAATTTCCTGATGCCAACCTTGCACAGGTCATGTTCATTCTCAGCTGCTTCATTTTCCTTCTCTGTGAAATGAGGAGGTAGGGCTGGATGAAATCTGAAGGCCCTTTCAGCTCTAAAACCCTCTGATCCTGTGACCTCTCTGAAGGCTTTATTTACTTCCTCACCAAGCCTCTAATGACCAGGCAGCCCTGTGAGGAATGTGGCTGTAAGGAGAAGGTAGCTTTTCTGGAGCCCTCATGATTCCATTACAAAGAAGAGAGATGTCTTTAGTCACTCACTGGTCAGAGGGTTTTTAATCCCTCTAGATCAGAGGTAACTTCACTCTTGTCTAATGGTTCCTTCTGTCCCAATAGGCCGTACAAATCATGACTGGCCTGATACATCTCTTCCTTGGCTCTGTCTCCTGGTATACAGGAATGACTACACTCCTCTATTCAGGGTATCCATACTGGGGAGGATTGTCGGTAAGTAGAACAAAGCCACGTGGTCTTTGGAGTGTGTCCCAGGAGGAGGAGGAGGCTAGGGGGAAGCACAATAAAAAGACAAAGAGGAAGGCAAGGAGAAGGAGGAAGAGGAAGGGAAGACAAGGGAAAGAAGGAACAGAAAGAGAAGGGAGAAGAGGAAGCAGAGAGAACGGCATCACATTACACACCTAGGGAATGCCACCAACCAGGTCCTTCCTATGTGTTCCTCTGTTTCTTTTCATCTAAGATGGAAATCCTAAGAATTAGCCCTCATGATCCTCATTATTCATCAAAATACCACAGCAGTAGTAATCATTAGGATGCTAATGGAAGCTATATGTCCTAGTAGACAGAGAAGGCCAGCCCCTGGCATGCCCAGGAGCACATGGCTAGTAAATGTCTGAGGCCAGATTTGAACTCAGAAGATGAATCTTCCTGACTCCAGGGCAGTGCTCTGTGCACTCTGGTGCCACCTAGCTGCCCTAAGCATGGAAGGGGTATATCTCAAGGTAAGCTTGGCAAGGGAGAGATGTGCCAAGTTGTAGAAAGCTTTAAACGCCAACAAAAGAACTTTACTCGGAAGATTGCTTGGTGCTCTTCATGGCATAAACAGTTCTCCCTTTTCACCTACAGTTCATTGTTTCTGGATCTCTCTCAATATCAGCTGCAAAAGAACCAGCTCTGTGCATGGTAAGTTACTAGCTTTACATACAAAGGGTTCAACTTGACAGCTAGAACTTCCTCAGGATTCATATGGTCTTCTAGATAAGATCATCCACTCTTCCCAGTACTTATGGCAACTTTTGATGGCATCCAAGATGGATGTGCATTGAGTTGCCCTCTGGGAGTTACTATGGAGAAGGTAGACGAAGCCGTGTTCTGTCTGGACCCAAGATAAAGTAACCTCTGGGACTAAGAAAACAGAATTGTGAGGTTTCTATTTTACTTCCCTTTCTATTAAAACAGGATGAACAAGAATAATTCCATTTTAAACGAGGTTTAGAGATGGGAATTTAACCACAGAGAAATGCATTGACCTTTAGCAACTCTTGTGATCCCAAGGTTTGCCCATTTCCCTATTTCCATCCTTCTGTGGATTGTGGTGCCAACAACTGACGTTGCAGGATGGACGGTGAACAAAAGAGTTGGGCTCGGGCAGGGGGCGGGTGGGGGGAGGACATGATGAGATCAATGCCAGCTTGTTGATATTTCTCTTGAGTGTATATAGAGTATTTGTTTACAGGTTTAAAGAATATCTTGTTTTCTGCTCAATATGTACTTTCCCAAGAACAACTTTTTCAGAACAGGCTGGCTTGTAATGGCTTCCCTTCTGCCTCCACTTTATCTCTGAGGACAAGATAAACTTTTTGCTTTGTTAGTTTTACATACTTATTTGAGGGAAAAGCTTCAGGCTATTTAGCAGAGGGGACCTTGTTCCTTCCTACATCTGAGCTAAGTCTCTGAGTTTCCTCAGACCTTAATGCTCCAAGGTATTTCAAACATGGCCTTTCATGTGGGCCTAAAAAGCTATAAAAGTCTCATTTATACCCTAAAGAGCTGAAGTTTCAGTCAAGGAGCAGTTTCCATTGTGCACAGTTAAATTGCTCCCACAATATATAATACAATAATATATATAATTATATAATATTAATATATTATTATTTTATTAATTATAATATTATTTATAATTATTTATAATATTAGTTATAATATTATTCATATAATATTATATAATATATAATTATATAATATATAATACACATATATATAATATATAATACAATATGTAATAATATAATAATATATAATACAATAATATATAATACAATAAATAAACTCCCACAACAGCATTTATAATTGTGAGTTTGAAGGCTGAGTCATCATAGCAATGACTACTATTTCCAGTTTATAGAGGTAGTCTGTGAGCCCACAATCTTAAAACTCACAAAGCCCCACCAGTGAGCTATCCCTCAGTTGTCAGCCAGTAGACAAAATTATCTCAAAGTAAAGGCATTTATGAATTTAGTAAGAATAGCAGTAACAAAAAATTCCCCCACATAAACCTGGGGTACACTCTCTCTCAAATATATACAGCATCAGTGAGGAGAGTGGGCAAAAACTTAAGGTATATATTAGTAGTAAGGCACACGTGTATTGAACTCAGGCTTCTAAAACTGCAGGGTCCTGACGTCCTTTCTCTTCTTGTGGCATCCTTATGCTGCTTTGCTCTTGGTAAAGTGTCTGCCCAGTGGGCTACTTAGCTGGGTTCCCTGGGTTTGCTTCTCCCCACGGTTCCAAGGGTGACTGACAAGGCTAACTCTCTTTTGAATCCATATTTAGTTCTCCCCTCTTTCAGCAAAGGTTTTGTTCCTTGAGCCCTTGAGCTAAACTCTTCTTCTCTGTGTCTTGGTCTAACAAGAGACTGTTTGTCTTTACTTCCTGCCCAACTATCCTTCATTGATGTATGTCTCCCACTGGTCAAGGAGCTCTACTGCTCAATGCCATGACCAGTGTAATGGGGGTAAGAGAAAATCCCCTCTCCCACCACCACTACCCTCCTATAGGGTTACAGGAGGTCCTGCTCCACAAAGATGCTGTCTTTCTCAAAAGCCTAGAACTCTTGGACTGGTTGACTATCAAAGGTTTAGTAGACAGAGCTTTTAAAAGGGGAGAAGGGGAATTCTTTTCCTAGTCAATGGCCAAGCTTCTCTTACAATTCAATCAGAGAAAAGGAATACAAAGGGAGAATAGGCATTGGGCTTCATTAGCATATTAAAACCTCACTCTTACCTTCTGTATTTAATTAGCTGGGGGGGGGGGGGGGTAATAAATCCCCAGCAGCCCCACTCCATGTGAATGATGCTACAGGACACAGCAAGTCACTTACAGGTGTTTGAGCAGGCTGCCTCCAAATAGCCTCCATCACTTAAGGTGCTCAAGTACAAGCTAAGAGAGCACATGTTGGGGTTGCTAAAGAAAGAGTTTCTGCTCTGGTACAGCTTGAAATCAGTGCTCTCTGAAGTCTTTCTAACCTGAATACTGCAGTTTCTACACTAAGTGAATTAGTGATAGTCACTCATAGATTCTTCAACCAGAGTCCTCGCCCTGTAGAGAAGCTCCCAATGCTACCTCTGCCCCTCCCACAGGCTCTCAGTGTTCCTTGGGGCTCAGATTCCTCAGTCCCAAGCTCCATTTTCCTACTCAGCATCCAGGTTTGCCTGAAAGTCAGGTTTTGGCAGTTACTTGAACACTTAACAAGAAATCTCTCTTCTAATCAGGAAGAAAAGGAAGATAAGGTGCTTTCAGTCTCTAAACTAGCATGACAGTTATAGAGTGTGGCACCTGGAACCTGAATTCAAATCCTGCTATTTACTAGCTGTGGAACTGTGGTGCCTGGAGCCTCAGTTTCCCTATCTATAACACAAGAGTTCTCATGAAGCTCCAATCAGAGCATGTCTTGTGATATGCCTTATAAACATTGATTGTTACTCACCCAAAAAGGTGACGGTTTGGTTTCTCTTCCAGGTGAGAGGCAGTGCTGGAATGAATATTGTGAGCACCATCTTCTCCATTGCTGGAATATTAGTTCTTATCATTGATCTGATAACAACAAAATCTGGGGTGAGTGTCTATTCCAGTGTCCTCCTGTAATGGTTATGTAATTTGAATTTAAAGACTCCTTTTTGTATTGGCAAGGTAGCAGGTACTTAGCACTTAGTAATTGATCAAGCCTCTGTTGGGGAAACAGAAGGTATGAAATCCTGTCTCCTGTTATGGTAGTAACAGGAAGGGGTTGGCAGAAACAGGAGGCTAATGCTGTGTATATAAGAAAAGCCCCAGAGAGGCACAGTCAGAATTTCTTCAGACAAGAATCTGGTGGAAGAGCTGCTACAGAAGAGAGAATTGAGAACTGAGCCAGAATTTCCTGAGAACTTGTGGTGGAGGAACTTCTTCTGGAGAGGAGCCCAGGAGGCTAAAGAGGAGCCCAAGAGCCCAGGAGGCCCCAGGCTGGATAAGGTGATTCTGATTTTTGAATGGGCTGCAGAAGACTGAGGAAGCATGACCAGGATGCCGGGACTTTGTCTGTTTGTGGCTTGGTTGAGTCTTGAATTCCCAGGAGCAGAAATTGTGAAGCATTTGAGATGGACTGGACCCTGTGAACTTCAGTGTGGAGCAGGACCTACCCAGAGAGCTGGACAAGGAACTGGGAGCTGTCTGCCATTGAACCCAAGTGACAGCCTGGTGAATCCAGGTAGAATCTGGGAAGGGGATCCCGAGAATCTGAGAACCCACCCCAAGTCAAGATGAAAAGACCTCTCCATGGGTACTGAGTAATGATGAAATTGTAGTTTGCTAGTGACCTGGGTGGGGGGGGAGGTGGGAAGGTTTGTGTATTTTCTAATGATTGTACTTAGTGATTAATGATACTTAGTAATTAGTTGCTGAATAAGTGACTGATTGAGTTAATTTAGTGTGCCCCATGAGTGGAAGACTTAGATTATTGTACTTTGAGATGATTGTTCTTTGTTCTAAATGTTGTGGCCACTTTGGTGAAAACTATGTGGCCATTTTAATGATAAGCTATTGTAGGGGGAGGAGCCAAGATGGCGGCATAGAAGCAGGAAGACTCCCTGCACTCCCCCCCATAACCGCCTTGAGTACCTATAAAAAATGACTCTAAATAAACTTTAGGGCTACAGAAACCACAAAGTGACAGAGAGAAACAAACTTCCCACTGAAGACAGCCCAGCAGACTGGCAGGAAGGGTCTCCAGTTTTAGCCCCAGGGCGGCCTGACCAGCTGCCAGATGGAGAGACTCCAGGAGAGTGGATCACCAGCAGCTGAGACGGTTTCCAGAATTATCAACCCATAAATGCCAAAGACAAAGTGAGATGTCAGTGGACTTTAGGAACAGGGCGTCCAGGAGTGTGGTTCGGCCTCTGCCCCGAGGAGGGAGAAGCAGCTGAGACACAGCAGCCACAGACACGTGGCAGCTTCAGCTCCTGGCCTGCAGATTGTAGGGGGCCCAACCTACCAGTCTGAGGGATAATCATTCTTGCTTTGACAAGCTTGGATCTGGATTGCAGTCTAGGGTGGAAGTCCTGGGGTATGATGTGACCAGTGTGTAAGAGCCAGTGGAAGCTTCAGAGAGGGCACCCAACTAACAGCTCTGGCAGCTGAGAAAACCCCAGCAATTTGGGACAAAGTTGTCTTCTCTGGTAGCAGAGTTCTACTGTGGCAAAAAGCTCAAAAGTCAAGTAATTGAGTGGCAACATGAGCAAACAAAGGAAGCAAGGCAAGCACAGCAATCCAACTTTGGATTCCTTTTTTGGGGACAAAAAGGGTCAAAGCATGGAATGGGAGGAAGACAATAAAGTCAGAACTCCTGCACCAAAAGCTTCCAAGAAAAATATGAACTGGTTACAGGCATAGAGGACCTTAAGAAAGATTTTGAAAACCAAATAAGAGAAGTGGAAGAAAATTGGGAAGAGAAATGAAAATAATGCAAGAAAATAATGGAAAAGAGAGTCAACAACCTGACTGAAGAAAATAACACCTTAAAAATAGACTAACTCAAATGGCAAAAGAGGCTCAGAAAGCCAATGAGGAGAAGAATGCCTTAAAAAGCCAAATTTGCCAGATGGAAAAAGAATCTCAAAAGCTCACTGAAAAGAATCATTCCTTCAGAATAGATTGGAGCAAATGGAAGCTAGTGACTTTATGAGAAATCAAGATACTATTAAACAGATCCAAACAAATGAAAAAAATAGAAGGCAATGTGAAATATCTCATTGGGAAAACCACTGACCTGGAAAATAGATCCAGGAGAGATAATTTAAAAATTATTGGACTACCTGAAAGCCATGATCAAAAAAAGAACCTAGAAATCATCCTTCAAGAATTTCTCAAGGAAAATTTTCCTGATGTTTTAGAACCAGAGGGCAAAATAGAGGTTGAAAGAATCCACCAATCACCTCCTAAAAAAAGATCCCCAAAAGAAAACTTCTAGGAATATTATAGCCAGGTTCCAGATTTCCCAGATCAAGGAGAAAATATTACAAGCAGCCAAGAAGAAACAATTTGAATATTGTTGAAACACAATTAGGATAACACAGGATCTGGCAGCTTCTACATTGAGGGATCGAAGGGCTTGGAATATGATATTCTGGAGGTCAAAGGAGCTGGGATTAAAACCAAGAATCACCTACCCAGCACAACTGAGTATCATGTTTCAGGGGAAAATATGGTCATTCAGTGGAATAGAGGACTTTCAAGCATTCTTGATGAAAAAACCAGAGTTAAATAGAAAATTTGATACTCAGATATAAGAAGCAAGAGAAGCATGAGAAGGTAAACAGGAAAAAGAAATCATAAGGAACTTACCAAAGTAGAACTACTTATATTCCTACATGGAAACATGATAATTGTAACTTATGATACTTTTCTTAGTATGAGAATAGTTGAAGGGACTATATATATATATATATAGGAGGGTATATGGGTGTATGAATACATATGTGAGTGTATGTATATATGTGTACAGGTAAACATAGACAGAGGGCACAGGACCAGTTGAATAGGAAGGGATGATACTTAAAAGGTGAAATTGAGAGGTGAGAGAGGAATATAATGAGAGGAGATGGGGAGAGACAGAATGGGGTAAATTATTCCACAAAGAAGAGACAAGGAAAAATGTCACAATGGAAGGGAAGAACAGGAAGACAAAAGGGAATGGGTCAACCTTACTCTCATTGAATTTGGCTTAGGGAGGGAATGATATATACACTAAATAGGGTATCTTGCCCTACAGAAGAGTAGTGGGGAAAGGAATGAGGTGGGGGATGATGGAAGGGAGGGCAGGTTGGAGGGGGGAGAGAGGTTGGGAGCACATACTTTTGAAAAGGGACAGGGTCAAAGTAGAGAATAGAACAAGTAGGGGGCAGGATAGGAGGGAAATATAGTCAATCTTTTACAACATATCCACTATGGAAATGTTTAGTGTAGCTACACATGTATAACCTATATTGAATTGCTTATATTCCCAGTAAGGGTGGGTGATGAGGGAGGAAGGGAAAGAATCTGGAATCCAAAGTTTTAAAATCAAATATTTAAAATATATATTATTAATATTATTTTTACATGCAACTGGGAAATAAGATATGCAGGCACTGGGGTATAGAGATCCATATTGCCCTACTAGAAAGTCAGAGGGGGGACGCGGGAGGATATAGGAGAGAGCAGATTGGGGGAGGGGGTATACAGTGGGATCACTGTTTTGGAGTGGTGGGTAGGGGAAAGACAGGGATAAAATTTATAACTCAAAATCTTGTGGAAATGAATGATGTAAACTAAAAAAATTTTTTTTTAATTTAAGAAATTAAATAAAAATGAACCCATGTAAGACCAGCAGAGCTTAAGTCCCAGCCACTGTGTGACTGACTGATGCTAGCTGATTTGGCTCCATCACTGTAAATTACTGATGCGGTGAATCATTTAATCAATGTAAATGTGAAAGCATAAATAGGCACTGAAGCCCCCTGTGCCCAAAAGCCCAACCCCTGTGCTCCAAGATGTTTGCCCCTGGCTTGTTCAAAGAACTGAGAGTAGGACAGGGGTCTCACATCTTTTCCAGTGGAAATTCAGATCAAGTTATCCACCCCACCTTTGGTGGAATATAATCTCTCTAGAGGCAAAATTGAGCATCCAGCAAGGCAGGAACAGGTACTTCCTATCACTGGTGGCCATGGTGATAGATTGTTGCCAAGGATACCTGGAATCCTGAGTTGGTACACTCAAGCTACCTCTTTATCAGGCCTCCATTATGATCTTTAGGTCAGGAGGAGGGGAAGGCTTCTTCCCAGCTTTGTCCTGGACTGCCAGCTAGGAGCAGATCTAAATCACCAAGGGCTACAAAATATCGGGAAGTACCCACACATGCACACATATGTACACACATATGTATATATAGAGACAGACAGGCAGAGAAAGAGTCTTTAAAGAGACAGAGAGACAGAGAACAAAACAAAGATAGACATAGAGATGCAGAGACAGAGACAGGAAGATTTAGAGCCAGGGAAAGAGAAATATAGATGCTGACTGCAGATCAGTATGGAGAAGAAGACAATAAGGCCAACAGCTATTGCTCTGAAACATGCATCAGGGAAGGTGGCGGTGACGTACTGACTTGTCTGGCACATGCTGTCCCCTCTTCCATATCTCCACCAACCAACTTTCAAAGGAAATCCCCACCACTGTCTGAAACAGCTAACAGAGCTCCTCAAGAAGTCAGAGCACACCCTGAAGGAAAATTACCAGGAACTATTCCTATAATCTGCAAAAGAGTCATGGAAATGGTTGCTTTGTCAACTCCATCCTCTCACATTCTCCTCCCACTTGCATTTTCAGTATATGTTTGACATTGCCTTTAGATTTTCTCCAGAGGAAAATTGGTTGAGGCTACATTACTTAATGGCCCCAAACCCATCATTGACTCAAAGAGAGTTCTGTACTGCTAACCATGAATGAATGAAAGAATGAATGAATGAATGAACATTTGTTCAGCACTTACTATGTGCAAAGAACTGTACTAAGTGTGTAGTACATACCTCCACTGCGAATCTTCACTTCCACTTTCTGAACCCCACAAATCTATGTTCATGTATTCAATGTTATTATCCCAAAGTGGTGTCTAATTTGGTGGAACTGTCCTAGGTGATTCAAAGGGAATGAAGGCAAATAGGAAGGAGAAGAACCAACCCAGTCCATCTAGTTATGGAACTTGCCCCAGGATAGAGGGGGAAGTTGTTCCCCCTGATCTCCACCTTTCCTCATTCTTATCCCCCCCTCCACTCATCTGCACAGCCTAACATTACACTGAACATTCAGTAGGTGCTCAGCAGATGGTTTATGTTCTAAAGTAATTTGGCTTAAAATCTAATAAACAAAGAACTGCCTGACTCATAAAAAAAAATTATAAGCTGTTGTGAATACTATATTGTGATTTTCTGTGATAAGTTGTAACATTGTGAATGCTGTACCTTGATTTACTGTGAATGCTTTGCTCTGATTTGTTATGGAAAAAATAGTGTTCACTATACTATGTAATCAGAACCTTAAAAGCTGTTCACAGTAGCATTCTTCTGGAAAGTTGCTTGTGCATGGTATTACATTACACTTCCAAAGAGGAGTCCCTTAGGATGACCCCCAGGAGTTTGTGATCAACCAACCAAAGGGTGGGAATATGGGTCACGTTCCACTGCCCCCTTACAAATCATTGTGGATGTACTCTGCCAGAACTCTGGCCTGGATGCTCTTCTCATTTTTTCATACATGTCCTCATTTGGTGACTTCATCATTTTCTCTGTGTTTAATTATTATCTCTATATGGATGACTCCTTGTTCTATATATCCAACCTTAACCCAAAACTACATCAATTGCTTATTGAACATTTTGAATTTGTGGTCCCTTAGTCATATAATAACAACAACAACAAATGACATTTGTATAGTGCTTACTATGGGCCAGATACTGTCTTAAGTGCTTTATAATTATTTCATTTAGCCCTCACAACAACTTGGAGAGATAGGCCTATTATTATCCCCATGTTACAGATGAGGAAAGTGAGGCAAACGGAGGTTAAGGAACTTGCCTAGGCCCACCCACTTAATAAGTATCTAAAGCCAGACTTCACCTCACATCTTCCTGACTCCCAGCCCAGTGCTTTGTCTATGGTGCCACCCAACTTCCCCTAAATTAACATAATTTTGTTAAAATTTCGTGAAAAACAGAATTCTTTACCTTTCATCCAAAACCCAACCCTCTTCCCAAAGTCCCAGTTCCTGTTGATGGAAGTTCCATCCTTCCAATAACCCAACTTTGCAATATTGGCATTGTCCATGACTCCCTCCTCTCCTTGACCCCACATATCCAATTCATTACCCGATCTTGTCACACGAAATTCCTTGAATCTCTCCCCTTCTGTCTAAGTCACAAAGTGACCACCCCTGTCCAGGTCATCATCCTGTCCATTACAATGTCTCCTAATCCATCTCCCTGCCTCAAACATCCACCCACCACAAACTACTAAAGAGACTTCCTAAACTGAAGATCTGACCATGTCACGCCTCTACCCAATAAGCTGCAGTGACTCCCTATTGACTCAAGGCTCAAATATTATTTCATCTTTGTCTCATACTTTTTGAATTTTGATTTTTTTGGTTATAATGTACATAATCAGTATAATTTAATATATATGCAATTTACGTACAGCTAGGTGGCACAGTGAATAAAATCTTGGACTTGGAATCAGGAAGACCTGAGTTCAAATCTTGCTCAGACATAACTTAGCTGGGTGACCCTGGACAAGTCATCTAATTTCTCTGAGCCTCAGTTTCCTCATCTATAAAATGGAGACACGGGTATTATGAAGACCACGTGAGATAATTCAGTGAAGCACTTTGCAAAAGTGCTACATAGACACTGACTACCTTAGCTAAATAAACAAATATACAAACACTGGAGTTGCATGACCTTTTTTTTTTACTTAAGGAGTACATGATCAAAACTGTTTGGAGACCACTATACTGGTCTATCCTACCAAGAGCTTTCAAATTCCCAAAAGAGAGAAAGAAAAGCAAAGAGAAGGCATGAAGTCATATCAAGATACCTACTTAATAAGTTCTGTCTGGAGTACCCCTGGAGGAAGAAGGACAGAACTTTCTGTGGCCCTCTGAGAGGTAGAATAGGACAGTAGAAGAGGCATTGGAAAGAGTCAGGAAGACCCCGGTCAGAGCTTTGTCATTACCCTTTACTAGCTGTATGACCTTGGTCATGTCATTTCCCTTCCTCTGCATTTCAGTGTCTTCATCTGTAAAATGGGAATGATAATGCTTGTATTGTATACCTTTCCACATTATTTTGAGGAAAGTACTACAAAAAGTCACAGAGTATATAGAAATTTCAGGGTGTTTTATTTTATTTGAAAAACATTTATTAAGCACTTGAAGTATGCAGAATATCATTCAGGGTCCTGAAAGAAATATGAAATTTGAATGACACAGTCCCTGGCTTCAAGGAGCTCGCCGTAATGTTGGACTACTTGGGATCAGCATTCTGAGCTGGGGAGGACCTCAGAGGTCATCTAGTGCAGCCTCTTTACAGATGGGGAAACTGAGGCCCAGAAAAGCTCAGATTCCTGCCATGTGGGCTGTGTTGTTTTACAAAGAGATGAGGTTGATAATACTTTTTCTTTCCCTCTCTGGATTTAGGGCCTTAGTTACTTTGTCTCCATTGTCCTCTTACTCTTCAGTCTCCTGGAGTTCGTGATCACCTGCATAGCTACTCGTTTTGGGTGCGAGGCCACCGGGTGGAACAGCTGGGTGAGTGTTGGAAGGCTTTCTGAAAATCGGGGCAAACGTGGGGCGCGAGGAGGAGCAGGCATCATGGCATAGAGGAGAGAAGAAAGGAGAAGAGGAGCATGGCATGTTAGCTCCCGCGAGGACCAGGGACTCAGGAAGACCTGAGTTCAAATCTCATCTCTGACAATATCAAATCATTCAGTTACCTCATCTGTAAAATGGGGAGGTTGATAATGCCTGCAGGCCGCCCTGTGCGTTGTGGTGAGGCTCAAATGAGAGCTCTGTCAAGCTTTGGTGTGGGATAAATACCAGCTGCCCTTATTAGAAGATGAGCTCGGAAGTTAGTGCCTTCGGCTTCAGAATGCTGCTCATCAGTCCCTCCCCCTCATCCCACCCCTCCCTTCCCACCCTGCTGTGCACAGCCAGGACGGGACCTGAGGAAGAAGGTGGCACTGACCTTAGGTCCTTTGTTTTTCAGAGCAAAACGATCCTTCCAAACATGTTCAACACAAGCAGCACCGTGGCCAGCGCTCCGCAACAAGGCTTCCCATCCTCGGGGGGATGCCCTGAGACCTTACCTTCAGAGGGAGAGAGACCTCCCCAGATGCCTGGCAGGGAGGAGCCAAAATCATAAGGAGGCTTATGCTGACTCAGCAGTCCCTGCCTTCCTCCAGAGAAAGGGCATGGCCCCAGATGCCCCTTCCCCAGGGATCAGTTTCTTTCCAGTAGGCTTGGGACTCCAAGGATCATCTCTTCTTGAACAATTTACATTGTAGAGACACCGGTGGTCACATAACCTTTGCCAGACTTCATCTCCCCGCCCCTCCCTCTCTTTCCTCTCCTCTCCCTCCTTCTATCCTTCCCTCCCTCCCCTTCTCCACTTTCTCCTTTGTTCTCCTCTGTCCTCTTCTCCCTTCTCTCTTTTTCTCTCCCCAAAAGTTTTTGCTATATTATTATTAATAATATTATTATTACTACTATTAGACTGACAACGACTTTGTCTCTTGGGAGTTAATCACAAAGCATAGAGGCAGGAGAAGTGGGTTCTAGCCCCAACTTTACCAACAGCACACAACACACCAGCAGCACCTTAGGACAACTCTTCTGACCCCCAAGTCAGTGTGTTCTCATCAACATCTCCTAGCCTCTTAACTCTCTCGTCTCTCAGGAAGCATTGTCAATAGCCTTTGTCTTTTTCCCAAAAATCATAATCATAACCATAATAATCAATGAAAAAACCCTGAATAATATATATAAATCCAATTATGTCCTTGGAAACTCAACAAATAAACTGTCTTTGAAATGGAGAATTATCACAGATTGAATTTTTGCCTGTGGTCATTCATGCATGACATTGATCCATAAAAACAGAAGAACCTTTTTAGTAGATGTCACCAAACCAAATACTTGTTATCTTCACACTACATGACTGAAAAACTTTCAAAATATAGAGACATCCCAGAACCAATAAAAATTATGTGGGAACATAGAAAAATCATGTAGATAGATAGATAGATAGATAGATAGATAGATAGATAGATAGATAGATAGACAGATAGATAGACCGACAGACAGATAGATAGATAGATATTGCCATTGCTACTGATGCATATTTATCATCTTCATCCAGTCTGCTTTTAGAGCTGTTAAATTAGACCAAATGAAGCAAATGTAAAGTTTTGCATACCTTAAAGTACTATATAAATGTCAGCTCATTATCATTGTCCAAACAATGTTCTGTGTCAGCAGGGTCAAACTCAGATAGTCCCTGGGGTGATTAAATCATACAAAAGGACACTAACTTAGAAGAGCACATATTAATATTGTCTATGTCTTCCTCTGATTTTATTTATTTTATTAAATATTTCTCAATTACATTTTAATTCTGGTTCAGGTCACAGTCAAGAATGTCGTGAGAGTGTTTTGGGTCACATGCTCTGGTCTCTGTTCTTCAAAAGATGAACTTATATCCAAATAGTCTTATAGCTGGCTGTTGATTGGTGTGAATAATGAATCTTATAAAGTGACTGCTGAATTACTAATTAATTTATGGAATGATTAATTGTGACTAAGGGGATGGGACAACAAGGGAGTCCCTCTGGGTCAAGGAGGGAGCAGACAAGCTCAGTTTTTCATACACTTACTGTGAAAAACCACCGTTACAGTAAGTGGGGATTAATGACACTTTAATAAGGCACAAAAAGTACAGAGACAGATGCCACGGGGGTGGGGGTGGGATTGGTACAAACAGTTATAGCATGAAGATGGGAGATGGAGTAGTGGAGGGAGGGAGACGGTGTGGAGAAGAGAATGGGGAGGGGGAGAGGCACAGAGAGTCACTTACATAACCATGGACTGAAGTTAGGAGTACTTGGGCAGCATGGAGCTGTAGCAGACAGGAGTTCTGGGGGTGTATGCCCCCATTTTTATAGGACTTTGGTGGGGGGTGGACTAACTCTTGTCTATACCACTTTAGAGTTAGTTCATTAATATATCCATATCATCCCAACTTGTCCTAAGACTATTCCTATGGGAATGTCATCAAAAAAGAAGAGAAATGTCAGATAAGATTGTTATTACTACTACTACTAATTAATAATAATAATAATAAAGATTGTTCTTGAACGAGCCAGTAGCCTCTTAGTCTCTAGCTAGGCTCCAGTGTGACATTTTTCCCAGTGGATGCATGATGTCATACATGTATCTATTCCCTTCACTGTTGCCAGCCATAGCCCATTCAGACCCTGTGGGAAGCCAAGCCCCCCCAGGGACCCCTGCCCTTCTGTGGCAGAGTCTGAGATAGTGGTAGAGAGGAGCCCTGCTGGCCAGCAGCAGAGCTGAGAAGGAAGAATTAGGTGAAAAGATAGACTTCAGAAGTGTTACTTACCCAGAGCTGACAATCATAAACGAGACAGGACTCCAGTAGGGCGGAAAGCTGAGTCAACTTTATTCAGCTAAGAGTCCAGTATATATAATGTGGAACTGCATAGTCATCATAAGCCACTGTCTTTGGGATTACACCATTGCCCTAGTTCCCATTAACCTCATATGTGACGGGCTGTGCACTCTATCCTTGTTTTCAGGATACAAATACTGGGCAGGATGTTCCAAACCTCCCTAAACCTCCCTAAAACAGAATGGAGTTGTCCCAAGGCTTCTAGTTAATACTACATTGCAACATTATGCTAGTTTCCCTGGAGAACACTGAGAGTGTCCTTGTTCCCAGGCCTGGAGCACGTCCCACACAACTCATGGGGATGTGAAGCCCATGCCTGGGAGCCTTCCTGGGGGATGAGGAACCTCCGGGCCTAGTTAGCAGGGCCTTATGCTGAGAGGGCTTATTCAGCCATGAGGGTCAGAGCCCCACTGGCCGTGGTCCTCTACAATACGCAGCCATCGTGTGAGAACCTCGTCCCTGTCCTCTTACAAGTTCACCACAGGAGGCCCAGCCTCGATGGTGGGAAGCCTCCCTCTAGATTTCTTGACATTGACATGGCTGAGATAGCAACATCACACTCCAGGCCACCCACTGATTAACTCTTGCTCTCACTACTGAACCAGGTCCAGGTTCTTTATCAGTCATAAACCTCTCAGAGGGTGACCCTTGTCCTCATCTGTCACATGATTCAGCCTGTCTATAACCAGCATGGAGCTCTCTTCTGTAAACCTACCCAGAATTGTCTATATATGTGTGAATAACCCCTGAAATGTTGTACATGGAGAAAATATGGTGGAGCATGAATTGCTATCAGTAGGAACATGACATTGTGGAGAGAATGACGGCTTCAGTGCCAGAAAGGTCTGCATTCACGTCCCACTTATGACACATATAGGCTGTGTGACCATGGACAATTGACTTACCCTCTCAGTGCACCAGTCAACTCTAAGAATTGAAGCCGCAGAGAAGGGAACCCTTTGGTGGGTATTTGCACTGACTCCCTGCTCAGGACTCAAGTTATGTACCAACCGTTAACCTCCAAAAAGAGCCTGACAGCTCTTCACAGGTGAATCTTGCTCACTCAACTAAACTCCAACCCCTGAACATACAAAGTGCTACCCTCCTGTCTTTATGCTTTTCCTCGTGCTATTTACCTTCCCTGAACAGTGATCCCTCCCTCTCTTCACCTGCTGAATTCTGCTTATCCTTTAAAGCCCAGATCAAAAGCCGCCCCTGGTTACTCCCAGTTGGCAGCAAGCATCCCTCCTGCCATCCCATCACACTGTGTTTTGCATCTCTCTAATGGAAGTTCCATGTAATATTGTCTGTTGTAATTATCTGTATTAGTGTTTTATCCCCTCCCAGACTGGGATCTTTATGAGGGCAGGGACTATGCCATATGTATCTCCCTTAGTAAACAGTATAAGGCACTGTACAAAATTGCTACCTAATAAATGTTTAGTGAGTAGATGGGTGGGTCAGTCAAGTCAAATGCTAACAAGCATTTATTTATTTATTTTATATTTGAAACATTTAATTTTAAAACTTTGAATTTCAGATCCATTCCCTTTCTCCCTTGTCACCCATTCCCTCTGGGACTAAAAGCAATTCAGTATGTGTTGTACATATATTGCTATGCAAAACATTACCATAGTAGATATATTGTAAAAGGCTGCTTATAATTCCCTCCAACCAATCCCACCCCCCACCTGGTCCATTCCCTACTTTGATCTTGTCCCTCTTCGATAGCAGGTACTTCCACCCTCCCTTCCCCCCAGAATGCCCTCCCCTCCATCATCCCCCTTCTTATCCCCCTTCCCCCTACTCTCCTGCAGGGTGAGATATCCCATTTAGTACGTATGTCATTCTCTCCCTGAGCCAAATTCAATGAGAATATGGTTTTGCCTTTTTGCCTTCCTGTTCTTCCCCTCCCCTGCAGCCACTTCCCCTTGCTTCTTCTACATGAGATAGTTTACCCTACCCTGTCTCTCTCCATCTCCTCTTGCCACTTTCCTCTCTCACCTCATAATTTCATCCCTTGAGTATTCTCCCTTCCCAACAAATTCAACCTATGCCCTCTATCCATGTATAACTGTAAACATATATACACACATTCACATATGTATTCATATGACCACACACCCTTCTTCCATTATTTTCATACTGAGAAAGGTTTCATAAGTCACAGTTATTGTTTTTCCATGTAGGAATGTAAATAGTTGAACTTTGATAAGTTCCTTTTGATTTCTTTTCCCTGATTACCTTCTCAAGCATCTCTTGCTTCTTGTGTCTGAACATCAAATTTTCTATTCAGCTCTGGTTTTTTCCTCAAGAATGCTTGAAAGTCCTCTATACCACTGAATGACCATATTTTCCCCTGAAACAAAATACTCAGTTTTGCTGGATAGGTGATTCTTGGTTTTAATCCCAGCTCTTTTGACCTCTGGAATATCATATTCCATGCCCTTCAATCCCTCAGTGTAGAAGCTGCTGGGTCCTGTGCTATTCTAATTGTGTTTCCACAATATTGAAATTGATTCTTCCTGGCTGCTTGTAATATTTTCTCCTTGATCTGGGAATTCTTGAACCTGGCTATAATATTCCTAGGAGTTTTCTTTTTGGGATCTTTTTCAGGAGGTGATCAGTAGATTCTTTCAACCTCTATTTCCCCCTCTGGGTCTAAAACATTGGGCACTTTTCCTTGAGGATTTCTTGAAGGATGATTTCTAGGTTCTTTCTTTGATTATGGCTTTCAGGTAGTCCAATAATTTTTCAATTATTTCTCCTGGATCTATTTTCCAGGTCAGTGGTTTTTCCCATGAGATATTTCACATTGCCTTCTATTCTTTCATTTGTTTGGATCTGTTTAACAACATCTTGATTTCTCATAAAGTCACTAGCTTCCATTTGCTCCAGTCTAACTCTAAAGGAATGAATCTCCTCAGTGAGCTTTTGAGATTCTTTTTCCATCTGGCAAATTAGGCTTTTTAAGGCATCCTTCTCCTCATTGCCCTTTTGAGCCTCCTTTGCCATTTGAGTTAGTCTATTTTTTAAGGTGTTATTTTCCTCAGGCATGCTGTTGACTCTCATTTCATACTTTTCTTGCATCTTTCTCATTCCTCTTCCCAATTTTTCCTCCACTTCTCTTATTTGGTTTTTAAAATCCTTCTTAAGGTCCTCTATGGCCTGTAACCAGCTTGTATTTTCATTTGGTGCTTTTGGTGCAGGATTTCTGACCTCACAGTCCTCTTCCTGTTCCATGCTTCAATCCTCTTTGCCTCCAAAATAGGAGTCTAATGTTGAATTTTTCTGTTTATTTTGTTTCCTTTGCCTAAGCATGTTGCCACTTAATTACTTGACTTTTGGGCTTGTTGCCACAGTAGGACTTTGCTACCAGACAGGGGAGCTTCTGTCCCAAACGTTGGGGTCTTCTCAACTGATGGAGGTATTAGTTGGGTGGCCTCTGTGAAGCCTCCACATGCTCTGGCAAGCTGAACATACACCCCAAAACCTCCACTCCAGACCACAATCCAGATCCAAGAAGGTTAAAGCAAGAGCAATTACTCCCCAGACTGATCGATGGATCCCCCTACAGTTCGCAGGCCAGGAGTTGAAGCTGCAACTGAAGCTGCAAAATGGCGGCTGTGCCTCGGCTCTTCAGCCACTTCCCACCCCCAGGGGAAGAAACTGACTCATTCCCAAATACTGGTCCCAAAGTCCATAGGGGACTAACCTCTCACTTTGTCCTTGGCATCTATGTGTTGGGTTTTTTTTTTTTTTAAGCCACAGCTGCTGGTGTTCTGGGGTCCCTCCAGCCAGCTGCTGGCCTGACCGCTCTGGGGCTAAAACTGTGGTTCATGCGGGCCTGGGCGCGGCTCGCAGAGTGCTGCGCTGGCCGCTCCCTTCAGGGCTGCCGGGCTGTCCTCAGTGGGAGGTTAGCTTCTCTGTGTCCTTCCGTGAATGCTGGAGCTCCAGAAGTTGTTCAGAGTCCCCTTTTACATGATTTTGAAGTGGTGTGGGAGAGAGCACCTTGGAAGTGCTGTTTCTACTCCACCATCTTGGCTCTGCCACTAACAAGCATTTATTAAGGGCATTTATCATTTATGCCAGGCACTGTGCTAAGCACTAGGGATACAAAGAAAGGCCAAAAACTAACCATGAAAAGTCCCTTGCCCTCGATAAGTTCACAGCCTGAAAGGGGAGACAACATGCCGACATCTATGGCCAAGCAAGGTATAGACAGGACAGAGTGGAGAATGGGAAGGCATTAATGAAGGGGAACCAGGAAGGGCTTCACTGAGAGGAAAACTCAGGAACCCCAGAATCCCTGAAATGACGGTGGGGGCTGAGAGGCTTCTCAGCTTTCTAGAGTCCCTCTAAGCTCTTCTGAAAATGTAAATTCCCCTGGGACAGGAACATCAACCCTCAAACTCCAGTCTCTGCAGTGCTTTGTGATGACAAAGGGCTTTCATCAACATGGTTTACACACCCCAGGCTAGATCAGATCCTCAAAATCCAGGGATTCCTTGTCAGATACATTTCAATCAGTAAATCAGCCATTTTCTAAGCAGTCACCAGGTATACAAAGACTAAGATTAATGAAATTACTCTTGTCCTCAAGGACCTCACATTTCAAATAAACCTATACAAAAGACCAGGACGAGGTCAGAGATGGGCACTGGGCCTGGGATTTCCCTGGTATAGAGATCAGATGAACAAGGAAACACTCTTGACCAAGGCGGGCTGGAACCTTGTGATAGGAGCAGTGTCCTAAGATGCCCCCCACCCCATGCTGGCTAATGATATAGCCTTCTGGTCACTTGAGTCTAAAAATAGCCAGGACAGGAGGAGATGGAGCTTCTCCCTCAGGGTTCTAAGACCAGCTATGGCCAACACCAGCACAGGAGAACCATACTCAGAAGGATCAAGGCTGAATCCTCAATGAGTGCTGTCCTTTCCTTACCTGAGTGTCCTTCCCCTATCACACCAGGGGCCAACTAGACCTCTTTCGATTGCCTTTTGAATGACCTAGCAATGTCCCATTCATTCCGATCTGGGACGTGGGCCACAGACTGGCCTGGTCAGGCCTAGTCTAGGAAACACTTTTTCTATGACTTGTAGTCCTAAAGGTTTTCCCTAGAGTATTAAGGTGTTAAGTGACTTTCCCAGTCATGCCAACAGTATGTCTGTATGTGGTATAGTGGAAAAAGAGTTTAGCCTCAAAACATATTACCATGCCTCAACCCCTTCCTGATTCTGTTAGGCCCCCTCTTCAACTGGTGAGTTCTTCCCCAAATCTCCATTTTGGGGAATTGCAGGCAAGTCCCTCCTCATTCTGAGTTAACCTCCATGCATCCTCTCCAGGACCTATTTTTATCCCTTCCCTCCAACCTTTTCAACTCCATTTTATGTGTCTTTCTCCCATAAGAATTCAAGCTCTTAAAACTAGTTAAAATAATTAACAAGTTTAGCAAAGTTGCAGAATATAAAATAAACCCACATAGATCATCAGCATTTCTATATATTACCAACACAGTCCAGCAGCAAGAGAAAGAAAGAGAAATTCCATGTGAAATAATTGTAGACAGTATAAAATACTTGGGAGTCTACCTGCCAAGACAAACCCAGGAACTATTTGAAGACAATTACATAATACTTTTCCCACAAGTAAAGTCAGATCTAAACAACTAGAAAATATTAATTTTCATGGGTAGACTGAGCCAATATAATAAAAATGACAATTCCACCTAATTTAATCTACTTATTCAGTGCCATATCAATCAAACTCCCCAAAATTGATTTTGTAGAGCTAGAAAAAATAATACAATTCATCTGAAAGAGCAAATGGTCAAGAATATCAAGGGAATCAATGAAAAAAAATGTGAAGGAAGGTAACCTAGCCATACCAAACCTCAAGCTGTCTTACAAAGCTGTAATTATCAAAACAATCTGGTCCTGGCTAAGAAATAGAGTGGTGGATCAGTGGAAAGGATTAGGTACACAATATACAGTTGTAAATGAACATAGTAATTTAACATTTGATTAACCCAAGAATCCAAGCTTTTGGGACAAAAACTCATTATTTGACAAAAACTGATGGAAAAACTGGAAAACAACATGGCAGAAACTAGGTATGGACCAACATCTCATACTGTGTACCAAAATAAGGTCAAAATGGGTACATGATTTAGACATAAAGGATAATATCATAAGCAAATTAGGAGAGCATGGAATAGTTTACTTGTTAGATCTATAGATAAGGGAAGGATTTAGGACCTAACAAGATAGAGAAAGCATTACAAAATGTAAAATGTATCATTTTTATTTTATGAAATTAAAAAGGTTTTGCACAAACAGAACCAGTGCAACCAAAATTAGAAGGAAAGGAGAAAACTGGGAGGAACATTTACAGTAAGTATCTTTGATAAAGGCCTTATTTCACAAATGTGTAGAGAACTGAGCAAAATTTATTAGAGTCAAGTCATTCCCCAGGTGATAACTGGTCAAAGAATATGAACAGGCAGTTTTCAGAAAAATAAATCAAAGCTATCTATAGTCAAATGAAAAAAATGTTCTAAATCACTTTTGATTATAGAAATGCTAATTAAAACAACTCTGAGGTACCACCTTATACCTATCAGATTGGCTAATAAGACAGAAAAGGAAAATGATAAATATTTGAGGAAATATGGGAAAATCAGGACATTGAGGGATTGTTGGTAGAGTTGTGAACTGATCCACTTCACAACTTTGCAAAGGGCTGACCCTGGATCTATCCCTCCAATGTATGTCACCACTCACTTTCAGCCAGTGTGCCAGGCTGGACACCCCTGCTCCAGGCACAGAGATTTCAAAGGTATTTTGCATAGAGGCTTACTTTAAAAAAAAAAAAAAAAAAAGAGGAATTCTCCCTTTGTAACCCATAGCCTCATACACATGGTAAATCTCCCTTTCCATAGTCACGCACCCCCCCGACCCCGAAAGATTTATCTAGGTGTTTTCTAGCAGGAGAGTGAGTCAGTCTATACCAAGTGCATCTTCTAACTCTTAGACATTTTCCTTGACTAAAGGGAATGATGAAGTTTAAATCCAGCCCTGGAACTGCTATAACTCTCTGTGTGATGATGGGCTCTAGTGTTTCCATCTGGAAAATGGTATTTAAAGTTCCTTCTGGACTTAATGTTCTGTGATTCCCTGCTCTGACCCATCCTTAGCTCCAATTAAGGGCCCAGGAGGTTGCTACCAATAATAATCAGCATTTGTCTAGCACCTTCCAGGTCACAAATGCTGTACAGACATTAGCACACTGGGCTCCCCCACTGTGACTCAGTGCTCTCCCCTCCCTGGCACAGCCCTTTTCCCATTGGTGAGGTCTTTCCAAGCCCTCCATTTGAGGGATGGTCATGCTTCATTCCCCTCCTACCTATATTCCTGTCTCTCAGAACCCTAACACCAAGCTCCCCTGTGAGTTGTTCTTCATTCTCCTACCCCACCCTTTCCCTCCCCACCAGGCAAGGACACTCTCTCTTTCTGCTTATACTTACAACTCTGAAGCTTAGAATGACCCATGGCATACAGTGAGCACTTAAAAATGATCGTTGCCCACCTGACTAGAGCTTCGCGACAACATTGAGGAGTATAATGGGCAACACTGCCATTTTACAGATGGGAAAATGAAGGCTCAAACCAAGAAGATTCTTGCCTAGATCCTCACAGCTAGTAAGTGGCAGTGGCAGGGCCTAAACCCAGGTTCTCCTGCTCCCAAGCCCAGAACTCTACCCACTGCACCTCACTGCTGCCCCAATGAACCAGGAAAGTTGTCTGCTTGCTTGCTTTTTTTTTTAACTTCCCAGGAAGCAGGGGGAAAGGAGAAAAGTGGGCAGAATCACAACCTGAACCTTTTCAAGCCACACACTAATAAAAAGCATTTCACATGAATACGTGTGAACTCTAAGCTGAGACTGAATAGAAGGGGAGAAGGAAGGCAAAGGAAGCCAGGGGAGCATCCAAGAGCCCTGTGAGTACCCAATTTCTTGAATATTTCTTTAGGGAGATGGACTAATTGTGGAACTGGGATGGGAAGAAACAGAGATCCCTTGTCCAGTTAACAGGTTAACCCCTGCCCTCCAAAAGCACTCCTGGGAGGTGTGTAATGTCCCCAGGGTTTATGTTGGCTAGGGATCTTAGCTAGAAGAGGGATGTGTTTTGGAACAGTGGAGAGCAAAGAGGTTTATGGAAGCTAGAGAAGAAGGCAGGGGAGGGAATGGGATTGGGGATGCCTGACCAACTCCTAGACAGGATCCCAACCCTCAAAGAACCCCTGCTAATAATGGCCTCAATGAGTGATTTGGGGGGACTCTGCCTTCTTTCTGAGGGACAGTATATCCCACCATCTTGGAGGTGAATGGGTGAGGGTGGGAAATAGTGTCAGAAGAAGCCAGCTGACAAATGCCAGTCAGGCAGCAGCAGAGAATGGAGCAATTCCCAAGGAGTCAGGATTCTCAGAGTCTTTCACACTCATATGTGACTTTGGGCAAGGTAGTTGCTGCCCTCTCAGTGAAGAAGGTGCCTCCCAGCTCTGAAATTCTATGTCCTGAGATCCCTCCCAACTCGGTCATTAGGCTCCATATCCTAAGGACCCCCCAACCTCTGATATTCTATGTTCTAAAGCCCCTTGAAGCGCTGACATTCCAGGATCTAAAGTCCCGTCCGGCTCTGCTTCCCTGTTCTTGTGTGATGCCCACAAGTCCTAGGTCCATTTGTCCTGGGAGCCAAGCCTTGGTCAGCCCCAGGAATGGGGCTCTCATTTCACAGGACAAGGAAAGAAAGGTCCAGACTAAGGCTCCCCTGTAACAATCCCCTAATGACCTAGAATTTGAGGCTTCTGGAATCTAAGAACTTCAGGGCTGGACGATTCCTTGGAACATGACACAGCCTGTCAGAACCAATCCAGTCCATGAATGGGGATAAATCCTTAGAAGGGAATAAAAATGACATCTTAATTTCAATACAATTATTACTGAAATCACACATATTTTATTTGATGTATTTAAAAGATTCCATAGGTTTCACCAGGCTGCCCAATGAGACCAGGACTCCTGCTCTAGTCCAAATTTCCCATTTTATGGATGGGAAAACTGAGGCCAAAGGAAGGCAACTACTTTACCCTGTGTAATGTGGCCAATGAATGGGAATCAATGGCCCAGAGCTCCTCCAGGACTATCAGATACTTAGGGTTGAGGGGGAGGGGCACAACACCACAAAGCACATAGAGGAGATGGCCCTCAGCTTCCTACCTCAGGCCACCCTCGGTGGGAGGAAGGACACTCATTGCACTGAGAAGGAAGCCAGAGCTCAGAGCTGAGGGAGCCACAAAGCACACCCAGTATGGGAAGGAGTGAAGCCAAGGTGAGCTCTGAGATGTCAGCTGCCGAGGTCCAGGCGAATACCTCACAGCACTGTCCCTCACACCTTGCCCCAAGGTCCCTATAATCAAGGCCTCCTTCCTTTTCTTGCCTAGCACAGGCTCTTCACATGGTAGGCATTCCAAAAGGGTTTGGTCAATTGATTTGAATTCCTCCAAAGATTGTTCATCTAGAATGAGAGCTGCCATTTCTGTTGGACTTTGGGGTTTGCCAAGTGCTTCACAGGTATCCTCTCATGGGATCTTCCCCACAGCCCCTGAAGGCAATGCTATTGCTGTGTCTGTTTTACAGAGAAGGAAGTGATGAAGGAAGGGTTCCCACTGTGGGCTTCCTGAATCCAAGCCGGGCATACATGGGCTAAGGCTTCTAGCCCTTAACAGATGGTGAGATTGAGAGCCTTGGCTTAGAGGGACTGGAAAGAGTAGGTGGGACCCCCCTTCTCCCTGCACTCCCCATGCCCCGCCCTGTGCTCCCCAGATTCCTCCTGCAAATGTGTTAGTAAAGTAAGCTGTGATTTCACAGCCTCTCTCCCCACTCTGGTCACACCTCCCAAGTTAGTAACAACCTGTGAACTAGGGCATGACTGTCTCCCCTCTCTTCTCTCTTTCCTCCATGAATAAGGGTGTTCTCTAAGACAAAACCAGCCTGGGGAAGGATAAGCCTCCATAGAACACATTCAGCCCAGGCTTCCCACAAAACCACTGGGCACCTACCATGGACTGCCCACGATAGCCCTTCAATCACGGCCTTGAGCCATCCAGCACATGTCGCTGCGGGCCTTGCCAGAGTTGGAGGGACCTAGGGAAGGAACTGGAGAGGAGAGAATGTGGGAGCTAGCAGGAACCATGGAACATAAGTACATAGGTTGTTCTGGAGGGAGGGAGGAAGCCTTAGAATACAGAATATCAATAAGCAAGAATAATTTGTATAGTGCTTCAAGATTTGCAACGTGTTTTGTATATGTTATTTCATTTGATCCAGAACTCAGAAGCAATTCTAGAACAGAGATGGAAGGTGGGAGGGGCATTAGAATATAGAAAGTCAGAGGTAGGAGGGAGTCTTAGAACATAGGAAGTTAGAGCTGGGGGCCAAGCTTAGAAAATATAATGTTAGAAGTGGAATAGACCTTAGAACAGGGAGCATTTGAGCCAAGAGGAGCCTTAGAATAAGGACCGTCAACACTGGGAGGGGCCTTGGAACAAAGAATGTCAGGCCTGAGAGCAACCTGAGGATGTAGACTCTTGGCCCAAAGACTGAGAGCTGGGAGGGAACATCTAGAGCAGCTCTCTCATTTTACAGATGAGGAAACTGAGGCCTAGAGAAGTTGCACCATTTGGCCAGGCTCACACAGATAGCGTGGGTCAGAGATGAGGTGAGATCTCAGGGCTCCCTGCCTGAAAGGCCATAGAAGAAACAACAGAAAAATCAGAACTCGGAGGGATAGAGGACATGAGAGCAGAAGGGATCGTGGAGGTCCCAATCTGGTTCAACCCTCTGATTAAACAGAAGAAGAAACTGAGGCCCCAGTGAACCCCAAGCTGGTTAGGAAGGAGAGAAGGAATAGGTGTTTCTATTGCACCTACTATGTGCCAGGAACTGGGCTAAGCATGTTGCAAATACTTTTAGAAGACAGGTGCTATTGTTATCCCATTTTACAGCTGAGCAGACAGAGGTTAAGTGACTTGCCCAGGGTCACACTGCCTGAGGCCAGATTTTAATTCAGGTCTTCCTGACTTAAAGCTCTGATTCCCACCTTCCTCTATTTCTTGCTGGAAAGTTGGGTAACTCTTGTCCTAAATACCTCTTTCTTTAATAATTTGATCCTGACAATAATTGTAATGTTAATAAATAGGGGCTGCAGCATGGCATAGAGTCTAGAGATCTGATCTCAGAGTCAGGAAGACACAGGTTCTAGTTGTCATCTTGGCTGTGTGACCCTGGGCAAGTCACTTAACTTCTCAATAATCTGGGTAAAACTTTAAGACCGTATGATGACTAGGCAGATAGGTAGCACAGTGGATAGAGCACCAGCCCTGGAATCAGGAGAACCTGAGTTCAAATTCAGCCTCAGACACTTATTAACTGTGTGACCCTGGGCAAATCACTTAACATGGATTGTCTCCCAAAAAGAAAAGATCATCTGATGCCAGAGCCAGTATCAGTCTTAGTTGCTGGGGAAAGCTGTTCACTTGAGGAAGCTATACAAATGAAATCCCAGGTCCAGTCAAAGATGAACAATAACAGTCCCTATGGACAGAGCCCCTGGAGTTGCAAAGGTCTGCAAAGCATCCGCATGTGCTGTTATTTGATTTCCACAATAACCCTGTTGAGTAGGTGTGATTATTATTCCCATTTCACAGATAAGTAACCCAGATATGAAGATGTTAAGTGGTGTAATGGAAATGCAGATTTAAAGATCTTCCCTGCCCCTAGCTTAAGTGCACCTGGAGCCTGTGGTGGGAGGCTTGTTTTTCAGGATAGCCCACACCTTGATACTTTGTGATTGGGCAGTGGGTCAAGGAGGTTGTTACATTCTCTGAGCCAAGAGAAGGCTATATAAGCCCTGAGGAGAGGCTTTGCTTTGGGGCTCACTTTGAGAAGTATTGTGTGATTTGACCAGATGAGACTCTGGGAAGCCGTTGTTGAGAGTCCCCCGGCTTTGAAAACCCAGATGTTGATGCTTCCCTCTCTGGTAACTGTGATTTGGTATTGATATAATGTTTGGACAGTTTGGAAGCCTGTCTGTTTGATCTGTAAGTTCTGCAACTCTGAAGTTCGGGGTGCTGACCTTTTTCCCCTGAACTAGGTAATGTGTGTTTGTTTGATTAAAGTAAGCTTGTTAACCCATTTTGAGTTGCTTTCCTTTTGAAAAGCAGATCTAAGAACCTGTGTTGGCAGTCACCCTGGGGATATTGGGGTGCTTGCCGCTACAAGTGGCCTCCCGTGGGGCTGATAGCTAGTAAATGCCTGAAGTAAGATTCAAACCCAGGTCTTGCTGAATTCCAAGTTCAGCTCTCTGGCCTCCACGGCAGACTGATATTCTACACAAGCTATCAAAGTGATTTTCCTTAAGTGCAGATCTGCCTGTGCCACTCCCTTACTCAATAAACTCCAGTGGCCTTCTATTGCCCCTAAGACAAAACATAAATTCCTCTGTTTAACTTTTAAAACCCGGCCTCACTTCTCAGACTCTATCTGCCTGTCCTTGAGAGCCATCCCTGGTCTATGGAAGGCCAGGAAGAAAAGGAGAGGGGCAGAGATGTGAGGGGTATGTGTAAGACACTTTATGGCTTACAAAACGATTCCCTTAGTCTTAACAGGTAGGGGGTAGAGGTCCCCATTTTGTAGGCGAAGGAATTGAGTCTCAAGGAAATGAAGTCACTTATGGGAATAGAAAATGATAGCACTGAATTCTAATCCCATTCCTCTAGCTCCAAATCCAATGCCCTTTCTGCTATCCCACAGCTGGTCCCTTCAAAACAGGTGGCGTCCCTTCTCTCCATGCCTATCTAGCTCCTTATGTCTTTCTGGAAGATAATTCAGGGGCCATAGACCCTCCCTTTACAGATGAGGAGACTCCCTCTCCCACCACACTGTTTCAACTTTTCCACATCTACATAGCTGCCTCCAGTCCAACATCTCACAACTGACCCTGTTCCACTGCCATCCCATGCATGACTTATGTTCCCAACTTCCAGCAAAGGACTCATCCAAAGCACTTCCATTTCCACAATGCCAGGCACACAATCAATCAACAAGCACTTATTAATCACTTACTGTGTGCCAGGCACCACATTAGGTGCTGGGGATACAGAGACAATAAACGAAGCAATCTCACAAGAACAAATTCACAAGAACCTTGCATTCTAACAGGGAAAAGAACAGGGAATCTGGATAAGCATGCACAGAATAAATATAAAGAGACTAAAGACAAAATAATTTAGTACAAGATAGTTTGGAAGTGACAGAAGTAATAACCGAGGGATGAAGAAAGGCTTCCTGAAGAAGGTGGTATTGAGCAGGGTTTTGAAGGAAGAGAGGGATTCTTTGAGGCAGAGGTGAGGCAGGAGGGCATGCCAGGCATCTGGAACAGCCAGAGCAAAGGCAAAGAGAAAGAAGATGAAGTCTGATCAGTGAGGAACAGAGATGGCCAATTTGGCCAGATCACAAGATGTGGGAGGGGGAGTAACAATCACTGAGTCTGAGAAGTGAGGCCGGGTTTTAAAAGTTAAACAGAGGAATTTATGTTTTGTCTTAGGGGCAATAGAAGGCCACTGGAGTTTATTGAGTAAGGGAGTGGCACAGGCAGATCTGCACTTAAGGAAAATCACTTTGATAGCTTGTGTAGAATGTACTGAAATGGTGAGACTTAAGTCAGAGACCAATGAAGAGGCTGGTAAAATCACCTAAACAGGAAGGAATGAGGGCCTGAACTAAGACGGCCGCTGTGTGAGTGGAGAGAAAGGGTTGGATGCTAGAGATGCCAGAAAGCAAGAAACAGCAACGTTTGGCACCTGGTTTGACATGTAGGAGTTGGGGATGAGGATGAGATTTTAAACCCAAGATGCTGGAGGGATGATGGTGCCTTTGATGGAAAGAGGAAAGTTTTGAGGAGAGCCAGCTAGTGGGGGAGAGATGACGGGTATTATTTTGTACATATTTAGTTTGGAGAATCTCCAGGAGATGCAAAATGGAGCATCCAATGGGTAATAAAGGGCTGAAGCCCAGGGAAAGATGGGTACACAGTTCTGGGTATCACTGGTTGTTGGTTGATCATTCAGTCACATCACACCAGTAACGTCCATGAGGTTTTCTTGGCAAGGCTATTGGAGAAGTATACTGTTTCCTTCTCCAGGGGCAAATAGAAGTTAAGTGACTTGTCCAGGGTCATACAGCTAATAAGTCTCTGAGGCCAGATTTAAACTCAGGTTTCCCTGATTCTAGGCCCACTGCTGTATCCACTGAACTATCTAGCTACCATCACTGGTACAGAAGTGATAATTAAACCATGGGAGCTGATAAAGTCACCAAAATAGAGTATTGAGAGAGAAGAACCAAGGGCCTAGAACAGAACCTTGGGGAATATATTTTGGGAGCAGGATCTGACTCATGAAACAGCAAAGGAGACTGAGAAGGAGCAGTCAGACAGGAAGGACAGGAGCCAGGAGAGAGAAGTGTCACAGAAGCCCAAGGAAGAGAGAACATCCAGGAGGAGGGATTGACCAACTGTGTCAAATGCAACAGAGATTCTGAGAAGCTCAAAGACTAAAAATTAAGAGACTTGACAATTAAGCAATGACTAGCAACCTTGGGTAAAGCAGTTTCTGTTAAGTGATAAGGTTGGAAGTCAGATTGCAAGAGGCTGTAGTGTAGGTGAGAGAAGGAATGGAAACAGGGAGTATATAGTAGCTTTGTCAGGAGTTTGACTGAGATGGAGAAAAGACATAAGTTTAGAGCTTGAGAGTGTCTAGTGAGGATGGGAATAAATGGGCAAGTTTGAAGGTCATGGGTGAAGGAACCTAGAGAAGAAGCTGGGGGAGATAGAGAGAAGAGAAAATGGGGGAGGGAAGGAGGAGATGAGAAAGGGAGGGGGAGAGAGAGAGAGAGAGAGAGAGAGAGAGAGAGAGAGAGAGAGAGAGAGAGAGAGAGAGAATATGATCAAGGTTGTAGATTGCTAGAGAAGACTAGAGGGGATGTTATGATGGCATTAAGGGTAAATGTAAAGGGAATGGCTTTGGCAAGAAGAAGGGCAACTTCACTGAAGAGTTGGGGATGATGATAAGGGATTCTGAGATAAAGAGAAAGAGAGAAGAAGGTGCTCACGCTAAATAAATGACCTCAATTTTCTTTTTTTAATGTAATTTTACTTTTTAAAATAAGCCTTTATTTTCTCTCTTTCAAATCGTCCCCCCCCCCACTGCTTCCACTAGTCAAAAATCATCTGAGAAAGGGGGTGTTCACATCTTGAGGAGCAAAGCTGTTTGGAAAAGCTTTTGAGGGGAGTGAGATAAGGAATACATTTTTGTTGTTGTTCAGTTGTTTCAGTCATATCTGATTCTTTGTGACCCCATTTGGTGTTTTCTTGGCAGGGCTACTGGAGTGGTTTGCCATTACCTTTTCCAGCTCATTTAACATATGAGGAAATTGAGGCAAACAGGGTGAAATGACTTGCCCAGAGTCACACAACTAATAAGTGTCTAAAGTCAGATCTGAAGTCAGAAAGATGAGTTTTCCTGACTTCGTGCCTGGCCTTCTGTGCACTGTGGGGTCACCTAGCTTCTCATAAGGAATTAATTAGGGAAGAATAGAAGAAGTGCCTTGTGGCATCAAGGGCCCAGTTGAAGATGGATACAGTAACTTTATAATGTAGCCAGTCAGCAGAGTTGTGAGGTGTCCTCTGGTTCCATTCAGCAGCCTGTAAATAGAAACAGGTGCTACAATAGCTGTAAATCAGGGCTGAGGTCTGGCATGAGATTATCAGTGATAAATAGGAAAGGATGTGTTTAAACTGTGTTGAGTTAATCTGGTTAATGATGGGATTGAGATCATGAAAGCAGGAAAGGGAAAGGTGGAGCAGGGCAAAAGTCAGAGAAAGCACTAAGAGAGGAGGGGATCAAAGGTCCTGATGATGGGTTTAGTCATAGGAAAAGATGGAATAGTAGGAGGTGATTGTCAGCTAAAGGAATGTCCAGGCTTTATAGTTAAAAAATGCAGCTCTCATAGGTAGTGGTGAGAACAAGTGGGTGAACATCCCTCTGTGGCTGGGCTGGGGTGGACCATGGGATTTAAGGAAACTGAGGAATTGGGAGGTTAGGGAGTTGGGAGAGTTGTGAAAATTCTCTAATACAAAGGCAGATGTTGGATAAAGAGCTGAGCCTAGGAGGAGGTATACAACAACCACCATTATCTGGATTAGATTTTTTAAAAAGGATTAATGCTGTCAATTTCAAAGGAGGAAAGAATACTGAGTGATGTTGGTGAAGAGAGCCTGGAAGGAACCGTGGGGAGCAAGGACTCTTCTGACTCCTGGTCTAGGGGCCCTGGTGAGGAAGGGGAGGTGCGAGTGAAGGAGCAGCCTGTAGTGGAGGGGGATGGTCAGGGACCATGTTACCATAGTAACATCGGGAGGGCTGGCAGTGGAAGGAGGATGAAAGGGAAGAAAGAGGATGAAGGGAAGCTTATTGATTATGGAACCAGAATCACATCGGGCACTGTGGGAGGGCAAGGTGGGAGCAGAGCTTGGTTGCGGAAGGATCAGAAAGATAGGCAGGAGAGAATGGAATGTGAATTTCTCTCATGCCGCCAGTGGCGAATTAACACAAGGACAAGGAGAAAAACAGGTGAAAATGGAGAGAAAACAGGTGGGAAATTGTTAGCCACAGGTGGAATAGTGGGTGGTAGATGAAAAACAAGGTTCACAGTCTCCAAAGGGTGCCGTTGCTGGGCGAGGGCTAGAGATGCAGTAGCTTTGTCAGCCCTGCCAGCTCACCTTGGCGGGCTGGAGCCAGGATGAACTCTTGGGATGACCCACCCTCATTCAGCTTCTCAGGGGTCTTCCTCAAGAGTAAGGGAAGGGTCCGAGTGAGTCAGGTAGGGAAATGAGGCCAGCATGGTCATAATGTGCTTGTTATATTAATTACAAAAATAAGTAATAGTTTTGGAGCTGAGAGCTGCCTTGGAGGTTGTGTACATGAGAACTTGAGACCCAGAGAAGGAAGGGGATTTGTCCAAGGTCACACAGCAACAAAGTGTCCAGGGCACCAAGAAAGCCAGCTCTTCTGACTCCAAGTTCAGCCCACTTTCAACAGCCTCCAGGGCTGCTGGGAGGCCACGAGTTTCAAGGGAACACATACAGATGAGGTAATACATACCCAGCTCTTTGCAAGAGAGTTAGTCATTGTCACCATTATCATTTGTTAAAACAGTCTGGTCTTCCTCTGGTATTTCCCAGAAGCCTTCCTAAGGCATAGGTCTGACAATGTGCCCAAAACTTTCAATAGCTTCCCACTGCCTGGGGGGAGGGCGGGGGGAACACTTAGCCGGACACCCAATGCCCTTTACAAGGTGACCCAGCCTATGTTTTTAGTCTACTTCTGACTTTCTAACATTAGTTCCCTTCACACATCATATTCCCTCAACATTGGACTACCCGGTGTCTCCTGAACTCATCCTGCCTTCTCCTGTCTCTGTACATCTGTCTCTCTGTGTATTCTTGAGCAAGTCAACCTCTGGGCCTCAGCTCCCTCATCTGTAAAATGAAGGGCTTAGCCTAACTGAGCCCCAGGACCTTCCAGCTCTCAATCCCATGCATTCAGTGACAAGGTGGTGGAGGGAGTCAGTAGCAGAAGAATTTAAATCTTAGTCTTTGGAGGCTCTCTCTACAATACCTCAGCAGCCAACTATGCCTCCATCACCTGATAAAGATTCCACTCTTACTGGACCCTCTGTTTTCCAGTCTCTCTGTCCACAATGACCTCAGCCCCTACCACCAATGGGGTGTTTGTGGTCATCCCCCCAAATAACGCCAGTGGCATCCGGCCAGGCCCAGCAATGCCACCCAGGACCCATTGCCAGTCTCCCGGGACACTGCAGTTTGAGGACCCACCACTGGGATCACAGCCTCCTGGGAACATGCCCCATCAGAGACTTCCAACAGGTGAAACATTCCTGAACGGAGAGCCCAAGGCCTTAGGGGTAAGCCCCACCTCAGTGTCTGCTTTGGGCTGGGGTGGGGGGCAAAGCAGTATGCTTCCTGAGTGCAAGGACAGGGATTGAGGAGAGTTTTGGGGAAGCTGGCCAGCACCCCAGTATCTGATTATTCTAGACCATATCTGAATGTGAATCTTCACCACAACATCCCTGACAAAGTAGGCATCTAGCCTCTGCTTGAAGGCCTTCAGTGATGGGGAGTTTACCACCTTCTGAGGCAGCCCACTCCACCCTCAGATACCTGGTGGATGGGCCCTTTATAATTCCCCACCACTGGGGCTACTTCTTCCTCCTGGGTTCAAACACATCAACCTCAAACATGCTCCACACAAAAGCCCTTCCATTTAAGGCCAACTCTCATGCCTTCCCCTCCACTGTCCCAACAACCCCAATCATGCGCTCTCTGTGGTCCTTTTCTCAAACTGCCCCTTCCTCACTCTGACCTGTCTGTAGAAATAAAGGCTGCTATGGATCCAAGTCTATCCATTCCAAAAGCATATGGCAAGAGGAACCATCCCAAACCAGACCAGCTCTCTCAGCTCTACCACCCCAACCCCTCACACACACACATACACACACACACACACACACACACACACACACACACACACACACACACACACACACACACACACACACCAGAAGCCTTGTTGGGATAGGTAGACCAAAATAGAACTTGTCCCTATAGTCTTAGACATGTGGAGTTGGAATGAACCTTCAAAGTTATTTAGTCCCACCCCCATTTGCTATCTGAAGGAGTGAAGGCCCAGAGAGGGAAGGGACTGGCCCAAAGTTATCCAGCAAGTGGCCAGAACCAGAACTGAGATCTTCTGTCTCTTCCCTCTCATGCCTGTTAGTCAAGAGAACAAACCCCAAAATCTGAAACCATTTTACAAAGAAATTTACTTGGTCATTTGGTAAAGGAGAAAGCCAGGAAAGGGGGCAGCTCCATGTCCATTATCTGGAGGTTTACATGAAATGGGATTTAGATAACAGTACCCACATCAACCACATGCTCAAACAAGCAGTTAAGCAAAATTGGCAGAGGGGGCAAGCTCCAGATCATGGCCATCGAGGTGTACATCAGCAAGCAGAAACATTCAGATCTGGGGAAGCCAAAACACAAGCATTGGGTGGCCCCCAGCCCGAGATGGGGTCCAAGCATCCCCTTCAGCCATGGGTTTGACCAGCGGGTCTCTGAGGTCAGCCTGACCTCTTCAGTGAGCTTTGGGGTTAGCAATTTCTAGCCACATAAAGCTAAGTTCAAACCATATTAATAAATCATAAGGTATTTTTTCTATATGCCCATTCCCCTAGCCGCCACAACTTTGTTTACAAATTAGGAACTTGGGGTGGGTGACTGTTTTCTTGCTAAGAAGCAATCTTCCTTCTGCCTCACAGAATTCCTCCAGTTGCCTTGCAATGCCAGCCTGGCACCTCTCTGCCCGACCCCCCTGCAGGTGCTGATGAACTCTCTCTTAGAATGACTTTGTAGAAGCTTCGGGGTTGACTTCTCTGTGTCTATGTTGCAGGCCCCTCCTAGAACACAAGCTCCCTGAGGGTAGGGAGGCCTGGCCCTGGGCCCAGCACCTAGCACATATTGATTGAATTGATTCATGTGCCAAGAAGGGCTATTGGAGGAAGGAAACTAGGGATGTGTGGTCACGACAGAGCCCTGAGCTCCAGGATGATGGCACTGCCACAGCCCTCCACAGAGCCCCGAGGCTGGAGGACTGGCACCCTGACTCTAGCGCTTCTCCCCCAGACGGCCCAGATCCTGATTGGTCTCATCTATATCAGTTTTGGCAGCGTCCTGCTCATGTTTCGGAGGGGCTACATCGGCATGTTGTTCATCGACGGAGGGATCCCCTTCTGGGGGGGAGTGTGTGTGAGTACAGGGGCAAAGGATAGGGGCTTGGATGAAGCTGGTGTCAGGGGAAGGTCACTTTCCCCTCAAGTCCCTCTCCCTTCCCAGCCACCATCACCAAAGCACCCATAAGCCAGGCAGGATTAACACACTCCGGGAGCCAAAGTGTTGCTGTCCAGAGAGTACAGTTATACCTATCCTGAGAGTACAGTTATACCTATACCTATATCTCTCCCAGGAGAGAAAAGCTGGGACCACAGAGTTGCCAGCCCTCCCCACTCTGGCCCTCCAGTAACTCCAAAGCTGGAGTTACACCCCTTCAGCATTGCATAGCTCTACAAAAACACAGAAAAGTCCTGTATTAGGAGATTTGCTTTCAAGTCCCAGCTCTGACCCTGACTTCTGGCCATTCCAAGGCCCATTCTGGGCATTACTTTTCTCTTGTAAGTGGAGAAGCGAGGTGAATATCAAGTCCCCTTCCCTCTGGCCCAATGCCCTTTCCACTGCTGTGTATTGTCCTCAGCAAGAGGTGCGGGTGGGGGGCAGAAGCCAAGCCCAGAGAGGGCCAAGCCTCTGAGAAGTAAAGAAGAAGGGGGCCAACCCCTGGAGCATCCAGCCCAAGGGCACTGCTTCAGGCCTCAGTGCCATCACCCAGAGAGTGGTGAATGAAGGGAGCCCTAGGAGCAGACAATGGGATAAAAGGGGCCGGTGGCAGAGGTGCCCAGGGACCCTGGGAGCTTGCTGTCCTGGAAGCTGCAGAGAGCCAGCACCACTCCCACTGACCGGTCCTGGCAGCTGGGCACCTTGGTCTATTGACACGTCACCCTCTTCCTCACACAGTTCATCATCTCCGGATCCCTCTCAGTGGCTGCAGAAAAGCATCACACCAGTTGTCTGGTGAGTCCAAACACTGGCTGAGCTCAAAGGGTCCTAAAGGTGGGACTGATGGCTGGGCCCTGCCCAAACTCACTAAATCATCAAAGCAGAACCAGCCCAGGGGGAACAAAGACAGAATCCAAACTCTCTTCCCACTCCAGTCAGAGAACAAAGAACAACAGAAGGGGATGGGGGTGGGAGGGGGGTGTGATTTGAGGCCTAGTAATACAGACAAACAGGAGGCTGACCATGACACTGGCCCCATTGCTGGCCATTTTCGGGTTTCAGGGCAGGTAGCAGATAATGGGCCTAGTGGCCCAAGGCGGTAGCCCCAGCAAGGCTGAGGAAGATGAAGAAAGGAATGAACACTGGCTGAAAAGTGAAATCATTCCCAGGCAGTTCTGCTGTTTCTCTGGTGGTTTGGGAGGCCTGTGAGGGCCCCAAGAGTCCCTCTGCTGGTCCCTCCTCACTTCTCTCCCCTTCAGGTCAAGAGCAGCCTGGGGATGAACATCATCAATGTCATTGCTTCATTTGCTGCCACGGCAATCCTGCTGATGGACTTTGGGGTGACTAACTGGGTGAGGAAAGCATAAGCAGGGGACATGAATTCTGTAAGCACTGGAGCATTGTGGAGCCAGACGGGCAACTGGCACACACACATGCACACACACACAGACACACAGACCCACACACAGACACATGCACACACACAGACTCCCACAAAGACACACACAGACTCACACACAGACACACACAGATACACACACATACACAGACACACCCATACACACAGGCTCACACACAGACATACACAGACACACAGACTCACACATAGACACATGCACACACACAGACTCACGCACACATACACAGACACACAGACACACAGAGAAATACACATAGACACACCCACACACACAGACTTACACATACACACAGACACACCCACACACAGACTCACACACAGACACACACAGATACACACACATACACAGACACACCCATACACACAGGCTCACACACAGACATACACACATGCACACAGATACACACAGATACACACACACACACACACACTCCTTGACACTGCCACAGTACCCATTTGTGATCTGCTGATGTGATGTGGGAGGAGTCAGGCGGGATGACCTGCAAGTGATTTTCCCTGCCCTAGTTCCACTCCCTTTTCTCTGCTGTGTCTCCACCCAAAACTTCTTATACCAGGCAGTGGCTACAGAGGCAGGTGAGCTGAGAATACAGTAGCCTGCATTGATATAGCCAGGCACTGTACACAGGTGACCTCTATGGGTCCTCACAGCCTCCCTGGGAGGCTATTGTTATCCCCATTTTACAGATGAGGAAAGGGAGGCTGAAAGAGGTTACTGACTTACCCAAGGTCTCAGAGCTAGTAAGTGTCTGAGGCAGGATTTGGATTCAGGTCTTCCTGACTCTGAGTTCAGTGTTCTATCCAAAGGTGCTTCCTTAAGAAGGCATGGGGTTTTTGCTTGGTTGGTTTGGGGTTTTGTGCCCCCTTGTCAAGAGGCTTAGCCTGGGGAGAAAAAGGGGTCAGAAACTTCACCTGAGCTATGAGTCCCTCCAGTCCAGGGGATGGCCTCCTGGCTCCAGACGACTGTCTCCCAGAGGCATTGTGGAGGTGAAAGTCTGTGTCCTTCTGAGGCAGTGAGGTGGTACAGTCACCAGAGGTCTCCAAGGAGGAGCTAGACCACTTGTGGGGGCTGGGGCTGAGGCTGAGGTCCCTGCCAGTCCTGAGATTCTAGCTCTGATGTACTATATTCTGTGTTCTAAAGTTCCTCCCAGCTATGGGCATCCAGTGTTCTATGTTCTATGTCTGCCACTACATTCTATATTCCAATGTCCTCTGCGCCCTGACACTCTGCATTCTAGTTCTAGGGTTCCTCACAGCCCTGACCCACCTGGGATTTCATTATTCCACTGACTGTGGGTGTGGTTTTACATTTGCAGGATGTGGGCCGGGGCTATCTGGCCGTGCTCACCATCTTCACCATCCTGGAGTTCTTCATTGCTGTTATTGCCACATATTTTGGGTGCCAGGCAACCTGCTCCAACACCAATACAGTGAGTGCACTGGTCTCTTTTGAGGTTTCTGTTGGACTTTGGGGCGAGGGTGGAAGGTGTCCTGGGAAGATTTCTGTCCCTTCCTTTAGAAAAGCTAACAGCAATCCCAGGAACTCAGTGAAGACCCCCCCCCCCCCAAGGCCAGGCCAGCAGTCAGAACCAGGGCCAGGATTCCAACAGGATTCCTCCAAGCCCAGTATCCTTCCTATGACACCAAGGGGCCTCTCTCTACTTCCCAGTCTATTTGCTCATCTATGAACTAGGCTGTCATGAGGCCCAAGTTCCTGTAACTCAGAGCTGAAAGGCCTTGGGGTGAACATCTCAGCCAGCCCCTACCCCTTCTTACAGTCTTCTCACTCAACTGGCAAACCTCTGGCTTCCAACTCTCACTTAATTGACTAATCTATTGACCCTTTCTCAAGCCTGACCCTTCTTGACCTCTTGGCAACCCTTCACATGACTGATCCCCGTCCCTGTTTTTGTGGCACGCCTCTCTCTGGCTTCTCTCCCTGTCTGACCACATCTTTTCCATCTCCTTTTTGGGGAACTTACTCCAGGTCACATCCACTAACTATGGGCATCTCTCCAGGCTCTGTCCTGGGCTCTCTGGCCTTCTTTCTCTCAGACTCAGAGCAATGAAACTCCCAAGTGCAGCCTGAACTGAATTAAAGTATAATGAGGAAGTGTTCCACAAAATAAATAAAAATTCAGTCCAACACAGATAATGTTGACTTGTGGTTTTCCAAGTCAATAAGCATCTATTTGAGTCTGACACCACTGTCCCCAAGACTATCTCACTTAGTGATCCATTCAGCTGCTGTGGGTCCAACCATCCTCTCTGAGATGCTTCTCAGATATGTCCAGCCCTGATCCTCTGAGCATTAGTACCACATGACCAGGTGTCTCTTGGACATCTCAAACTAGAAGTCCTGTGGTGGTTTAGTCCTTTCAGTGGTGTCTGACTTTTCATGGCCCCATTTGGGGTTTTCTTGGCAGAGATCCTGCAGGGGTTTGCCATTTCCTTCTCCAGATCATTTTACAGGAGGAAACTGAGGTAAACAGGGTGAAGTGACTTGCCCAGGGTCACACAGCTAGTGTCTGAGGTCACATTTGAACTCAGGAAGATGAGTCCCAAGACCAGTGTTCTGTATCCTGTGGCTCCACCTCGTGGCCCATAGAACATCACAAGATCTCCTGAAAGCATCTCAAACTCCAAGTGCTCAAACCGGAGTTCTCTGTCCCTCTTCCGAGCTCCCCGTGACTGCGGAGGGCCTCGGTCACCCGGCTCACCACGAAGTGTCGCCTCATCCCCTCACGCTGCCTCCACTGCCAGGCCTTGCTGTCGATGCCGTTCCTCTGGCGCACTTCCTTCTCCCTCCTCCCCCAGCCGCCTTCCCCAGACCTCCATCACCCACCACTCACAGTCTTGCAATGATCGCTCCCTACCTGCCGCCTGACTCGGACCTGTCCCCAGCCCAGCCCCAGGCTCCGTGCGTCCTGTTCTTGAGCTGTCCACTTCAGCACCCAGGCTCACCTGGGCAAGAGCGGTTGCTCAGAATCTAGGTGCTGGTGAAGGACGCGGCCCGCAGAGGCACAGGCTTGCTCACCAGATCATACCCCGACACCGCACGAGTCACACTTAGCTCCAGTTTCCATCTCTGCGTGCTTGGTTAGCAGGAAGAACCCTGCATTGGAGCTGGGCAGGACCTAGGCTCCAGTCACGCTTGGCTGTGGACCACTTTTCTCTGGGAGCCTCAGTCTTCCTATCTACGAAGTGGGAATTACACACAGCTGGGAGGATCCGGTGAGGCCGTGCTTGCTCTGCCGGCGTGGTCAGCTGCTGTTATCCCGGCATCGGGAATTGTTTCCCAACCGCCCTTCAGAGCTGGGCTCTGCTGCCTCCCCCCACCCAAGGCCTCCCTGACTCTCCTAGTCTGTGGTCCCCTACCCCCAACCCAGAAGCTTCTTTGTATGAAATATTTTTACGTGAAAATCTCTTGCACGAGTGTGGCCCAAACATGTCTGTTTGCATTGATTTATCTGTGTCGGGGTTTACTTCTCCATCCCACAGAAAGTAAGCTCGAGGGAGTGGTTATTACCTTTTTGTCTTCATATCCCCAGAGCTTAACCAGTGCCCAGGGTTAGCAAGTAAGTATTTGTTGGGGTGGCTTGATGAGAGACTGGGGAGGGAGAGAGATGGACAGACAGAGACAGAGAGACAAATATAGAAGGGAGAGAGTGAGAGATAGAGAAGGGGGAGAAGAGAGTGAGAGACAGAGAGAAGGGGGAAAGGAGAGAGAGAGAGAGAGAGAGAGAGAGAGAGAGAGAGAGAGAGAGAGAGAGAAAGAAAGAAAGAAAGAAAGAAAGAAAGAAAGAAAGAAAGAAAGAAAGAAAGAAAGAGAGGAGAGGGAGAGAAGAGTCAGAGAGAGAGAAGAAAGGGGGAGAGGAGAGTGAAAGAGACAGAGAACTTTTCAGCCTGGAGGCAGCATGGAGTACTGGACTTGAAATCAGAAAGAACCAGGTTCAAAGGTCACCTTGGGCACTTACTAGTTGTGTGATCCTGGGTAGGTCAACCTCCCTGTGCCTCAGGGAGTTGGACACAGGGGTTGGAGCTGCCTTTCAATTTGCCTTCCAGAGCGACATTCACAAGCCTATAATGGCCACAAGGGGGAGCGCTTGCACCAACTCATGGGCATGAGGAAAGCCTAGTAACCTAATGTCTCCTTTACACGCAGAGGTCCATGGTCTTGCTGCCCAATGTCTTCAGCACAGACTTCACCATCCCCAGCCCAGCGGCCACGCCACCCCCGGCTTATGACAACGTGGCCTACACTTCCAAGGAGACCTCGGAGTAGAAGAAAGCTGCTCCCCTCCCCGGCCCCAGGGAGGGCCCTCCCTGCCCAAGCATCCCCCCACCGGTGTCTGTGTGCCTCTCAGGTCAGCTCTTATGGGACAGGCTTGCTCCAGGTGACAGCCAGTGTCCTGGGCCCTGGTCATTGCTCCGCCATTTCTCTGAGCTCCATGGCACACGGGGAGGCAGGACGGGGAAGGGGGCAGAACTCTGGCCCAGCAGGCAGAAGACCCTGGGCTGAGTCGCAGCTGCCCCTCTAATAGCAAGGCCTGGGGCAGATTCCTGGCCTCAACCTCCTCCTCTGAAAGGAAAGGGTTGGGACAGAGAAGACCTTCTCCAGCTCCGCTAGTCTGTCTCTGAAGACCCTTCCCATTGCTATTATGACTCTGGAGCCTATGTCTGAAGGCTCCTTCTGACAATCTAGCTTCTAAATCCCCTGACATCCTACATTCTAAATTTCCTCCCAGCTCCAACACGCTGGGAGCTAGGGGTATAGGGGGTATGTATAGTGCTGGACTCAGAGTCGGAAAGACCCTTGTTCAAATCCTGCTTCAGATACTTTCTAGCTACGGGACTCTGGAAAAGTCAGTGAACCTCTCACAGCCTCAGTTTCCCCATCTGTAAAATGGGGCTCACAACAACACCTATTTCACAGAGTTGTTGTAAGGGTCAAATGAGTTAGTGCATATAAAGAGCTTTGCAAGAGATAAAGTGCTATATAAATGCTAATATTATTATATATATATATTCCAAGGCTCCCTCCCAGCTCTGATGTTCTATGAGTTTGTTTCATCCCACAGTCCCCTGCTTCTACCAATCTGCTCTGTTGCTGCCACCTAAAATAGACCTACATTTCACATTCCCACCATCCCAGTCATTCAGTGGTCTTTGCTGGCCTTTCAAAAGTCCCAGACCGCCATATTTATAAGAACAGATTCTGCTATGTTAAATGATTAATTGAGTTAGAAAACCCCTGAGAGACCATCACGTTCAACCCTCTTGTTTCACACGGCCTAGTCCTCAGACTCCTCAAATGGAGGAAGAATTATGGTAGTTGTATTCTGGGTACCTGGCCCCAAAGAGTTAGTCTGCATTCAAGGAAGGGCCCCAGACAGGGTGTTACTTGAAAGCTGCCGTACCTACTCTAACCCTCCCAATGACCCCAATCAGAAATCTGCTTAAAAAACGCACTTGCTTGGGAGGGGAGGAAGTGACTTCCCCTCTCTGGGCCTCAGCTTTCCCTTCTGTAAAATGGGAAGGAGAGGGTGAGAAGGTTGAACTAGATCGTCTCCATAGAGATAATTTTCCCTTCAGCTTTTAGTTTTATGATCCCAGATCATGAGCTGAGGAGCTCAGACGAATGGAGAGGCCAAAGCTCTAGGGCCTCCATCCCTCTGGGTGGCTGAGAAGCTTCCTCCTCTGCTTCCTGTAAAGACACAGGGTCAGGGAGCTGGGCTGGGGGCCCCTTGCAGGGGAATTCTGGCTACTGGTAGGTTCAGGGGGTGGTTCTTGCTGATCAGATACAGTGGGTGTCTGTCTGTCTGCATGTGATTGTATCAATGACTGGAAATAAACTTCATGATTCAAACTCCAAATTGTGATTAGGATTATTTGGATAAACATGATGGGGAGGAAGGTATGTGTAGGGAGAGGTCACCCAAGCCCAAAGGACATGTCCCAATTGTTGGGTTCGAGCTAAGACTTTCTCCCATCTTCTTTCTTCCCTTTCTTCTGTCAACTTCTCTCCCCCATCTTCTGTCAGCTCTGGAAGGTCCAGCCTGGACCTTTCTCTTTTCCCAACCCCAGAAAGCTGGGATCCTGATGTAACAGAGATCAAGATGGTCCAAGACAGATACAGGATGCTCTATTGTCCCAGCTTAGTTGTCAGAGCAGAGACTGCCCTCCACCTAACCCAGCTCACCTCCTGAGAGGCTACAACATCAGTCCTCCATAAAATTACAGACTGGGAGCCAGAAGGGACTTTGAAAGTCATCTTGTCCAACCCCCTGATTTTAGGGATGAAGGAACCAGGACCTAAGGAGGCTAGGGCCTTCTATCCTGATTGTTTTGATACACAAAGACATCAGCCCACCCAACCCCTGCCTAAGCCATCCCTTTGTCTGGATCCCAATTACTCCCTGCCTACTGACCCCCTACCACAACACCCTACCAACTACCATTATACAATAGCATTAAGTCTTAAAGTTTTGACAGAATACTTTCCACTCAAGTCTCCTCCCTCAGGATTCTCCTTTCCCTTTCTCTCTAAGCAACAACTCTATTTCTTCCTTCATTATGGTGTTTTCCTTCATATTTTTCCTCCCTTTGCCTGCCCCAGATCACCAGTCATCAGGCCTTAGGATGTTGCCATATATCACACCAAGCAAGGTCTGGAGAGGGAACAGAAGAGTTTGTTACCTGGCTTGATATCTTGGGGGCTGAGAGAGCAGGTGCCCAGGCATTAGTTAGCTAACTCCTTTAGTTATTGTTACACTTCTCCATTCTTCCCTTTCTCCTCCTCCCCTGTCCTCCCATTCTTTCCTCCTAAATGCTGTTTCCAACCATTCTCTATTTTTACGGGCCCCTCTGGTGGCACATAAAGGTCACAGGTCAGTACCAGCTCATAGGTAACCCCCCCTTGGCACTGCCCCAGTCAGCCTCCCTGGCCTTACAGGCCTTCTCTCTAAGCTTGACACATGTCTTGGATTGTAGCCACCTGGCTATTAGTTACTCAAGAGTTATGGGACTTCTCAGCTTCCCCAAGGGCCTCTTTCACTGCCCTGCCAGCCCAGCTCCCTGACCCTGGCCCTGCACTTTCTCTCCACAGACCACCCTGTCACTCTCCCTCCCCTGGTCTTTCTATAAATGGGAGAAGGGACCTTCTCAGATACCTCTAGTGATAAAGGCCCTAACATGTCTGGCCTCTCATTTGTCCAGGAACCTTAGCTCATCATTTATAAAGCTGGAGGAGGCTATGGAGATAATCTAGTTCAACTTTCCCTCCTTCTCTCCACCAGCTGCCTCCAAAATCCATCACTCTTTCCCTGGTCCACACAGCCTCCAGCACTGACTGGTCTGGCAGGCAATGGAACAGCCCCATTGGTTCTGATCACAGAGCTCCCATTAAAGTCACTTCATCCAGGCTAGGCTGAGCTGAGCCGGGCTGGGCCAGGTCAGGGAACCAGCTGAAAGGTAAGCTCATTGCTAGCTAGCTAGGGCCTCCCCTTAGCGGTTGGGCTGCCTTGTACTCCTGGCTCTCAGTGGTCTAGGAGGACCAGAAAAGACTGATATTCTCGAAAGCTGGAATTTCTGCAAATCCTATTGGAATTTTATTCCTCTAGATGGCAAGCCTATCAGGTTCGGGGAGGAAGGAGGCACGGGGAGGAAGGAGAACGGATTTCAGACAATCACAAAATCGGAGAGTTGGGAGGGATCTCAGAATCCATCTAGCCCATTCCAAAGACAAAAAGAGTTCCCACTATCACATACCTGACAAGTGGCCACCTAGCCTCCAAGGAGAGGGAGCCCATCGTCTCTGAAGGCAGCCCTTTGCACCTCATTCCATTAGTATGGGACCCACCCTGAGGATGGACTGGATGGCTGATGGAAGATATAGAACAAGGAAGACTGGATTTTGGCCTTCTAGGCCTTACTGTAAGCTTGACACATGACTTGGATTGTGGCCACCTGGAGTTTGGAGTCTCGACATCCACTGACCAGTTTGTGGACCACCCTATTCCCGGCTGTGACTCACTTTCCCCAGGTGTAAGATGACTGGTCTCCAAGTCTCTTCCAGGTGGAGCAGGAATGTGTTTTCCCTGACTATCTATTTGTCACGAGGGCTTTGTTTCTCTGTGGGGAAGAGAAAATAAAACATTTGTTAACTGAAAAAACTACAGTTTTGATAAAAGGAAGACACCAGAGGCCTGAGACTCAAAACCTGCCCCTGAGGGCTGCGTGCTCCTACATGCCTCTGGCCAGATCTGAACTCAGATCTTCCTTGCTCAAGATCCAGTGCTCCATCCACTGGGCCATCTGCCTGCCTTAATGAAAAGACAGTTCTCCTCATTCATTGGCCAACAACTAGAACAATTGACTTGCCTTTCTGCCAGTGGTCTTCGGTTTTACTCGAGTCTAGAGGGGGTGCCAACAAGGTGGTGCAGTGAATCAAGAAGACATGAATTAAATCTGGGCTCAGACACTCACTGGCTATGTGACCCTGGGTAAGTCACTTAACCATTGCCTGCCTCAGTTTCCTCATCTGTAAAATGGGAATGATGACAGCACCTACTTCCCAGGGATGATTTGAGGATCAAATGCGGTGATCTTTATAAAGTGTTCAGCACGTAGTAGGCCTAGAACATAGTAGGTGCTATCTGTTAGCTATTCTTCTTAGCAGTCTTCAAAGACAGCAAGATGTGTGTGGAAAGGGGTGTCTTTTAAATGCCCCATCAGAAGAGAGAGAAAAACACTTTTTAAAATTACACCAACTAGAGAAGAAAAAAGCTTAAAAGGGTCTTGAAAATCACTCTAATTTGAAGAATAGCACTGTTTCAAGACATCAAGTTACTGATTACACTTACAATAACAGGGCGCCACACACACCTGTGGCCTGCCCCAACCACCGAGGAGCACATCTTTTCTCAGAAAGTCAGGTTCCCTGTCTGAAAACCGAGGGAGCTTGGCCTGGTCTCAGAGCGCCCTACCCCTCCCAACGTGCAGCCTTCTCCTTTCCATGGCTATAGGGCAAAAGTCAAGGTTTTCTGCCCCAGGAAGACTATAGTATAATAGAAAATCAACCGGCCTCTAGGAGATAGCTGTTTTCTTGGCAACAGTCTCTCCAACAGCTGCTGAGGGCTTCTGCTACCAACTCATATCCAGGAGGTTCAAATGCAGCTAGCTAGATGCACAGGTCCCCACTGGGGTCTCCCCAGATTCCCTCATTTGTCACCAGCTCTGACAAAGGCATTGTCTTCTGGATGGATGGAGGGACCTAGGACGATGCCTAAATGACTAGGGGATAGCACTAGGCCTCTGGCCACCTCCCCATCCCTGCTTCATCAGAGGGGATGAAAAGGGCCTCGGTCACAGGGACCTTGACAGTCGTCGGTCATGTTGGCATGGATGGAAAAAGAGCTAGTGTTAATGTCACAGGGCCGGGTTCTGCGCTTCCTACCCATGTGACTTCAGGCTCCTCATCTGTAAAATGACAGGGCTGGACAGGCCGACCTTTGGGCTCTAAATCTGAATTGAGGCTCCTACATGATAAGGGAGAGGAGAGGGTAATCACATAGGAAATATGTATGATAGAAATGGAGCCGGGGCACAGGCTGGGGCTAGATATTCCCCATGAATATGTCTATGAGCCTTTGATGTCCTACGCACTCTCTAGTCAGAAAGCAGAATGCTCAGAACATACAACCTGGAGTCAGAAGACCTGAGTTCAAGTCCAAATTCTAATATTTAATAGTTACATGACTGTGAACCTCAGCATTCTCATCTTAAGAGGAGTACTGGAGCATACACCTGTGCTAAGCACCACAGATGTCTTGGAAACAACAGAGAATGAAAAGAAGTGGGCTATTACTTAAGCAACCATTATATATTATGCTCAGGGCTGGGAAGCAACCTACATCCTAATAGAAAATAAATCAGAAATAAAATAAAATAGAGTATATTTTATTTTAGATATTTTTTAAAAAGTTAAAAAGAATCAGCAAGCATTATCTCTAATGGGGATAAGCTAGAAGCCTTCCCAATAAGATCAGGGTAAAGCAAGCATGCCCACTCTCATCACTATTATTCAATATTGTATTAGAAATGCTAACTATAGCATTAAGAGAAGAAAAAGAAATGGAAGGAATTTAAAATGAAAAAATAAAATTAAAAGTAAGACTTCACCAGTCTATAAGGTCCTGGTATCCCATAGTTGCTCCCGTCAATCCTACTCAGACCTCCCAGGGACTCCACCCATCCACCCTGCTCTTGAGAAGAACGCTGCCTAAGTAAGGAGGAAAGAGACTAGCAGAAGTGATGTTGCTGGATCATTTACCACCATAATCTACGCAAAAGGGGACTTTGGTACAGCAACTACAGGGGAAGGGAACGTCAGAAATGAGAATCGAAAGTCATAGCAGATGAGGATCCAAAGTCTGACATAGAAAACTTGCTCTTTTGATTCTAGCAGGCAAGAAGAGGGAGCAGAAAGCAGCTGAGAGCAGATCAGCCCGCCTCAGAGTGAGTAGCCCTTTCAAAATCTCCAAGGATAGCTTACTAGCCCACCAGGGGGTCCTTGGGTCACAGAACACAGAGTGGGAGAACCCTCAAAGACCTTAGGTCACAGAAGGGCAGAGATGGAAGAAAGCTTACAGAGTTTAGGCAAAGCCCATCATTTTACAGAGGGGCAAACAGACCAGAAGAGAGGGAGTGACTGATCCAAGGTCATTAATCAAATCCACTGAAGTTATTTTTCCATTGTAGGGGTCTCCAAACTTTTTTGATCATGCATCTCTATCAGCAAAATATTTTGAAGCATGAAACCCCCCCTCCATAAGTGTATATATAATTATTTAAAATTATATGGATGTTCTACTGGATAAATAAGTGCACACACTGTAAAACGTAAGCAAAAACACTCATTGTTAAAGGATGTGCTAAAGATGACTTGACTTATTCCTAGCATCAATAGGGACTCATTGGACTTTACCAAATATGGGAGAACTGTACTTCAGGAAAATCATGGTGGCAGCTGTGGCAAGGATGGGTTAGAGGGGAGGGACTGAAGCATGGAAACCAGTGAGAAAGTGCCAGGTGGGGAGGGCATGCCTGTAACCCCTCTACTGGGGAGACTGAGGCTGGATCTCTTGAACCCTAAGTTGTATTTCTGAGCTAAAGTAGACTGAGCCAATTGCTGTCTGTACTACATTAGTTATTAATGGGGGGCAGGGGGAAGCCAGGTTGCTAAGGAGAGGTAAACCAGCCAGTCAAGCTCTTCTGCAGATCAAAGTAGGACCAGGCCTGGGGGTAGCCTCTCAGCATCTAGCCTGGGGAGAGGGAGAACCAGTCTATTAAAAAAAAAAAAAGACTTCTGCTGTAATCCATGAGAGGTGATGAGGTCCATCCTAGGCTGGGCGCTGTGTTAATAGAGAGGACAGGACAGATGTGAGAGACATCTTTGTCATTCAATTGTGTCTGCCTCTTCATGGCCCCATTTGGGGTTTTCTTTGAAAAGATTCTGGAGTGGTTTGAACATGGGCCAAAGGGACATTCTTAACCCACAGTCGGAGGATAGTGAGAGGTGGCATTTGCCTTTTAAAGGGCTTTGGTCCTCCCAACAGCCCTGGGCTGGCAGGGTCCAGAGAAGAGGTGCTGTGCCCCAGGTCACACAGCCAACAAGAGCAGGCCTTAAAGCTAGCCTCAGGTCCCAGGCTGATGCTCCTTTCATGATTCCCCAACGGAGTCTGTTATCCCTGCCCAAAGGAGATGCTGAGAGCTGCGGCAGCCCCCAGAAAATGCACTTACCCTCCATCCTAACGCCATCCTCACTAGGCCCCAATGGTCCCTCTGATTACTGACTGATCCTCTTTCCTTCCTCCTGAGGGCAGATGCCCTTCAGATAAAAGTCTCTCTGTTCTCCGTCTTCATCCTGTGCACTCATTCTCCCACCTCAATGAGCCCTCCTACTTTGCAGCAGTATTGCCTACAAGGCCTGATAAACCAATCGGCCACATGGCACAATGAAGAGATCTGAGCCACAAGGGGCCTGAGTTCAAATCCTGGATCAGTCCTTCACTTAGCTGCTACCTTGGGCCAATCATTTCAACTCTACTGGCCTCAATTTCCTTATCAGCCCCAGTGAATGGGGCTGAACGAGATCTCCACAGTCTCTTCCAGTTCAAATTCTATGACTCTTATTCCCATGCCTGAAATAATAGTTTCTAAACACCTGACAAGATTAATCCATGAAGCTCATTATATCTCCCTGTGAAATAGTCTCTCCCTGGTAATATTAGCTCCATTTTACAGATAAGGAAGATGCCGCTCACAGAGGTTAGTTATTTTTTCCATGACTATAGGATAAGTTATTAGTGCAGGATCTGCATGACCCATAATGCTTCTCCAAAGACATTGTCCAGGTGGTCCAAGGAAGTAGCCTGTTGGCTGTAGACTCCCTGAACCAGGTGGCCTGAGAGTGGACAGAGCTCTAGGCTTAGAATTAGGAAGACTCATCATGAATTCAAATCCAGCCTCAGACACTTACTACATGTGTGACCCTGGGCAAGTCACTTCACTCTGTTTGCCTTGGTTTCCTCATCTGAAAAATGAGCTAGAGTAGGAAATGGCAAACCAATATCTTTGCCAAGAAAACCTCAAAAGGTGTCATAAAGAGTTGAGTACAACTGGAAAACCAGGCATAGCATGGAGCTGGGGACTTGGGGGACTGCTTCTCCTATGTCCTGTTACCTCCGTGGCCTTGAGGCCACATGTGGGTTTCTAGGTCCTCAGGTGCAGCCTTTTAATTGAGTCCAAGTTTTCTAGAACAAATCCTTTTCTGAAGGGGATTTGTTCTGTGAAGTATGGATTCAGTCAAAGGGCTGCACTTAAGGACTTAGAGGGTCACATGTGGCCTCCAGGCCAAAGGCCCCCACCCCTGCTCTAAACCACCAATCAACAAAGATGCTGTCTGTTGTGGGGTGGTCACCAGCTTCAAGATGTGGCACCCCAAATCAGCCCATCCAGCAAGTACAAGGCCTTACCAACTGTTGTCCTCCTCCCACAAACCTAACAAAAGCAGTCTTCCTGACTCCATCCTCAACTGACACCAATTGGCCCTGGAAGCTGCCAGTTCTCCTTCCCTCCCCTGGCTAAGTCATGGGGAGGTTGGGGATTACTGAGCCACAGCTCAACAAACTGGAGTGAGACGTGTTTTGGCAGCACGGTCTTCCTTTCTCAGCGCACAGTTCCCACTTTGCCCATCTTACCCCTGGAATGAGGCACATCTTTTCCCATGCAAAAGAACTATATTTCTAGAAGTCTCCTGGAGGCTATGGTTTCTATGAGGCATTATTTCTGCTGAAACTGCTGTCCATGGCCTTTTCTGCCCCCTTGGCCCCAGCAACTGAGCCCACGTTGGGAATAGAGTAGGTTGAGGTAGACACACACACACACACACACACACACACACTCACACATACACACACATTCATACACACATGTACACATACACTCACATTCATACACACACACACACACACACACACATACATTCACATACACACTGAGCCCAGGTTGGGAATAGAGTAGGTTGAGGTGGAGTTGGCCACACACACACACACAAACACACACACTCACATGCTCACACACATTCGTGCCCACACACTCACATTCATACACACACTTACACATACAGTCACACTCACACGTTCATACACACACACATACTAATGCTCACATTCATACACACACACACACACACACACACACACACATATATACCCCCTGGCATGGGCACAAACTGCTTTAAGAGTTGGGAGTCCCTCCTATAGCCCTTGACATAAAAGAACAAGACTTTAGTAGTAACTCTGTAAAGTGTTTCCCTCACATGCCCAATGTGGAGCTTAGAAAGGCAGCTAACACCAACCAGATTTCTTCCCTCTGTGTAGGGCACCATCCTTGGCACCAGGTCAATGGCAGCTGACAAAGACAATGTGTACGCAATTACTGGTGAAGTCAGGGGCTTGGTGGGACCTGCTGGCATGGGGCATCCAGAAAAGAATGCCCCAGGTCAGAACTGGACAAGGGACACTCCAAGCTCTGGATTCTTCCTCCGAGAAGACAAACACCACAGAATTCGGAGGAAAGCAGGGCCTCTCACAAAGCTGGGGGTAGGTTTTGTTTTATCCTGGTGATGATTCCTGAGGGAACTTTACCATTTCTAGGGGCTCTTCGGTAGGAAAGCCACTGAGGGAGTAACAGGCAGAAAGTAGTTAGCCTAGAAATCAGAAAGCTTAAAGGCCCTTAACCTGTGCTCCACAAAAACAGAAATATAATCACTGTATTTTGCTAGAGTTGGTTTTCTTTATCATTCTGTCTTTGATTTTAGGCATTTAGAAACATTATACTTAGAAGAGGTCAGTAGGTTTCACCAGAGTGAAAGGGATACTGACAAAGGGATCCCTACAAAAAAAAAAAAAAAACAGCTAAAGAACCCCAGCTTAGAGACAAAGGAGTGCTGTCTTCCAGAAAGAGCATCCTCACCCACTTGGCCCCACAAGGCAGAACCAGACAACGAGGCAGATATGGGCAAAGGTGAAGAAAACTTGCTAACAATGAAAGTTGGTCCAGCCTGCCTGTAGAGGTGCTGGGCATCTTCCAAATCTTCCTTATAGACCTCCGGTCGGGATGTTATCACCAGGGCTCCTTCTCAGCTGGGAACAGATGAGGTGGATGCTGAGTGCCCTTCCAACGTCACTCCCCACCCCCATCCCCAATCTTGTCTGGTAATTAAAAGAATGGGAAGCCTGGCAGAGGCTGAAACAGAAAAACTTCAGTTGAGCCTGCCTCCCATCCCAGAGTTAGTAATAGACTGACTCTACAACCTCTGGGCCATCTAAGCACTGAATGGTAATCACTACCACTACTCATCAGTAATGCATTGAGAGAGTAATGCACCTCAGAGCCAGGAACACCTGGGTTCCAGTCCCACCTCAGACACGCAAACTGGCTGACCCTGAGCCCATTACTCAATGCCTCAATGTGCCAGACCCCTCTCCAAAACTAGAGGTTGTAAAGCAAGTTCTCAGATTCCAGATCCCGGGCTCTAATCTTGGCTCCCTGAAGCTGCTCATGTCCTGTGAAATTAGGAGATGTATAGCAGGAGATCCTGCCTGCTATGTGTATTCCTAGTCAACTCTGCTTGTGTCAATAAGCTAGCAGGGAGAGGAGGGGGAATGAGGGTCCAGAACTAATCCCTGGGACCTCAGTGGCACCGACCTGAGCTTACAGTCAGGGGCAACTGCACATTGTTCTGTCTCAGATGCCTGGTTCAGAATGTCAGCTCCATGTGTCCCCAGCCCCCTTGCAAATGGAACTGCATTCCCTGCGCTGACCAGCTGACCCGCCCATTCTCTGCCCCCAGGTCTTTCAGATAATGAACGCCTCTCTCCATATTGCCATAGGGATCTACCTGGTGATTGCTGTGAAAAATCTCCACCTGGTTGCTATGAAGTCTTGGTACCCATTTTGGGGGGCATTCTTTGTGAGTATCATGGAGGGAAGGGCCAACAGGGTCTGTTTTCTCATCTGTAAAGTGAAAGGTGGGAGGGGACAGGTTGGTAATTATACCCTTTTGGGTTAAGTATCTCCCCACTTCCAGGTCTGGGGGACCTACATGAGGAGGAGCAGGTGGGCCTTTGATTTAATCAATTTGGGCCCAGCTCCCAGTGGGAACTTTTTTTTCATTGAGGCAGATCAGTAACATATCTGTAGTTTAGAACTTAGAGAGGACAGGACATGGAGAAAGTGACTTGTCCAGGATCACACAGCTAGGTCAGCCCTCTAGACATTATACCACAAAGCTTCAGACTATTAAAGGTTTCATTAAATTATTATTTTTTAAATTTATTTCTTTTTAGTTTTCAACATTCATTTCCACAAAATTTTGACTTACAATTTTTTTCTCTCTTTCCATCTTTCCCCTACCACCCACCCCAAAATAACAAACCTACTGAATACCCTTTTCCCCAATCTGTTCTCTTTTATATCCTCCCCCTTCATCCCCTTAACTTTCTAGTAGAGCAAGATGGGTTTCTATACCCTAGTACCTGTATATCTTATTTCCCAGTTACATGTAAAAAAATTTTTTTTAAATATTCATTTTTAAAACTTTGAGCTCCAGATTATTTCCCCTTCTTCCCTCCTCACCCATCCCCACTGGGAAGATAAGCAATTCAATATAGATTGTACATGTGTAGTTATCCACATCATTGCCATAGTAGTTATATTGTGAAAGACTAACTATATTTCCCTCCATCCTATCCCACCCCCTACTTAATCTATTTTCTCCTTTGACCCTATCCCTTTTCAAAAATGTTTGCTTCCAAACACCCCCTCCCCAATCTGCCCTCCCCTACATCCTCCCCTCTCTTATCCCCTATCCCCCTATTTTCTTGTAGGGTAAGATACCCTATTGAGTATGTATGGTATTCCCTCCTTAGGCCAAATTCAATGAGAATCAGGTTGTCCCATTCCCTTTTCCTTTCCTGCTCTTCCCCTCCATTGTAAAAGTTTTCTCTTGCCTCTTTTATATGAGATAATTTACCGTAATCTGTTGCTCCCTTTCTTCTCCAAATAAATTCTTCTCTCACCTCTTAATTTTATTTTTAGATATCATTCCTTCATATTCAACTCATCCTGTGCCCTCTATGTATACATGAACATACAAATGCCCACACTCATATGTATACATATATATGCACATATATATTCCTTTTCAACTATCTTCATACTGAGAAAAGTCTTACGAATTACAATTATCTTTTTTCCATATAGAAATGTTAGTAAATAGTTCAACTTGAGTAAGTTCCTTATGATTTCTTTTTCCTGTTTACCTTCTCATGTTTCTCTTGCTTCTTGTATTTGAAAGTCAAATTTTCTGTTCAGCTCTGGTTTTTTCATCAAGAATGCTTGAAAGTCCTCTATTTCATTGAATGACCATATTTTTCCCTGTAGCATTATACTCAGTTTTGCTAGGTAAGTGATTCTTGGTTTTAGTCCTAGCTCCTTTGACCTACAGAATATCATATTCCAAGCCCTTTTATCCCTTAATGTAAAAGCTGCTAGGTCTTGTTTTATCCTGATTGTGCTTCCACAATACTCAAATTGTTTCTTCCCGACTGCTTGCAGTATTTTCTCCTTGACCTGGGAATTCTGGAATTTGGCTATAATATTTCTAAAAGTTTTCTTTTGGGGATCTTTTTTCAAGAGGTGATTGGTGAATTCTTTCAATTTCTATTTTGCCCTCTGGTTCTAGACTATCAGGGCAATTTTGCTTGATAATTTCTTTTTTTTTTCTTTTTTATTTCTTTTTGGAGGGCAATTGGGGTTAAGTGACTTGCCCAAGGTCACATGGCTAGTTTTGTGTTAAGTGTCTGAGGCTAGATTTGAACTCAGATCCTCCTGACTCCACGGCTGGTGCTCTATTCACTGTGCCACTTGATAATTTCTTGGAGGATGATTTCTAGGACCATTTTTTGATCATGGCTTTCAGGTAGTCCAATAATTTTAAAATTCTCTCTCCCGGATCTATTTTCCAGGTCAGTGATTTTTCCAATGAGATATTTCAAATTGCCTTCTATTTTTCCATTTGTTTGGATTTATTTTATAGTATCTTGATTTCTCATAAAGTCATTAGCTTCCAGTTGTTCCAATCTAATTTTGAAGGAATTATTCTCTTCAGTGACTTTTTGAAATTCCTTTTCCATCTGGCAAATTCAGCTTTTTAAAGCATTCTTCTCCTCGTTGGCATTTTGGGCCTCTTTTATCATTTGAGCTAGTCTATTTTTTAAAGTGTTATTTTCTTCAGTTTATTTTTGCATCTCCTTTAGCGGGCTGTTGACTCACTTTTCATTATTTTCTTGCATCATTGTCATTTCTCTTCCCAACTTTTCCTCCACTTCTCTTACTTGATTTTCAAAAATCTTCTTGAGCTCTTCCATGGCCTATAACCAGTTCATATTTTTCTTGGACGCTTTTGATGCAGGGTTTCTGACATCAATGTCTTCCTTCTGCTCCATGCATTGATCCTTTTTGTCCCCCCAAAAAAGGATTCTATTGTCTGTTTGTGCTTCCATTGCTTGTTCATTTGGACAGCCAATTACTTGAATTTTGAGCTCTGCCACAGTAGAACTCTGCTTCCAGAATGGAGAGAGCTATGTTCCAAATCGCTGGGGTTTTTTGCAGCTGCCAGAACTATCAAATAGGCACCCTCTCTATAGCCCCCACACACTCTGGCTCATTGGCCACACACCCCAGGACCACCACCCAAGACTGCAATCCAGATCCAAGCAGGTCAAAGCAAGAGAGCTTAGCCTCTGAATGGTCATTTGGTCCCCCTACAATCTGCAGGCCAGGAGCTCTGGAAGCAGCCATGTGGCAGCAGCTGCAGCCACCACACCTCCTCCACTTCTCACTCCAGGAGTAGCAGCCAGACTGCACTCTTCTATCCTCCCTTGGACCAACCAAGTTCCACACTGACTTTTTACTTCATCTTTGGCATTTACGGATTGAGAAATCTGGAAACCACTACAGCTGCCGGTGATTTACTCTTGTGAAGTCTGCTCTAGCCACAGCTCATAGGGGCCACCTTGGGGCTAAAACCACGAAACAGGCAGGACTACCCTCAACTCCCAGCTCTGTGATGGACCCTTCCTGCTAGCCTGCTGGGCTTCCTTCCATGGGAGATTTGTTTCTCTCTGTCACCTTGTGGGTTCTGTAGCTCTAAAGTTTGTTTAGAGTCATTTCTTACATATATTGGAGGAGGTGGAAGCCAGAGTCATGCGGAAGTCCTGTTTCTACTCCACCATCTTGTCTCTGCCCCTCATTAAATTATTATTAAGACCATTAGTTTTTGTTAAATTTGCACTCTAGCCTTGACAACCAGACATCTTGCCCATGCTACCCAAAGAAGAGAGTTGACATGAGTGGGAGAAAGTATAAGGTGAACTCTGGAGTCTTTTCTGGGGAGGGACTTGGTGAATTCTGAGCAAATGCTGATTTCTTTCCAACTCTACCAAAGGGGAACCAGTGATCACTAGTGAGTAAATTCTAGTCTAACCTACTCACTTTATAGAGGGAGAAAGTAAAGCCCAGAGATGTTAAGAACCCGCCCCAGGGTCACACGGGGCAGATAAGCTCTTGTCCAAATCCAGGGTGCTTTCCAGTGGGGCACACTGCCTATCCCAGATCTGGGGGCACAGAGAGCATAGGTTGCATGTCAGCCTTGGAGCTGACATGGCCCTGGGCTCTGTGCCCACCTTTGGGAGGGATGGGGAGTGACACATTCACCCCTGAGGCCTCTGATGGCTTCTCTCATTGTTTCCAATTTGTCCACAGTTCTTCTGTTCAGGAGCCTTGCTGATAACCATGGAGAGAGGAAACAAGACAAAGCTGGTGAGTTCCTTTCCAAGACTTGAGTGATATTTATGATTGGAATTGAATTTTCAAGAGAGGATGAGCCCCAGTGACAGAACAGTACAGGAAGAACTCCCATGCTTAGTCTAGGCCAGAGAATGGTTGGTTTGCTTTGGCTTTGCTTCTTCCTCTCCCAAGAGAACATCTGTATCGAGTTACCTAAAATGGGCAGAGGGTGGTGGAAGGAGGCCTGATGTGCCATTCTACTGGAGAAGGACAGTGTATACCCCACCCTGCAAGAGGGAACTGCCCTGCTGTGAAGAATGTGGTTGGTGCACTGTCTACACCTCAGCACCTAGCCTCCTCTTCCTGTGTTTTTACCCCAGAAAAGTGAGGGACTAAGCCCCACTAAAGTGGCAATGCCTAAATGAAGCTTGGGGCCCTCCATCTTATAAATGACCCTTGCAGAAGGGCACAATGGAAGGTCTGAACCCAAAGGAAGGTCTCTCCAATAGAGATGGTATGGTAGGCTATAAAGTAAAATCTCTTTGTCTGGGAGGACTGTAGAACCTAGAATATGGGATGGCAGAGCTGAGGGGCCTGCAGAGCCTGGAATGGGAGATGGCAAATCTGGGAGAGGTCTCAGTGATCATCACACAGCCCAACCTTCCTTCCACAGATAACAGAACAGAGAATACAAATAAAGACCCAGTCAGGATCTGGAGTAGAGGCCAAGGCCCTGGTTCTTTGACTTTTCCTAACATTAACTGTCTGTTTTCCTCCTTTCAGAAGACTTGGGCCATGGTTGTGAGCATCATGGACTGCTTCTGTGCACTGTGTGGGGTCTTTATTTTCATTAAGGATTTGTTTTGGGAGTATTCCTTTGAATTCCCGATCTGGAGGCCTTATCCCATCTCCACGGTGAGTGTGCTCCCTCCAGAAACAGGAAGCCAAGTGAGTTCAGAGAAAGAGAAAAACCTTGGGCCCAGATCTGGGCTGCTCTGGGCTTTTTCTTGGGGAGAAGTTCAGGAGACCTGAAGACAATATGATCAGACCTGCTATCACAGAATGTCACAGCAACAAATGACCTTTGACATCACCTGCTCCTCCTTTTTCCCCAAGTATCAGGGGTGGAATTCCAACCCAGGTCTTCTGACTTATCTCACAGGACCATTACGCCTTGGGCAGTTCACTTAACCTCAGACTGGATGGCCTCTGAACCTTCCAGAGCCTTGGTTTCCCCATCTGTAAAATGAGACATTTGGATTAGATGGTTTGTGATCTTAGGCAGTCCAAGCCCTGACTAAAACACTAGAAACTCCAGTTCTCTGGGGTTTGTTCTTTATTCTATTCCCAGTTGTGTTGGGTCAGCCAGGGGGTTCCACAGAGTAGAGGATGAGCAAATTCCCAGGTCTGCAGGCTACTCTTCTTGCTCCCTCTTTCTCATCACCCTCAAAAGCTGGGTCAGTCTTCTGGCCACATGCTTCGTTACCCTGTGGGATCTCACAATACAGTTTTTGACTTGTGAGATCTATATTCATTTGGGACTTCTAGGCAGCCCTTAGTGGCAGCTCGCACACAGAATGCATTAAACTCATTCCATTTTTTAATCATTAACTTTTCACCACAAACACACATACATACAAGACCAAGAGTCCAGTTTTACATGAATCTCTGAACTTTGACAAGGATAAACCAGCAAGAAAAGATGTTTTGCTCTAATTTTCTGCAGAAAATTTGCTTAGTTTTCTGCAAAAACATTCAGTTTAACCAAAATAGGCAGGAGGAGTTCCTGCTTCTCTCCATCCTTCCCCTCTCCAAATTTAAAAAGCAAACACTGAGCCACATTCTCCCTCTTCCCTGACTAAGCCCAGCCCAGTGTTGCTATGCTGTGGGCATCCCACACACCCTGCCCTTTGACTCGGCCTCACTGGCATCAGAAGGCATGAGTGGGAGCCCCAGCTCTAGGACTCACTGGCTGTGGGACCCCGGGAGAGTTACTTCCTTCTCCATGCTCCCTGAAAGGGGATGATGCCAGCTGACATCCCCGATGACATGATGTTGCTCCCAGGGTTCCAGGGAGGAACGCACTTTTCAGATCCTAAGGTGGGACAGCAAGGGCATGTTTCTTGTTGCAGGTGCACCTGCAGAGGCTGGAGCTGGGATTGTTGATCTTCTCTAGCCTTGAGTTCTTTGCCTTCATCTGCACCATGATTTTATTGTGCAGGACTGAGCTATCATCAGAGGTGAGTTCCGCTGTGGGTGCAGGGGGCAGTCGTCGGTGGGGCTCTGAAAACTCAGGATGAGGCCACTGTGGGAGACTGTGGCCAAAAGGCCAGCATGGTCTAAGACTCTATTGCCAATATTGTAGGGGCCCAGAGGATCAGGGTCAGCAATGAGAGTCAGGAAGACTTGAGTTCACCTTGAATGTCACCTTGACAACCACAACAATAACAGCTGGCATTGGTATAATAATAATAATTAATTATCATATATAATATAGTTATATGATTATTAACTAATTAATAATGAGTATTGACAGAGTGCTCGAAGGTTTGCAAAGCAGTTTTAGATACATTATCCCATTTGACTTACCAGCTATGTGACCTTGGGTAAGTCACTTGCCCTGTATGCCTCAGTTTCTTCATCTGTCAAAGGACAGCAGTGGATTCAATGACGTCTGAGGCCCCTTCCAGTTCTACATCTATGATCTCATAACTTTTCCAGAAAAGACTAGAAGCCCTTCCCATGGTGCCAGGCTCTTTCCTGGGCTCTCTTCTAATGATGGCACCCAAATCGCTGATGACTTCCATAGCCTTCTAGGCAGGTGCCCTGGGCTGGGAAGCATGAGTGTGACCTTTATTTTAGTGATGGAAGGGTTGGCCAGAGATGATTAGGAGGAAGCTGGAAGAACAGAGTCCAGCAAAGGATGTCATGAGGACAGAGGTGCGGACAGAGAATGGCAGAGCTTGAAGGAGCCTCCAAGACACCTAATGTCCACAATCTCCAACGCCGACTCAAGGGCTCTCTCCATTGGACCAGGGCTTGCGGGCTACTCTACTAATCATCTACCCCAACCTTCTCTTTTACAAAGGAAAGAACAGAGGCCCAGAGAAGAGAAGCCATTTGCCCAAGATTATGCTACTAATCTGTGGCGGAATCTGGATGAGAACCCAGTCCCATCTCTGAGCAGATCTGAGTTCAAATTCTAGCCCTGTTGCTTACTACCTGCATGATCTTGGGCCTCAGTTTCCTCTTCTGTGAAATGGGAAGGTGGGAGATACAATACAGTACAGACTTGAGGTCAGAGGACCTGAGTTCAAACCCCTCCCTCAGATATTTACTATGTGTGACCTTAAGCAATTCACCCAATCTCCTTGGGCCTCAGTTTTCTGTTCTATAAAAGGAAGAGACTGGACCAGCTGGCATGTACAGTATCTTCAGTGCTCGATCAATGAGCCTGAGTCCTCATCTGCTTCCTTCCTTTCCAAAGGATCACCACCCAAGAATGGAGGCGGTGAATGTCATTACGGCACTGACCTTGTCTACTCTCTTTCTCAGGTGATGGATGACCTCTCAACCGGCACATTGCCTCCAAAGAGCACTGCTGCCCCAACTGCTCCTCCTCCAACTTACGAAGAGGTAATTCATGAGGACAAGAAAGAAGAGGCAAATCTCTGACAAACCACCACCAAGAGCCCCCCGCCACACGCACTCAGTACCCCCCTTATGTCAGTCATATAGGAAGCCTAACCTGAATAAAGGAGGAAGCAGGAAGGGTGGGAAGGAGTCGAACGGCAGGGTAACTGGGGGTTTCAATACCTGTGCATGACCTCCATGACTTCCATGGCCCCAGTCTCTCTCCAATCTCCCCCCCACCTCCCCTTTGGTCTTTGTTCTTCGGGTTTTTTTTCGTTTTTGTTTTTGTTTTTTTTTTGGATACTAGGCCTCCCTTGTTTGCTGACCCCACCACTGATAGGTCCAGAAGCTTTGGCCTGCTGCACTTCTACCCTGGGGAGAAACCAAAACCAATGAGTGGGGTTGCAAAGAAGCCGATATAGACTTGATATTTTTTTGAAGATTCATTTAAAAACTTTTGTATTCCAAATTGTCTCCTTTCCTCCAACCCATCTCCCAGCCATGAACAGGCAAGCAATAGCACAGCAAGTAGATGTATGAAGTCACACAAAACATGTTCGGATTTGTAGAAAACTTCCATAATGATGAGACCTTGAGGAAGTCAGTCCCGGGAAGGGCCCTTGATCCAGCCCCTCTCCCTTCACTGATGTGAAGAATGAGAGCAGGAGAGACCACCCTGGGCCTCGTGGCTAATCCCTCTCCCTGCTGGCACTCCGTCTTCTACTGCCTCCAGTCACGTTTCACACAGTCCCACTGCTCACTTCCTTCCTGAAGATTTAGTAGACAATTTAAAGGATATATATTTATTAAGCACTTAACCACTGTGGGAGAAACCCAGAGGTAGGAGATGAGATGGAGCTTGTCCTTGAGGAGTTCAAAGTCCTTATAGGGAGAAAAGAAACAAACATGACTCATTTTAGTAGGAAATGGGTTAAGTAGGAGAAGAAGAACCCAAACAAGCAATATGGGAGTCTGGAACAGGCACCAATGGGGGTGCAAGGTCAGGGCTGCATTTGGAGGCACCAGGGACAGGATTTAGAGAAGCCACAGGCTCTAGGACTGGAAGGGATTTTAGGGGTCACCCAACCCAACCTCTGCCCTACCTCTCCCATTTTACAAAGGAGGCAACTAAGGCCAAGGAAGTGGGCGGGGAGTGACTGGTCCAAGGTCCTGTGGCTAGTGACAGAGCCCAAACTCTTAAGTCCAGTGCTAGGAAGGAGACAGCATTCACATTTACATAGAATGTTTCTCCTGGAAAGGGGGCATGATAACTGAGCAGGTCCTTGAACTCTCTGGGCCTCAGTTTCTTTATCTAAAAGTGAAGAAGTAGTCAAAGTTATCAAAGAAAGAGGAAAAGGATTATTCACACATATAAAAATATTTGTAGCATCTCCTTATTTTATAGAAAAGAAATGGAAACTATTGCACCCTAAGGAATGATGAAAGGGATAGTTTCAGAAAAACCTAGGAAGACTTGGATGAGCTGGTAGGGAGTGAAGTTAGCAGAAAGAGAACAACTTAGGATAATACTGTGAAGGCAATTCTGAAAGACTTAAGACTCTGCTCAATGCAATGGCCAGCCATTATTCCAGCCACCCCACGTAGCTACTATGAGATTTTGTGAGCTGCACGAGTCAGGGAAAGAGGCAAATATCTTGTCCAAAGTGGCAGCCCAGAGGCCTTTGTCAACCACTTCCCTCCCAGCAATGTGGTACTGGTTATTCAGGGTACAATCAGAAAACCTTAATGAAACCAAAAACCTGGGAATGCTGTGGAGACTGGACACCTGGGACTCTCTACCTCCATGAAAGGGAAAGAGGAAGGTCCTGGGCCAGACCCAGCCCTGACACTGCCTGTTGTTTCCTTTCCCTAAGTCTACATTGCCTCCTTCAGAAAGTGGTTTGTTTCCAAAGCCCCTCCAGTCCTGTGGTTCTTCATGTGACAAAGAAGATCTCACAGGCAGAAATACATTGGGAGTAAGGGAAAAGTGGATGATGCTGGGCTGGCTCCTTCCTCGGAACTCTTTGGGCAGAGGCTGGATGGCCTCTTGTGAGTGACTTGGTGGTGGGGATTCTGTTAGTCTTCGGGCTGGGCTCCATGACTGCCACTGTCCATTCTGATTGTGAACTTCCTTCTCGAGCTCCTTTGTAGCCTGTGTGTGGATGTGTCCCAGATCTTGGTCCTGGGGCCTCTTCTTCACTGTCTCTTCTCCCAAGCTCACCACTCCTCCCAAGTCTCTTCCTCCTGTTGACAGTACCACCATCTTTCCAGCTAGTTCAGAACTTTGGAGTCATGCTCAACTTTTCACTCTTCCTCCCCTCCTACATCCATGGGTTGCCAAGTCTCATTAATATGCCCTCCTAATGCCTGTACGTATTGCTGTTGAGACATTGCAGTCATGTCTGTGACTCCACTTGGGGTTTTCTTGGCAGAGATACTGGAGGGGTTGGCTGTTTCCTTCTCCAGCTCATTTGACGGATGAGGGAACTGAGGCAGACAGGGTGAAGTGACTTGCTCAGGGTCACATAGCTAGGAAGTGTCTGAGGCCAGATTTGAACTCAGGGCTTCCTGACTCCAGGCCCAATGCTCTATCCCTGGTGCCACCTTCTTCCCTCTAGTGTCTCCTCATCTCCAATCCACCATCCAGAACTGTCAAACCAATATTGCTTCAGAGTTCAAGAAACTCCAGCAGTTCTGTCTTGACACAAGGACAAAATGCAGATTGTGTATTCTTGCCAGAGCGACTTCCAAGCACCCCCTTTCCCAGTCTCTATCACAGCTCAGCTGGTCTATGGAGGTCCCCCACAGATGACCTTCCATCTCCCACCTCAGCCCGGCTCTCCCCTGGCCTGGAATGTTCTCACTCCTTCCTCAGCCTCCCAGAACCCCTTGCTCCCTTCAAGGCTCAACTTAAGCATTAAGAGTTCAATAGGGCCGAGGGAAAACACATCAGGAAATAACTATGCTGTAAAAAACTAAAGGCCTCAATAAAACTTTTTAAAATTAGTCCAGAAGACATTCTTTCCTTCTTACTTCTCAGAATAACTCCCATTTCTCTGGAGCTTGGGGTTCATAGGGCACTTTTTTCAAAACCACACTGTGAGGCAGATGCCTTCTCCTCCTCTTCCCCTTCTCACAAGATAGAAGATCAGAGGTGGAAAGGCCCTTAGAGATCATGACCTTGGAGGAATCACTTGACCTCACTAGGCCTCAGTTTCCTCATCTGAAAAGAAGTACTATCCTCTAGCTGACCAGTTTTGCTGATGGGAACACCTGAGGCTCAGGGATGGTGGTGACTTGTCCAGGGTCACACTGCAATCCTGAAAGCCAGAGCTCTGCTCTAGGCCTGCCAGTGGTCCCCTGGGGCGCTGCTCAGTTCCTGTGTCTCAGGTTGGGATGGGACAGAGGGAAAGAGGTCATCAACCTTGTAGAGGAATCAGTCAAAGCCTGATAAGGGCATAAAAGCAGACTCAGATTATCACAGGGTTCAAAGCCCCTTCCATAAAGAGCCAAATATCCATTCATCTCTAAGACCTGCCAGCCAGGAGAGCCACCCAGGGCAAGGCAAGAAATCCTAAGGAAGAGTGCCCAGGGAGCTCACTGAGTAGAGCTCATGGTCTGGGAGCTAGGCCAGGGATGGAGAAGGGGCTGCCCCAACTACTAGCTCTGTGCCATGTTGTCCAGAGTCCCTAATCTGCAGCCTGACAGCCTGGTTTCCATCCCAAGCTATTTCTTTTCACCTCCATTTCTGCCTCTGTAAAGTAAGGATAATGGACATTAGGGAAACCTTGATCTGCTGTCTAAGATCATAGGATTCTACTGTGTGGCCTTGGGGAAGTCACTTAGGCTCTGAGGAGGAAAGGCAAGGAAGGAAGGAAGGAAGGAGAGGGAGAGAGAGAGAGAGAAGAGAGACAGACAATGAGACAAACAGAGAGAGAGAGAGAGAGAGACAGAGAGAGACAGAGACAGAGAGAGAGGGAGAATCAGCAGAACAGAGCATTTATCAAGCATTTACTGTTTACCAGGCACATTGCTAATCTGCTTTGGGGATACCAAAAGAAGAAAATGAGGTAATTCCTCCTCTCAAGGAGATTACATCATGATATGGACAGAAAACATGAAGAGAAGCTCCAAAGTCATGGGAGAGGACGCAGTGAGGTCGCTGGTGGGGAGGTGGAACAGACTGGAGAGAGAGCTAGGAGGGGAGTGAGTCGCCTGGCCAAGACTTCTCAAGAAAAAGCCACACTGAGCAGGGATTTGCCAATCAGCAAAGTAACAGAGGGATGGTGGTGGGATGGAGACACTGACTGACCAAGGCAAGGCAGAGGAGGGATCCAGCCCCGGGCCTAGATAAAAGATCCCTGCATGTTTTCCCAGAAGTGCCTCTACTTCCCCCATCTCCGGGACTCTCCTTTCCCAGAGGGCTTTAGCCCTCCCAAGCTAGATACATTTTCTGGGCTCACCCTCTCATTCTCCAGAGCTGCTCTCCCAAATCTTCTCATCCCTCCTCAAACCCCCAGGGCTCCCCTGCCCAGCTAAGAACTTTGCCTCATATTTCACTGAAAAAATTAAGGCCATTTTCAGAGAGTCCCCTCTTCTCCCCTCCTCCTTACCTCACAGCCCTCATGTGCCTTGTTCAGTTATCTCCTTCTCCAGCCCTGTCTCTGAGGGTGACATGGCCTTTCTCCCTGCCAAGGCAAACTTCTCTGCCCACACAGGTGACCCCCTGCCACTGACCCTCCTGGCAGACTGCCTCCTCTACCATCCCCTCTCCTCCCCTCACCTCCAATCAGTGCCTATCTACTGGCTGCCTCCATACAAACATGCCTATGTCTCTCCCACCCTCAAGACCCCTCACCTGATACAAGCATCCCTGCTAGCTGTGTGTGTGTGTGCATGTGTGTGTATGTGCACAGTGTGATCATTTCCTGTTTCTACAAGAGGAGATGGTAGATGAGCAGGGAAACACAAGTCCAGGATCTGTAAAAATGGGTAGGGGCTTGGGACTGAACAAATTCCCATAACATCACAGCAGATTTCGAGGACTTTCACTGTTTTCTTTCTCTTCCCAATACCCAGCACACAGCAGGTGTTTAATAAATGTTTGTTGATTGATTTCACAAAGAACCATAGAGTTAGAGCTGAAAATTACCTTAGCCATTATCTCACAATAGGTGTGTAATAAATGTTTGTTGATCATTGATTGATTTCATGTAGGATTATGGGAGTTTGGAGAACAAAGAATCCAACCTGGAGTGAGGAAGACTCTTCTTCCTCATCTGTCTCAGATACTTAGTAGCTGAGTGACCCTGGGCAAGTCACTTAACCCTGTTTGCCTTAATTTCCTCATCTATAAAATGAGCTGGAGAAGAAAACAGCAAACCACTCCAGTATCTTTGCCAAGAAAATCCCAAATGGGGTCATGGAGTATTGGACACTACTGAACAATAAAATTTTAGTGTTTTAAATACTTTCTTTTTGTATAAATAATTTAACATTGATTAATGGCCACCAACATTCAATGACAAAAAACATAAAAATCATTTATGAAACAGTGAACTTCTTAGTTTTTCAATTGCTTTTGTTTTGAGGAGGGAAGGCAAGGCAGTTGGGGTTAAGTGACTTACCCAAGGTCACATAGCTAGTAAGTGTCAAAGGTCGAATTTGAACTCAGGTCCTCCTGACTCTAGGATCGGTGCCCTATTCACTGTGCCACTTAGTTGCCCCTGTAGCTTGTTTTTCAAAACATAGTTAGGTCCTGCTTAGTGTGAATACTGAAACAACCACATTCATTCAAAGCTGCGCTATTTGAAGTTATAATCATATAAAACGTGGCTGTTGGTCCCAGCCCAGTGAAAAGATGCAGGATGAATCTGAATAACGGGAGAGTCCTGGTTTGTGACCATCAGAGAGAGACCTGGCTGTGCCTTCAGCTGAGCTGCCCCTCACATCTACCTCCCTTTTTGTATCTGTTTACTCTTGTCTTCTGTTGATGTTCTACTGGCCATCTTCTTCTCTTATATACTATCTCTGTCAACTGCCATTGATGTGTCCTCTACCTCCCCAAACATAAACACACACACACACACACACACACACACACACACACAGACATACACAGACACACACACAGATACACACACAAACACACACACACACACACACAGAGACATATACACACAGACACAGACAGACACAGACACACAGACATACACACACACAGAGACATACACACACAGACACAGACATACACAGACACACAAATACACACACACACACACACACACACCTCTCATTTCTAACAAGTATCATCAGCAAGTCAAACCAACCCGTTGGCCATGATTTAAACTGTAAGCCTCATTCTGAACTCTCCCCTCATCTGACAGTTAAGGATATTGAGGCACAGAAAGGCTAAATAATAGCACAGGTCAAAGCGTCACAGATTAGCACAGTGTCTGGCATATAGCAGGCACTTAATAAATGATTACTGAATGAATGATTAGAACTGGAAGGCACCAGTGGGGATTCGGGTCCATCCCCTCACTTTATAGACAAGAAAACTGAGGCTCAGGGAAGCTCAGTGTCTTCATAGGATCACAGACTAGAGGGGAAGGGGGATCAGGGCCATCTGGTCCAATACATTACTCTCTAGATGAGGAAACTGAGGCACAGTTCCTTTCCCAGGGTCAAAGCCAGGATTTGAACCTAGGTCCCCTGACTCCTAAGAGCCCCTGTTCTGGTACATAAAACACAACTGTTCTCTCTTCTCTGGTCCCTCCTCCCCCCAGCTCCTCACTCGCCTTCCCTGAAAAGTTCCAGACAACTTTCCAGACATCCTCAGACCTCTCCTACACTAGAGTCCACTCTTCTCTGACCTAAAGATAAACAAACCGGCCACCTCAGCTGGGCTACAGAACAGCCCTCAAATGACCAAGCGAAACTTGACTCCCAAGACGGGAATGTTCCTTCTGATTAGTCAAATGCCTTTCCAAGGGAGAGCTCCCAGATTAGACTTCTCGAGAAAGAGACTCCCGAGAGAAAGCTAGAAATAGACCCACAGAGGGCAACAGCAAGGCCAGAGAGAGCGTCTTCTGGGAATTGTATAATGATATAACCAAATAGGTCACACTAATAAATTTATTCAGTCAACCAAATAAATAACCAGAGGTCGAGGCCAACCCTAATGTTCTGGACTTGGTTCAGTTTGCATAGAAGCTGCAAGGTGGTCTCAGGCTGTCCAAGGCTATCCCAGGCTATCCCAGGCTGTTCCAGGCTGTCCCAGCTATCCCAGGCTATCCCACAGCTAATGGAGCATAAGAAATACTATGCTGGAAATCAGGAGACCCAGGTGCTGCTGTGAAGTAACAAAAATTTTGGACAAGTCATTTCTCCTCTCTGGGCCTCTATTTCCCCTTCTATAAATGAAGGGTTTGGGTGAGATGACCTTTGAGGTCTCTCCTGTCTCAGAGGCAATGTGACCCAGTGGGAAGTGTGCTGAGCTTGAGCTAGGATGAAGGGTTAAATGCTGCCTCGGGCACTTATTGGTACTTGGGCTGTCAAAGCCTCGGGAATGTTTTACCTGTGCTATGCTTATCACAAAGGGCTCTTTGAAAACCTTCCAGTGCTACATCAATGGGACATCCTAAGCCCTTCCCCTCCCCAGCTGACTCCACAAGTCTCGGTTCTAAAATCCATCCAGAGATGACATTATGTGCTCCAAGGAATCTTCTAAGTATTAAGTGTCTCTATCACATTTTATGTTCTAAGGTCTTTCTCAGTCCATATATTCTCTGTCCTAAGGTTCTTTCCAGCTCTGACAAATTCTGTTCCGAGACCACTTCCACCTCCAACACTCCTTGTTCTATCTGAGGTCCCTTCTAGCCCTGATTTTCTAAGTTCTAAAGCTTCAACCAGATTTGACATTGCATGTTCTAAGGTTCTTGTTAGCCCTGACCTTCTATGTTCTAAAGCATCTTTGCTATTCTACCTTGTGTTCTACGGTTCCCTCCCTCAGTCTTGATATTCTCTGAGTCTATGATTGCAATTGACTTTTCTATGGGATTTTGTACTTACCCTGTCCCATTTGAGCCTCTGAGGATTATGGGTACCCTATGCCTAATGATCCACATTTCAAAGGCTCAGTATTTGCTCAGGGTCACTGTACCCTCTTTGTCTCAGTTTCCTTAATTGTAAAATGATCTGGAAAAGGAAATGGCAAGCCACTCTAGCATCTTTGCCAAGAAAGCACCCAATGGGGTCACGAAGAGTCTGAAATGACTCAACGACAACAAAAACATTGGAATGTGTCCTGCAGAGATACACCAGGGCCTTAAAAATAATGTAGTTAGGTCCATTCAGAACCGGCTGGCTAGTGGAATCCTTATCAGCTTGGAAGAAAATCTCTACTGGAGTGTCTCAGGAAGTCTATCCTGGGCTGCCCTTGAGCTTCACTAGCACATGAAGAGACGCAGATGGCATGCTTATAAGTCTGCAGATGGCACAAAGCTAGGCGGGCAAACAAACCTCTGTAGGTCAGAAGGCTGGGTTAAATCTCGTAAGGTGAAACTTAATAGAAGGTACCACTATTTGATAAACACTTCTGAGGGAACCGATAGTCTACCAGTAACTAGTTATAGACCAGTATCTGACACCATATATCAATATAAGCTCAAAATGGACCCTTTGCTTAGACATAAAGGGACATATTATAATCAAATCAGAGAAGCAAGGAAGAAAATGTCTTTAATAGCCATGAATAAGAAAAGATATCATGACCAAACAAAGGATAGAGATAATCACAGATGATAAAATGGAAAATGTTAGCCATATGCAAAGTTTACACAAACAAAACCAATGTAGTTAAAATTAAAAAGGAAATAGTTAAGGCGGGGGGGTTTATAGCAAGCTATTCTGATAAAAATCTCATGTCTATGATACATGAGAAACTGACTACAATTCCTAAGAATAAAAACCATTCCATAATAGATAAGTGGTCTAAAAATAGGACCAGTCAGTTTTCAAAGGAAATTCAAGCTATCAACAGTCACAGCGCTGTTGAAATGGAAATGGAATGCTCCAACTCACTAACAAGGAAAAAATGAGAGATATTCAATGAAAGCAAGTCTGAAATTCCACCTCATACCCATCAGATTGTCAAAGATGAGAAATAAGGAAATTGCTGGAAGGGCTGAAGTAAAACAGGAACATTAATGAACTTCTGGTGGTACTCTGACTTGGGATAGCCTTTCTGGAAAGCAATCTGAAACTATGCCCCTAAAGTCACCAAACCCTATATCCTTTCACCCAAGGCTTATACCATATAATAATATATAATATAATATATACATTATATATTAATATATAATATAATATATATAAGTCTATATAACAGACATACCCCAAAGAGATGAAAATCACCCACATACACAAAAATATTTCAGCAGAATTTTTTTGTTATAGCAAAGAACTAGAAATTAAGGGGGTGCCTATCACCTGGGGAATGGTGGAACAAACTATAATATATAAGTGGATGGAATGTTATTACACCAAGAAAGGATGAAGAGGATATTTTCAGAGAAATCTGGAATAACTTAAATGGGGGCAGCTAGGTGACGCAGTGAATAGAGCACCCTCCCTGGAGTCAGGAGGACCTGAGTTCGGATCCGGCCTCAGACACTTAACACACATAAACAAAAACCTAGCCGTGTGACCTTGGGCAAGTTACTTAACCCCAATTGCCCTCCAAAAAAAAAAAAAAAGACTTAAATGGACTGATGCACAGTGAAGGGATTAGAACCAAGACAACAATTTATATAATAACAATAACACTGGAAAGAAAAAACAACTTTGAAATTCTTCAGAATTTGAATCAGTGCAATGACCAACCATGTTCCAGGGAGACGAATGAAGCGGACTAGCAATTTCCTCACAGAAAAGTTGTAGACTCAGGGTGCAGAATAAGATGTACCTCTTTAGATATAAAGTGGAACCTTGATTTGCTTGACAAGACATATTTCTTAGAAAGATTTTGTTTTGTTTTTCCAAGGGAGGGAAGAAGGTAGGAGGGAGCCACAGAGAGAATTGAAGAAAAAACACAGAAAAGACTACTATTGAATCATTTTAAAATGCCCAGATGGGAACAGAAGGAAAGTCAGAAGGAATCACAGAGAAGTAGGACAGCTTTGAGAGTCACATGTTGAATTTATTTTTATACTTTAAAAGAAAAGTAAATTATGCCTGATTGAGACATGCAGTTTCATGTACAATCTCATTTCTGTTGTACGATGTACATGGAAATTCTGATTTTATTTGGTGTTTTTTAAGTTCATAATGTTAATAATCAATAAGAATAAATATAAAAGCCTAAGTCAGAAAGAACAGGAAGGGCTCAAGTCCCACCTCTGATTCCTTCTGGTTGTGTGACCCTGGGCAAGTCACTTAACCTTGGTTTGCCTGAGTTTATTCAACTTTAAAATGGAGATAACAGATAACAGCACCTACCTCACAGCACTGTTAGGAGGATAAAATGAGATAATATCTGTTAAAAAGCACTGAGCACAGAACCTGGTACACAGTAGGTGCTGAATAAATGTTTATTCCTTTCCCTTTTCCTGCCTCACAGGGTTGTTGAGAGTACCAAACAAGGTGATATTTGTAAAAAGTACTTATTAGCACAATGCCAAGCCCCTCCCCTCCACCCCCAAAAAAGTAAGTGGGTATACTCAGTAAATGTATATGCAAATATACATTCTTACATTATAGTATATAGTACATGTATATACCTGAATTTTAAAAATTAATTTCACAAGTACCAGATGAGGAAATTGTGGCTAGACAGAATGCTCCCTGCTCTGTGTGGATTAACAGCATGGTACGAGAACCACAAAAGCCAATGTGGTCTTAGATGATGGTGAGTGCTGACCTGCCTGGGACTAGGAAAGCAGTCATTCTGCTGTCCTCTGCCCTGGGCTGACCACAACTGTAGTACTGGGTTCAGTGCTGAACAATTCATTTTAAGACAATGACAGGCTGGTTTCCATACAAATCAATCTCACAAGGTGGTAAAAGTCTTCAAGATTATTTCCAAAAAGGCTCATGGAAATAGGGGACAAACTAGTGATTTAATTTCTATCAGATACTCCTTCTACCAGTGCAGGCCAGCATCTTCCTTGTAACTTCTTCCTTAGAGATTTGCCTAACACACTGAGAAGTTGGGCTAATTGTCCAAGAACGTACAGCCCATATGAATCTGAGGCACAGGACTCAAACCTAGGTATTCCTAGCTCTAAGGGCAGCTCTCCATCTGCTCTGACATGATGCCCTTCTTGGCTGCTTCTGGTAACTCACATGGATATAGGTCTTTAAGCACTTCATGGAAATAAAGGGAATCCTTTGATCTCAACTTCGCCCTGGTGAATGGGAACTATTTTTAGTTCCATTGTACACATTAAGTAAGAAAGATTAAAGTAGTCCACTGTGGGTCATAAACTTGCGAGTGTCCAAGACAGGATCTGGACCCAGATTTCCTGATTCCAAGTTCATCATTCTATTCTATGATCAGCTGAAGGAACCAGAAAAGAAGACCTAGGGGACATATAATAGCTGTCTTTACATATTTAAAGAGCTGTCACATGAAAAAGGAATTGGATTGGTTCTCTTTGACCTGAGATGATTAAAAAAAAAGAAAAGTTTGAGTATTGAGAAGTTGAATAGAAAAAGATTTAAGCTATAGATATGAAAAACATTTTTCTAAAAATCAGAGCTTTCCAACAATAGAACGGGTTGCCCTGGGAGAATGTGGATTCTCCCTCACTAAAGTCTTCCAACCAACACTGGAATGTTGAGTCAATGAACCAATCAGCAAACATTAAGTAACTATAGAAAGGACTCTTGTTCAGGTACAAATTGGACTGATGCCTCCGAGAGCCCTTCCAACTCTGAAATCCTGTGATTCTGTGAGTTTCCTTTCATTATAACATAGAACATTAACATCAGTGAAACTTCCATAGAACATGGTAGCTGTCCATGTCAATGTCCGTCCCTTTGTCCACTTCCACTCTTTTCCCCCAACATTAATAGTTTATGTAAATAGTCAGTTGGGAGTTCTTTTCATTGCATGCCAGCCCTGCTTGTTTTTAATCTTCTAACTTGGTGCTGATTTTGATCTTTACTCTAACAAATCAATAATCTGGCCACACACATAGCCATAGGTATCTAGTAATTTCCTGTCTTTTGAGATAGAATCATTTTCATTTCTTGTAAAGTTATTTTAAGTAGCTTTAATTATTTTTTAAAAGTTAAAATGAAGTCAAATTCTGAGTAATTGTAATAACCAATCTTATTGCTGGAGAGCAGATAAGGAAGTTGAGGCTGACAGAGGCTAAGTGACTTGCCCTAGTTCACAAACAGGGTAGAAAGTGGCTGAGCCGGGATTTAAACCTGTCCAGACCCGATGCTCTTTCATACCATGACAGATCCAGGATTTCAACTGAATTCCAACTCTGCCCATCTCTGGCACTGGGGCCTTGGGAAAGTTAAAAGGATGAAAGCCAGCATCTTAAAGGTCAGAAAGTTCAGACTCTCCAAGGGATCAGAACAATATGGACTGATCCAAAGTGGAAGGAGCTGCTTTGGGAGGTAGCAGGAAGTGTTCCAGCACCTGGCTCTGGATGACCATTTGTTGGGGAACATCTGTTAGGTGTGATCTGGAAAAGCTGAGCTCTGCAGCTCCAGGCAATTTAAGCTGTACACTGGCCATGAGCTCACTCTGTGACTTTGGGCAAGTGACTGGCTTCTGGGTTTCCTCCTTTAAAAATAAGCATCATAACCGGTTCTTAGGAGGATCAAAGGAGATAATGTTTCAAGTACTTTGTCACTAAATCAGTCTCCAGACTTTTGCACTGGTGGTCCCCACATGTGGAATGCCCTCCCTCCCTCCTCCTCTCTGCCCTTAAGAATCCCTAGTTTCTTTCAGAGCTCAGATCTAGCACCACCTTCTATAGGAAGCCTTTCCCCTGCCCCCGTCAAAATGTACTCCAAACTCATTTTATATAGATTTTTGTATATCCTTTTACGTGTACCTATTGTCTCCGCCAGGAGAATATAAGCTCCTTGAGGACAAGAACTGGCCCATAAAGTGGAATGCTGAATTAATAATTAATACAGGTTGATTATTATTGACTGATTGCTTTTGCAAACCAGTGTTCAGAGTCCCTAGCGATTTGAAAGCCCTCTCCGGAGGCCTTTATTTATGCTTACATGTATACACCTTGTCTCTTTGATTAGACAGTAAGCTTCTTGAGGGCAGGGGCTGTTTCCTTTCATCTCTGGAACAGAGAAGCTGCTTCACAAATGCTTGCTGGATCATGCCTCTGACACTAGGTGTCTGACTATGGGCGTGCCATTTAACTAACCTCTCTAATACTCAATTCCTCATCTGTAAAGCTGGGATAGCAACATCCATTTCTCAGGATGGTCGTGAGGCTTCATTCAGAACATGGGAGTGCACTGTAGTCTTCCAAGCAGCAGCTGGTTCCTGGTGAGTGGCTGATGGGACCACAGTCCATAGCATGGTCCGGGATGCCTCTGGGAGATTCTTGCTTGAGATGTAAAGACTGGCTTGAATGTCAATATCTATAGCATAGGACCCACCCACCCATCCATCAATCAATAAGAATTTATTAAGCACCTACTAGGTACTGGGCATTGGGGATAGACATACAGCCCTCGAGGCTAGTATGAACACAAAATATACAAAGGTAATATGAACAAGGTACTTTGGAAGGGCCAACACTGACAGGTGGGGGGATCGGGAAAGGCTGCGTAGATCCAGAACTGCAGGAAACTGAGACTCTCTGGTCCAGCCTCCTTCATCTTACAAATGAGTAAACTGAGGCCCAGGGAAGAGAATGTCCCGTTCCAGGTAGAACGGGAAGCAGAGGAACGCAGAGGAAGAATTTGGATCTCGGTCCAAGGCTCCTTCCCCACTCTGAGCCTCAGTTTCCACACCTAGAAATGGACTTGACTAGCTGGCTCTGAGATTCCTTTCTGCTCCACAGCTTGTGATCCCTACACTGTCTGCTGCCCCTTCCTACTCCTCTACGGTTCTGTGGCTTTCCCCCATGACAGCTTCACCTGGATGGGCCTGAACATCCCCAGCTCCTGGGAAGCAAAGGAATCACAAGATGTCCAAACTGAAATGGACCTCACCAGGTGTCCAGTCTAATCCACACCCTAGAGAAGCCTGAGCTAGGCTCCCAGCGGCAGCTAAGTGGCGCCACAGGGCATAAAACACGGGGCCTGATTCATATCAGCCTCAGACACTAGCTATGTGACCCTGAGCAAGTCACTTCATCCTGTTTGCCTCAGTTTCCTCCTCTGTAAAATGAGCTAGAGGAGGAAATGACTAACCACTCCATCATCTCTGCCAAGAAAACCCCAAATGGGGTCACAAACATCACGATAAGCTTGAAATGAAGGAATAACAAAAGTTTCTCAGAAAGGCAGCCATTCCCACTCCCCCACCCCACCCAGGACATTAGGAACACTGAGGAGACCACCAGGCAGCACTGTAGCACCAGGTCCAAGCAGCCCTGGTGTAATGGAAATGCAAATTTAAAGATCTTCCCTGCCCCTAGCTTAAGTGCACCTGGAGCCTGTGGTGGGAGGTTTGTTTTTCAGGAAAGGCCACACCTTGATTGGGCAGTGGGTCAAGAAGGTTGTTACATTCTCTGAGCCAGGAGAAGGCTATATAAACTCTGATGAGAGGCTTTGCTTTGGGGCTCACTTTGAGAAGTGTTGTGTGATTTGACCAGATGAGACTCTGGGAAGCCGTTGTTGAGAGCCCCCCGGCTTTGAAAACCCAGATGTTGATGCTTCCCTCTCTGGTAACTGTGATTTGGTATTGATATAATGGTTGGACAGTTTGGAAGCCTGTCTGTGTGATCTGTAAGTTCTGTAACTCTGAAGTTCGGGGTGCTGACCTTTTCCCCCTGAACTAGGTAATGTATGTTTGTTTGATTAAAGTAAGCTTGTTAACCCAATTTGAGTTGCTTTCCTTTTGAAAAGCAGATCTAAGAACCTGTGTTGGCAGCCACCCTGGGGATATTGGGGTGCTTGCTGCTACACCTGGCCACAGAATGAAGCAAGCAGCCAGCCCCAGCAACATGGTGTAAGCAGCCCGGGCATGACCAGTGGCCCATCCAGCTCACCATGCTGACTGTGGGGAGGACAATGAACATGGCATCCCGGGGCCAGTATTTTCCCATAAAGGAAAGTCTCTTCCCTCACCCTTACACCTTACTCCTTGATGGGTCCTCTTCCATCCAGTGACACTGGCCTCCAGACCTTCCACAGACAAGACCACTGTCTCTCTGCTCCATCCCCTACAATGCTCTCCCCCTCTCCAGTTCTGACTGCTGACCTCCCCGGCTTCTTTTAAATCCCAACAAAAATCTCACTTTCAACAGTAAGTCTTCCCCAGCCCCTCTGGATTCCAGTACATTCCCCTCTTAATTATTTCCTATTTATCCTAAGCTTACTTTACATGTATTTGTTTGAGTCCGTTAGACTGGAAGCTCCTTGAGGGCAGGGACTATCTTTTGCCTCTTTTTGCATCCCCAGAACTTAGCACAGTGCCTGCCATACAGTGGGTGCTTAATAAATGATTATTGATTGATTGGTTGATACAATGAAGTTAGTCAGAGGACCTGGATTCCAATCCTGTCTTAGTCCCCTACTGCCCGAGTGACATTGGGCGAGTCTCTTTGGTCATCAATCAGCAAGCTCTCATTACTGAGCAGTTACCCTGTCCCTGGTATTGAGGATGCATCAAAAAAGAAAGAATCCCTGCTCTCAGTGGGCTTAGAGTCTATCAGAGGAGCCATGTCCAAATACAGAGATAAATACATGGTAGCTGAAGCAGAGAGCATCATCAACGGGGGTGAGAGCTGGAAGGATCAGGAAAGTGTTCAAATCAAAAGGGGTCCTGCAGCGGAATCTGGAAGGTACTATGAGAGGTGAGGAGGGAGGGCACTCCAGGAAGGAGGGAATGAGTGGAAAAGGCAGGGAGGTGGGAGATGAGTGCCACATGTGCAGACCAGCAATGAAGGTAGGTTATGAAAGACTTTAAAAGTCAAACAAGCAGGGCAGCTAGGCGGTGCAGTGAACGGAGTCTGTGGAGTCTGTGGAGTCACAAGGACCTAAGCTCAAATCTGGCCTCAGACACTTGACACTTACTAGCCATGTGAACTTGGGTAAGTCACTTAACCCCAATTGCCCTGCCTTCCCCCCTCCAAAACAAAAAAAGAAAAAAAAGTCAAACAAGGGAGCTTTTATTTCACAATAGGGAGCGATAGGAAGGCAATAGAGAGTCATAGCTTATTGAACAGAGAGTGACATGGTCAGATCTGTGCTACAGGAAAATGGTTTGGGCAGTTCTGGGGAGGATGGACTGGAGGCTTGAGGCAGGGAGACCTCAAATGATAAACTAGGTGAGAGCAATGGGGGCCTACAGTAAGACAATGGTCATGCAAGTGGAGAAAAGGAAACAAATGCATTTTCATGCTCATAGCCTCAGTTTCCTCATTCTTTTCCAAAAAAAAATCAAGGGTAGAATCAACAAAGAAGGTGAGATCTTGAAATAAACCAGTTTATAGAGGAACTGAGAAGCATCTGGACCATGGGTTTGGGTGGAGATGTAGGTCTCCCATCAGTCACCCACTAAGAACACCAATTGGTACTTGGAAGGTTACAATGCACCCCAGCACCATGTTCTCATTGAAGCTTCATAACAGTCCTAGAAAATGGATGGCATTATCCCCATTTTTCAGATGAGGAAAGTGAGGTTTAGAGGTTAAAAGTTGTGCCCATAGTCAGATATCTAGTGTAAGAGCCATGATTAAATCAGCATACTAATCATTCAGCAAGCATTATAAAGCATCTATTCTATTCCAGATGTAGAGGTACATGCTGGAGATATCAAGATGAAAGGGAATAGTCCCTGCCCTCAAGAAGCTTATATTCTTCTTAGTGAGACAAGGTGACAGCAGCAGCAGCAGCAGCAGGAGGAGGAGTTGTAGTAGTAGTAGTAGTAGTAGTAGTAGTAGTAGTAGTAGTAGTAGTAGTAGTAGTAGTAGTAGCAGCAGCAGCAGCAGCAGCAGCAGCAGCAAATGACTCCATCACAGATGACCTGCATTGGCCACCCCTCCTAGCTCTGTCACTTAGAAATACTATGAGTATTCCATCTATCCCTTGGCCCAAGTCCTTGACAAAAATAGTAAATAGCATCAGACCAAGTCCAGATTCCTGTGGTCTACCCCGACCCCAGTCTGACGGAATGACGTTAAACTAGTATTTTCTCCTAATACAGACTTTCCCTTATCAGCCTGAGATCATTCTCAGTCTCAGCATCATCAATACTATTTTCATTGATTGTACAACTCTCATCTCCATGGTATGTCACCTAGACTTGCCACCATCTTTTCTGTATTTCTGTAAGTATCATGAGGATGTTATTGACAGGAAAATATGACCTCTCTGTGCAAAAATATTCCTGGGAGCACTATTTATTTTAAAAAAGAATTCTGATAACCCATTTGCCTAATGACTAGGGAAATGGCTGTCAAATTGTGGCACATGGACACACGAAAATATTAAAATAACAAATTATAAATGTCATTAATACAACACAAAGGAGATTTACATAAAGGGATGCAAAGTGAAGAAAGAAGAACTGAAACTTATGCACCAACTTCAACTATGTAAACAAAAATAGCAACAAAATTCACAGAATGAAAAACAATTAAGAAGAGAAACAGGATGCTTTGGGGAGCATCTTGCTGAAGCTAATATACACAGATTTACCATCTTTTTAACTTATTTTTATATTTGAATGTCTGAAAAGAAAAGAAATGATTTTGGAGAGATCTGGCTTAGTCAGGCAGGCATCACTCCAAACTTTCTGCCAACTCACTTTCACCTCCATTGTTTGTAGGGAGATAAACTTTATAATCTTGCACTATCCTACACTAAAGGTTTTGTAATTGAGTCTGTACTGTAAGACAGAGGTGGCTCTATGAGGCACACAACACTCTGCAAAGTGTTCTGGAACCAGATTAAAATGCAATTGGGAAATAATTAACAAAATAAATAAAAATACAACATAGGATTACGTTTTAAATTAAGTCAGTGTCCCAGCATATCCTTATATATGGATTAGTGCCCTGTTCCTAGTTGTTTGACACTATTATTTTAAACTAACACTGTCCTTACCTGCCAACTGGGGTATAAACTGTGGCAGATTTCCCAGCAATGATCTGTTCATAAGAGTAACAGATCATCATAAAAGGAAATAAGTGGGTCAGGTATGGAGATGAGGGCCTCTAGATGGACAGCCCAGATACCACCCTGTTACCCAAGGAATTTTAAAAGCCCTAGATGTTTTTTAAAATTATTTTTAAAAATAGATATATTTTTAAAAGATTATTGGGTATATTCCTTTTGGAGATTTGATGGGAAGAAATAGACAAGAGGACCATAGGCTAAGAAGCCATGGACAGGCTATGATCTGCCCCACTGGGGGAACAGTTCATATTGATGATATCTTAAAACACTGAAGCTGATTTAGATTCAGCTGAAGGACCCAAGACCAAGGTTATCAGTTCTGCCCCACTCCTTTCAGGTCCTCTGAATCCAAAGTCACTATACCAACAGAGTAATATAAGAATTACCAGTAGCTAAAGTAATGCCACACACACACACACACACACACACACACACACACACACACACACACACCTTTGGGCAAGGAGACCTTTCAAATGTCCCTCAAGCCATACCTTTAAGCTTCCATCAACTCTGACTATGCAGAAGGCCAGACCTGCCTACCTATGAGGAAGCCACACGTGTCAGATAATCTAGCAATTCATTCCCCATTCCCCCACCCATCACACACAGCCAGTTGAGAAAAGTGATGGTAAATTAAGCCCAGGGTTGATTGTGTCCCTGTAAATTATACCAGGCCCCTCACCTGAATCACCAGCATATTTATAAGATAGTAACATCCTTTTATGTAATTAATGAGTAATCTGCCCAAGAAAATTTAGTGCCTACAGAAAAAGAGGTAGTAATTAACCACTTTCTTTGTTGGTTTCTTCACTCAGTGGTCCTCTCCAAAGTCAACCCAGCTGTCAGAACAATGTGACAGGTTCTAACAACCTGTCTGGGAATCCTCACCATTCCCAAGTTGGCAACAAAATCAGTGTTGTGTTTGGAGTTCTCAGACAAGTGCTGATGGTGATGGGACAGTACTTCAAAACAACTCCAAAGAGGAGGCCCAGGTGCATTTTTACTCCAACTCAACTCTCATGGGAAGAGTTCCCACAGTCTACCCCACCATGACCACTGGTGAAAGTACCAGATATGACCAAGGACCCAAGAACACAAGGGATGAGACTTGGTCTCAACCCAAAGTGAGCCTCTGACCCCCACATTGCTGCAGAGCTCATACGAGGAGGGGCCTGTGGACAGGGACAACAAAGTACCTGATTGTATCTACTTGTTATACAGAAATTCCAAGGAAAAAGGCAAACAGAGCCTGGTTGATCAATTAGGGGATTTGCCTACAGGAGCCCCCAACAACAGCACCTTGTGAGACAGCAAGGAGGGAGGGGGACATGTCTGTGCTATGGCTTTATTCTTAAGCTATTGATACGGTTTTCACTGAAACCAGTTAGTGAGTAGCTGGCTGAAACATACAGGATGTGGCCAAGTTGCAGGATGTGTGTGAATGTCCAACCAGTGGATTTAGTTGCTAGCCTGTCACTCATCATTCGTAACTCAGGTAGAATATTGATGACTGTCTTGCCCTTACCTACAAATATAATCTGCTTAACCCACAATGCCCCTACCCAGAAGGGGCAGAAAAGCCTTCCCAAACATTGGAAGGTGACCTTTCTGCCTTCAAAAATAGTCGTTAACAAGGACGTGGTTGGCCCAACTATCGCATTGGTAAACCAGTCCTCCCTGCTGCTCCTGCCTCTACTTGCCCTTAAAACAGGGACTCTGCTACTTATTCCTGTATCTCTGCTGAGAGCTCCTTGTTCTACCTACGGTTGGGCCCTCTGCCTCTCTCAACGTCCTCTGCCTCGACTTCCTTTCTTGTCAAAAGTGTGGTGTTGAACTAGATGAACTCTAATACTCTTTTCTGCTCTAATTCCTATGATTTTTTTTTCTGCCTGGCCCCTGAGTCTTTGTAGGGCTTCTCTAATTACAGCAATAAGAGAGAGAATCAGGGAGGACATGAGATCATATTGATTGATTGAACAGATTAACTAATCAGCAAGTCTTTGTTGGGCAGCTACCATATGGCCAGCAACAGGAGATTCACCCCAAAGATATGACTTGGTTCCTGCCCTCAATGAGGCTCACAGAATTGGGGGGAGGAGAGAGAGAGACAGAGACAAAGAGAGATAGGAATGCGAAAGAAAGGAGAGAGAGGGAGGGAGAGATGGCAGAGAGGGGGGGAAGAGAAAGAATCCTGAAGCTAGGAGGGGCCTCAGAGGCCATCGAGCTCAGCCCCCACCTGGCCAAGCACCCCTCTCCAACATCCATAACAAGTGACCTAGGTTTTGCTCAAAGTCCTTAGTAAGGGGAAAGTCACTGCCCGCTTTATGCAGAGCCAGCCTTGGGTCATGCCCAAGAATTCTGAAAAACATTTACACAGTTCATGAGAGAGCAAAGTGGGAGGAGAGTACTGGGGCTGCAGAAGTCACAGCAGCATTGGCACAGCATCCCCAACCCCAGCTGATACCAAATGAGCTGAGGGCGAGAGAAATGGCAAGAGAGGGGTAAGAGGGATGGAGGGAGAGAGGGAGGGAAGAGGGAAAAGGAGGGACAGAGAGAGAAGGATGAGAACAAAAAGGAGAAGGAGAAAAAGGAGAGTGAGGAAAGGAAAGGAAGGAAGGAAGAGAGGGAGGAAGGAAGGAAGGAAGGAAAGAAGGAAGGAAGGAAAAAAGGAAGGAAGGGAGGAAGGAAGAGAGGGAGGAAGGAAGGAAGGAAGGGAGGGAGGAAGGAAGGAAGGGAGGAAGAGAAGAAGGAAGGAAGGGAAGAAGTGAGGAGGGAGAAAGGAAGGGAAGGAGGGAGGGAGGGAGGAAGGAAGGAAAGGGAAGAAGGAAGGAAGGAAAGAGAGGGAGGAAGGAAGGAAAGGGAAGGAGGAAGGGAAGGAAGGGAGGGAGGAAGGAACAGAGGGAGGAAGGAAGGAAGGGAGGGAGGAAGGAACAGGGAGGAGGAAGGAACAGAGGAGGAAGGAAGGAAGGAAGGAAGGGAGGGAGGGAGGAAGGAAGGAAGAGAGGGAGGAAGGAAGGAAGGGAGGAGGGAGGAAGGAAGAGAGGGAGGAAGGAAAAGAGGGAGGAAGGAAGGGAAGAAGGGAGGGAGGGAGGAAGGAAGAGAGGGAGGGAGGAAGGGAGGAAGGGAGGGAGGAAGGAAGAGAGGGAGGAAGGAAGGGGGGAAGGAAGGGAGGGAGGAAGGAAGGAAGGAAGGAAGGGAGGGAGGAAGGAAGGAAGGGAGGGAGGGAGCAAGGAAGAGAGGGAGGAAGGAAGGAAGGGAAGAAGTGAGGGAGGGAGAAAGGAAGGGAAGGGAGGGAGGGAGGGAGGAAGGAAAGGGAAGAAGGAAGGAAGGAAGGGAAGAAGGGAAGAAGGGAGGGAGGAAGGAAGGAAGGAAAGGGAGAAAGAGAGGAAGGGAGGGAGGAAGGAAGGAAAAGAAAGAAAAACTGAGATGGGGAGAAAGTACAGTGGTCTGGAACACAGAATTCATACCTCTTTAAAGACTGAGAGAAGATCCAAAAGTTCTATTCTTTCCCCAATTTCCCTTCCCCAAATCTATTTTTTGAAGATAAGGATATATACTCTTCTTCTTCTTCTTGGGTTTTTTCCATCTAAGCTGTTTACTTTATCTTGATATTTAAAAACAACAACAACAATAACACCATGATCAGTCATGAAGGCTTAAATTGAATATCTGTATCTTTGCTGTTCCATTGTTTTTCAGTCATGTCCTACTCTTCATTACCCCATTTGAGATTTTCTTAGCAAAAATACTGCAGTGGTTTGCCATTTCCTTCTCCAATTTATTTTACAGATGAGGAAACTGAGGCAAACAGGGTTAAATGACTTGCCCAGGGTCACACAGTTGGCAAGTTATCAGAGGCCAGATTCAGACTCAGAAAGAGGAGTCTTCATAACTCCAGGCCTGGCAGTTCTATCTCTCTTCCCTTAGTTGTATCTTTATTTCATGCCCAAAAGGTAGTTATATTTATACAAAGGAGTCTACCCTCTACCTCTATTCCAGGTTAACCTGTACCTAGAATCAATCAATAAGCAAGTCTTTAAGTGCCTACTACATGCTGCTCAGGCAGCTAGGTGGCACAGAGTGCTTAGTATCAAGTCAAGAAGATTCATTTTCCTTAGTTCAACTCTGGTCTCAGATACTTCCTGGCTGTGTGACCCTGGGCAAGTCACTTCACCCTGCTTGCCTCAGTTTCCTCATCTGCAAAATGAGCTGGAGAAGGAAATAGCACACCACTCCAGTATCTCTGCCAAGAAAACCCCAAATGGGATAACAAAGAGTCAGACACAACTGAAAACAACCAAACAACAAAACATATGCTTTATCTTTCTTATTTTTAAAAAATGCTTTATTAATGTTTTTATATCACTTTAATTCTAGACAAACAGCAAAACAATAAAGTAAGCCCTGATCTGTAGCATTTAGCAATTGTCAAGGTGTAAAAGAAGCTCACACTGAAAATTTAACAATCAGCTGCCATGAGCCAGCTCCAGTAGTACATATCAAAAATATGTTACATATTATTATTAATGAAAATAAAATTTAATTATTCATTCTTTATGTTATATATTATTTATCTATAATATTATACACAGTGCCATGCTCTGTGCTAGGTAGTAAAGATACAAGTCCAACAAGTAACACAATCCCTACCCACCAGGAGCTTTCTTCCTAAGGGGAGAGAAGGCAGTGAGCAGTACATAAAGAAATACACTTAGCACAAATATAAAGTTAATAAATACATTCAAAAGTAGCTAAATATAAGCAGTTTGGGTGAAAGAGTATGGAGGTGCAGTGAGGGGGGGTCATTAAAGGTTTCACTTAGAAGATGATGCCAAGCTTCACCTTAAAGGAAGCTAGGGCCTCTATGAGGCAGAGGAAAGGAAGGCACCCATTCCAGGCACAGAGACAGCCGATGCAAAGGCATGGAGGTGGGAGATGACACGTTGTAAGTGACAAACATGGAGAATACGGGTTTGGCTGGATCACAGAGCTGGGGACTGGGAGTGATGTCCAAAGAGGCTGGGCTCTAGGTTGGGACAAGGTTGTGGAGAGCTTTCAAATCAAAATAGAGAAGTCTGTAGATTTATCCCAGGGGCAATGGGGAGCTGGCTGAGAAGAGTCATGTGGCCAGACCTCCAGTTCAGGAACTTCCCATGGAGGCATCACCAGGTGAGGCAGCTTGGCCCTCACTTCCACCAAGGCTCTGCTCAGGGACCACCTTGTGCATGTGGGTCCCAGACAATTCAATGATGGCACTATTGTGGGTTATGTGTATTTTCAAAGGGTTGATTTAGCCAGTAAGGATGCAGGGCAAGGATACCTGTGGCAGGAGCAGAGCCAATGACAGCTGCAGAGAGGCTCCCCCTTGCCTCTCTCTGTTCTCCCCCCATAAGATTCATCCCGGGTCCTGTTCTCACAAACCCAGCTCAGAGTGAGGGTCTCCCCTGGGCAGAAGAGCAAGGCTCTTCTTCCTGTAATGCTGGCAGCTGCATCAGCCTGGGTGTGTCACTCCAGAGGCTTGAGGCACCCTCATTAAACATTTACAGCCTTGTTTTTTCCTGTCCCCTCTTCCCCTCTCCTGTTTTACTGCCTGGCTCGCCTGCTCTCACTTTGGTAAATTGTCCCTGTGCTGCCCATCCTCAGAGGCTGTATGGGGGGAGGGGGACAGGGAATGATCCTGGCCAAAGTCCACCCACCACAAATGAGGAGGGCCCGGAGTGGCCAGAGGAGAGGCAGGGAGGCCATTCAGGAGGCTGTTACAGTCTGGGTGAAAAGTGTGAGGGTATGAATGATAAAGGGGTAGCTGGCTATACAACAGAAGGTGTCCAATGGGAGAGAGCAAGAGGGGCAAACAGCGAGATTTGACAAGTGACTGAGTTCCTGCTATGAGAGAGGGCTGTGCTTTGGGTCAGCCTGGGCCGCTCCAAATGTCCAGGAGTCCTAGCTGAGCTGAAAGCAGAAAAGTGTTACTAGGGGGAAGACCAGACACTAGGGCCAAGGGCCCCAGGACAAAGGACAAAGGAGCCCAGGAGAGGCAGGGGAGATTTATGCTTGAAAACCACAACCCAGAGGGCCAGGGAGGAGTCAGGAAAAAGAATGGGCAGCCTTTCCCAGGAATAGGCCAGCCACAGAAGCAGGAGGTTTTGCAGGAACAGTTGGCCCACAAGGCTGATGTAGGTCCGTTTGGGGGGTGGTGTGGGGCAGAGCTCAGCCAGGTCAGCCAGCAAACACCTGCAAAGGCATCTGGGATGAGCAAGCCTTTGGCTCACAGCAGGCTCCTCACTGGCTCCTTTGACAAACAGGGTTATGGGGTATTTGGCACACCTTCCTGGTAAGGGAACTCATAGAAAACAGACATACTAATCCTGGGGATAATCTCACATTGCCGAGGTCACAAACCTGGGAGACTAGAGATTCCTTCAACTGTCAACCAATCAATGGGCATTAAGTATGTGCCAGGCACTGTGTTAACGGCCAGTCCCTGACCTCAAGGAGCTTGCTGTCTTACGGAAGCTTGAATGAGGGACAATTTAGAGAAGGTAACAAATTCAATGGAAGGCCCTTAAAATCCCAAACTTCCCTCAAAGCTCAGATCAAGGACCACCTTCTACAAAATACTTCCCGATCCCTCCCCTCCATCTGCTGAAGCCTTTCCTCTACCAGAAAAATGACCGAATTTCCATTTATTACCTATTTAAATAGATGGATTTTCTCATTTTTCACTATTTGTGCTGCTCTCTAGTGTAATTAGCATTTGATGGGAAAGAGTGAAGACTGTGGGTGTGAGCTTGGGATAGCATCGTCCATTAAGAGATACTGGACAGGGAATGTCTTGAATTTAATCCAATTTCCTTTTCTGAAAAAGAGGAATAATCAGCTATGATGGGTATTTGGACTTCTCCTGTGGGGGTGAGCGTACTTGGGCCCTGATGGGCAGGCAGGGAGGGGATGCTGGAGAACTCCAAGAACCCAGTGGTCTCCCTGGCTAAGGACCCCTCCCTTCACCCAGCCTTAGGGGCTTAGAGCAAAGGGTTCCCATAGTCTCAGTGAGCAGACTCACAGACCACAGAAACAAACTCCTGACCAAAGAATGTCTGTGTGCCCTTGGACAAGACATGTCATCTCCTCCACCTTGGTTCCTCACCTTGGTTGGACTGGGGAAGCCGTTGAGGTTCCTTCCAGCTCTAAATCTAGGAATCAGTGGGTGGTCTAGTAGGTTGAATGTAGGCTTGGAGATGCTCCTGAGTTCCTGGTGGTTCACTCTCCTAACCTTTCAAAGCTCACAAGATCACTGCTGCCTCTACCACAGAAAAAAAATCAAAGGCCAAAAGATGTCTAGATTCAAGGACTGCAGCATTGGCCTCTGATGGGAGAGTCTGAAGCCTCTAGTCTAACAGTACTGTCTCTCTCTCCCCAAAACAGCAGCCAGTAATAGGGAATTATGTTTTACATGACTTCACACATATAATTGATATCATATTGCTTATCTTCTCAAGGAGTGGGAGAGTGACAAGAAGGAATTTGGAACTCAGAATTTTTTAAAATAAATGTTTAAATTTTTTTAAATTTAATTGGGAAATGTTTGATGAAATAAATAAAAATATAATTATTTTTTAAAAGAAGAACAGCAGCTAGGCTGGAATGATTCGATTTGGCTAAGGTAGTGCCTTGTGAATGAACTCTGATTCTGGCTACACCATCAATCAAAACTATCTCTTCTTCATGTGTTTAGCAGACCAGAACAAATTTCAGAATATCTATGTAGGATCCAAATTAGGAAACAGGGCCTTTCCATTCCACAACCTTCTGGGAAATTCCCATTGGGGGACCTGCACACACTGAGCACACTGTGCCTGCTCACCAGCCTTCCACTTCACATGTTCTACCCACACATTTTGTAGAATATTAAACAAAGTTGACCTAAAAGAAACAGAAAAAAAGAAAAAAAGCGCTAGTCCCTTCCTCCTAACCCATCCTCCTAACCCAAACAACCGCCAGCCTGATATTCCTAAAGCATAGCTCTGCCCAAATCTCTCCCCTGGCTCAAGAAGCCCCAGTAGCTTTTCGGAATTTCCAGATGGGAACCTATGGCATCTCCACATCAGTTAGGGAGTGGCTGAGCAAACTATAGGATATGAATGTATTGGCACATTACTGCAGCCTAAGAAATGAAGAAAGAATTGGATTCAGAGAAACCTGGAAAGATTTGAATGAATTGATGCAGAATGACATGAGCAGAACCAGGAGAACAATTTATACAGTGACTACAACATTGGAAAGAAAACTAACTGACAAACTTGAGAATTCAATGCCATCATCAGAGGAAGAATGGGTAGTGGTAATGATGCTGGAAAAAAGGCAAAAGAAAAGACAGTCATTGAAGGATTATTTTTAAAAGTACAGTAGAGAAGAGAAGGCAGTACAGAGACTGAGAAGTAGGACAGCTTCAAAACAAAGGTGTTGAATTTATTATATACTTTTAAAAATATGTGTGTGTATATATACAAACACACACATAAAACTGCTGTTTGTGTTCATTTTCGCCTAACAACACCAAGAAAACACAGGCTCTCCACCAGCCAGCACCATACATGGAACCATCAGTTATAGCATATGGAAAAATATTGTATGCTGTGGATAAGTTCACTTACCTTGGCAGTATACTTTCCCAGGGATGTCCATATAGAAATGAAGCTGATGCCTGCATTGCCAGAGCTAGCTCAGTGTTTGGGAGGTTCTGAGGGGAAGTGTAGGGGGGAAGAGGTATTAGGCTACCTACCAAACTGAAGGTCTACAGAGTTGTTGTGCTGACCTCATTGTTGTATGCCTTTGAAATCGCTTCCATCTCACTTGTCTTAGAAAGAGTCTGCTGTTCACCTGGCAAGATAAGGCACCAGGTCTTTCTCAAGTTGAACTGCCAGACACTCAAACTCTGCTGCAGAGAGCACATGGCCAATGGGCTAATCACGTTGTTCAAATGCCAAAAGTACATTTGCCTAAAAAACTAGTTTATGAAGAACTCATACAAGGCATAGACGTCAGAAGAAGCACTACAAGGAGGCCCTCAAGGTCTCTGTGAAGAATTCTGGAATCAGTTTCATGGAAGCCGACGGCACAGGACCATCCAGCCTAGCGTGCCTGCATCAAAGGTTGTGTGCTCTATGAATGAAGAATTGCAGTAGCTCAAAAGAAACATGAAGATTCACAAACTTGGAGACATCTCCACTGCAGATGTTCATACGGACCACCTATGCCTGACCTGTGGTCGTGCCTTCCAAGCTTACCGTGATCTGATCAGTCACAGTTGGACAGCTGGAACCGTGGCTCCAGCATAGTGACTCCACCTTGGTCCTCTTCAAGGACAGCTACCAACCCATCAAACCATACATAATTGTAATGCACAATTATTTCTTCCTGCTTTTCTGTGTTTATGGTAATGTCCAGGTTTGTTGTGTTTATCAAGTTTAGAATAACAAAAGTGAAAAAAATTTAAATAAAAGTCATCACCACAGAAAGTGAAATTCCAGCCCCCAAAAGGGTAGAAGCCATAAAAGCACACCCAGGTCTGCTGACTTCCAGCCTCACTACTCTTCCGACCCCACCACAAGTGCCTTTGAAAACACTTCCATTCTGAAGACCAAGCGTGGCTGGGGAGAAGCAGAAGAGGCCTACGTCCCCTTCTCTGCACAGGTGAGGGGTCACAGGGCAGGGCAGTGGTGAGCTCGCTATTTGGGGACCTTTAGAAGCTCCTTCTGTGCATTCTTTACTATAAGGGATGCTTCTCCTGGAGCCAGAAGGGTGCAAATAGAAATACTGGTGACTATAAAGGGGCGTGGTCTGTCCGGGACTGAGGGCGGGGTGGATTTTCTCTTCGCCTCCTGCCCCTCCTCCCTTTCCCCCTCATTTGTTCATCTTGCACTGCACTTCCTACCTCCGGGTCTTTGCACCGGCCCGTGCCGTGCCTCCCTCCCCGCTTCCTCCTAAGCCTCTCTAGTTCCCCTCCGGGGATGCTCCGGCTGATTCTCCCCCACCCCACCCCGCTAGGCTTTCCTGTACACACCCTGGTTCCCACTTCCTGACAGAATGTAAGCCCCTTGAGGGCAGGGCCGCTGTCTTTGCATCCGGGGTCTAGCCCGCATTATCTAGCACACAGCTGGCACTCAAACAATGCGTGTTGGCTGACTGGCCCTGTGACCGCAGGCAGGTCCCTGTCCTCTCGGGGCTTCAGCTTCCCCGCCCCCTGAAAATGAGGCCTTCGGACCAGATGATCTCTAAGCACCCTTCCAAGGGCGAAGAAACCCCGCCCTTTCGGGGGCTGACAGCCCCTCCTCAATCCGGGTCTAGGAAAGTTGCCTCAGAGCAAGCGACGCAAGCGCAAATGAGCTACTCAGGCAGTGACTAGAAGGCGCATGCTCCTGGAAAGTGAGCCCACTGGGATTCTGCCCCTCACCAATATGGCCGACCCGATAACACGCGTCCCGGCCCTTCATTGGCTGGTCGCTGTTTTGTGACGTCACCTGGAGCGCCGACAGCCGGAACCTCCGGGACTTCCACGTGGGTCGGCTTCTAGTGGGTTGTGCGCTCGACGGGATGGAGACGCCACGGAGGAGAAGCCGGCGCCTGGGGGGGCTGGAGGCCGAGAGCCCCTCGACCCTCGCCAGCCCGTCCCGGAGGGCCCGCAAGGCCCGGCGCGGCCTCCTGGGGCCCGAGGCTGAAGCTGTGTTAGAGCCGGTGCCGGAAGTGGTGGCAGGAGCGGGCCTGGAGCCTGGCCTGGGGTCCCCGAGGAGACAGGGCTCAGGGTCCCCCCAGAATCAGCCTGGGCCCCCCAAGGGCCCTCAGGGACAGGACTTGGGGTCCCCCCGGAGAAAGGCTCAGGGCCCAGAGTTCCCTCGGAATCATTCAGAGGCTGGGCCTAGGTCCCCCAAGGGACCCCAGAGTCGGCTGGCCACGGACGCTGGAGACGAGAGGCAGCCGGGCCTGGGCCCCTCGCAAAGCCCCAGGGAGCCCCTCTTGGGGTCCCCGAAGAGGCATGGTGCTCGGGGCTTCGGGGAGGAGTCGGGCTCCACATCACCCCCAGAAGCCAGCTCGCCATCCCCCCAAAGCCTGAGACAAGAGGGAGGACAGCCGCAGCCTAGCAGAGAGGGCCCCTCGGGTCAGCCCGAGCCAGTGACCCCCAAGTCAGGAGTGCTGCCCCAGGATGGCGCTGCGGAGACCAAGAAGCGGGGGGCCGCCCCCACCCCCAGCCCGGCCCCCAAGAAGCCCAAGACCAAGGAGGCCGTGGTGATTCCCAAAGGGAAGCCCAAGTCCGGCCGAGTGTGGAAGGATCGCAACAAGAAACGGTGAGGGCAGGGGGCAGCCGCCCTCCCTGGGGTCCTCGGGAAGGGGATACTGAGGCGCCCCGTGCCGTCCCCCAGCAGCTTCCAGGCCCCAGCCTGGGACCATCGCTAATAACAGCGAGGGACCAGAAGTGTGTCTGGGTCCGGGGAGCAGAGGGGACCTGCCTGAGAGAGAAGCTGGGACGGGCTTAAGCTCACCCCTGAGGTTCCTCTGGTCTTCACGTGCCCTGCGGGCTGTATCTGACCACTGGCAGAGGGAGAGAGGGGCCAGGCCCTTGGGAGGGGGCTGCTGTCCTTATCACCCCCATTTTACAGATGAGGCCTGAGTGATCCGGCTCACCCAGCCAGGCCCAGAACTCTGGCCACTGACCGCTCGCTGCCCCATTCTGCTTTGTCTCTGTTCCCAGCACCTGGCCCAGAGCCTTTACAGTCTATCTTGGTCCAGACCTGGAATTTCATTCATCCCTGCATAGACTCTGGCCACTGACACACATCTGCCTTGTCTCGTCTGCCAGTCGATGGCCTCTGAGAGGCTTGGGACTCTGACAGCCAGGATGGGTCAGGGTGGCATGCGAACCCAGGTCTCTCTAATTCTGTGGCCCACTTGCCACCCACAAGGCTGCATTGCCCCCCCCCATATGCTGTGTGCACCCCATGTCAGATGGATTAGAGGATTTAGAGCTGAAAGGGACATTAGAACCTAAGGGGGCTGACCCCCTTAGGGGTCAGGTGAGCAAACAGGCTCAGGATGGGGAAGGTCACACAGTTCCTAAGGGCTGCCAAGGGCAAACAGCACCCTCCTCCTCTGGCCCAGTTCTTTGGCCTGTGCTTTGAGAGAAGGGCTGCCCTAAAAGGCAAAGGAGGGAACTTGAGTGGAACGCAGGTTTTGGCTCAGTTCTAGGGAAGGCCTCCTAACGGATAGAACTGCCTCCTAGTGAACAGGGCTTCTCTTGAGGTAGTGAATTCCCCGTCCTTGGTTGGGTGAGATGAACTCAAAGGACCTTCCAAGTTGGTAGACTCAAAGGTCAAGTAGGAGGTGCCCCAACCCCTTCGCCCTGGTGAGAGGCAGCTAGGGCCACTCGGGCTGGAGCCAGAAGACCTGGCTTTGGACACAGCCTCAGTCCCTCTTGCTGACTGTGTGGACAAGTTACTTCATCTACTTTGCCTCGGCTTCCACAACTATAGAAAGGGGATGACAGTAGTACCCACCTCTCAGAGCTGTCAAGAGGATCAAATGAGAGCATCTGTGTAAATAGGCACGTAGTAGGTGCCCTGTAAATGTGTGTTTCTTTCTCATCAAAGGTGGCCTTTTGGCTGTTTCTGTGTGTTTGGCATAGACTTGTAGCTCCCCAACCCAGGACGAGTGTAAGCTCCTGGAGGGCCCCCCCCAGCGCTGGCTGCTCCCAGAGGGCTGTGCATGTGCAGCCTTGTCACAGGGCAGGTGCTTGGGGGCCCCCTACAGAGCTCTCACCCTCTCCCCACCTCCAGGTTTTCCCAGATGGTCCAGGACAAGCCACTTCGCACATCCTGGGAGCGCAAGATGAAGGAGCGGCAGGAGAGGAAGCTGGCTAAGGACTTTGCCCGACACCTGGAGGAGGAGAAGCAGAGACGGAAAGAGGTAAGGCCCGGGCTGGGAAGGGGGGGCAGGAGATATGAGGCGAGGTAGGATGAGCCGAGATGAGGCTTCTGCCCCGGGGAACTTAAAAGTCTAGGTGGGGGAGGTGAGCCAGGTGGGCCAGCACAGGGCCCCAAGTACTGGCTGGGCTCTGGACAGATAGCCATAAGGGTCAGCGTCCTGGAGGAGGCGGGATGAGACAGTGGAGTGTTCTAGGCCTAGGCATCATGAACAAAAGCCAGACATCTGCACTGGGGCAGTCACTAGTGCAGCTTGGCTGAGGTACCTGGCAGGAGGTGGCAGCTGCTGGCAGGGACCCACGAGGGGTAAGGCCAAGATCAGTGAGGATGTTTGGCATTAAGTAAGTTAGCCTTGGTCCCTTGGCTGTCCCGTGTCAGGTGGCTTATTCCAGGAGCCCGACAGATAAGTGATCTGACTGAAATCACACAGCCAATACGTGCCTGAGACAGAATGCAGACTCTGGGCTTGAGAGCTTGGCAGGACCTGAGAGGCCATGGACTCTAATTCCCCCATTTTGCAGAGGGGGAAACTGAGGCTCAGGATAGTTAAGGCCTGTGCCCAGGCTCCCCACAGCTAGTAGGTATTTGGGGTAAGATTTTAACCCAGGTCTAGTCAGTGCCCTTTCTCCTGTACCACACTGCCTCTCCGCACCTCATTCTCCTCATCCTTAAAATGGGGTCAAGATAAATGCTCTGTTTCAGCTGCCATCACGTCCCTGGGGGGCTTCAGGCAGGCTGGAAGGGACACTAAATATGGGTGCTGGATGGCCAAGGGCCACCCCCCAAGCTGCCTTTGTTTATCCAGCCATCAGACTAGGCCTAAGGCTGGGAGTTGTCACCAAGAGGGGCCTGGCTGAGACCCCTCCCCACCTTCCTAGAGCCTCCTCTCCTAAAATGTGGAGATCTGTGGCCTCAAGACCATCAACCACTCCCTTGCATCCCAGCCCAGGAGGCAGTGGGATGTAACCCTCGGTGGCCCCCATCTAGGCCCCTCAGATGTCCTAGGATTCCCTCTGAGCTGTGTGCCTAGAGAGGCGGTAGGGCCTCACCACACCCTGGCTAGGTGCCCCTCATCCTCCCAGGCTGCTAGCCCCTGCCCCCGTTCCCCTCCCCCACCTTGCCTTAGCCCTCATCCCTGCCCCTTGCCGTGACTGGGTGCTGCTGCATTCCCCTTAGGGAGCCACCTCGTGAGGTGTGAGCCTGGTGAGTGTGGTGTCAGAGATGGGATGTTGTCACAGTGACGTTATGTAGGATTTGGAAGATCTGCAAAGCATTCTACAATTCTGTCATTCAGTCCTCACAGCAGCCTTGGGAAATGGGCCCTGTTATTGTCATTCCCCATGGTACAGATGAGGAAGCTGGGACCTGCCCCAGCCTGGGTTTGATCTCCAGTCCAGCATTCTCCTCACTGACACGTAGATGATCTGCCACCCCGTGTGCCAGCTGATCATAGGTCACGGCTGAGTTAGGTGGTGCCCACCTCTACTCTCCAGGCTGGTCATTCACATCCAGCCTTTATCAAGTATCAGCACCGTGACCCTGGGCAAGTTACTGCTGAACTTCTGTGTTCTGAATAAAATGAGAGGGGAATGTCGGATTAGATCATTTGAGGTTAATTCGGGCTCTTTATGGAATCCATGTGTAAGTCTAGATTGTCAGTGCTGGGAGAGGCCCTAGAACATGGAATGTCAGGACTGGGAAAGATCTTAAAACAGGATTTCAGGACTGGGAGGGGACTTAGGACAGGGAAGGTCAGTGCTGATAAAGGGCGGCTCAGACTTATGCAAACCCCCACCTCTCCCAGATGAGCAGAGAGGGGCCCAGAGGTGGGCAGTGCTACTACTGGGCCTGCCTGGATTCCCTCCCCTATCCTTGCTGGGCTCCATAACATCTGTTCCCTGGCTGTTCCCTCCAGGAGAAGAAAAGGCGGCGAGCAGAGAACCTGAAGAGGCGCCTGGAGAATGAGCGGAAGGCAGAGATTGTCCAAGTGGTGAGTGCAGCGGAGGCCCTGACCCCGGCCCAGCACTTGGGGTGGTGGGCAGCCTCAGGCTGTGTGCCCAGTGGCAGGAGAAGGCAGAGTTGTTCAGGCTGCCGCTGTCTCAGGATATCGGGCACTAGGGAACCTGTATGTGTGTGTCTGGAGTCATGGGAAAGGGAGAAGCCGAGGGCTAGAGGGTTCTCAGGGACTTTTCCCCCTCTCTTCCCCTCTGCTAGATCCGGAACCCGACCAAGCTCAAGAGGGCCAAGAAAAAGCAGCTTCGGCGCATCGAGAAACGGGACACCTTGGCACTTCTTCAGAAGCAGCCCGTGCAGCGGCCAGTGGCCAAGGAGTGAGTGGGTGCAGGGGGCCTGGTTGTCCCTCAGCTTCTGGCCACGGGCACTTCCAGGACATCATTCCCAAGGACAGCACTGGAGGAAGCCCAGGCTCAGACCTTGGGTACTGTGGCGAACTTGGAGATGGGACTCACCCCTTGGAGCCCTGAGATCTGGACAGAGGGCTGGTGGCTGGACCAAGGGAGGGGAGCAGTCTTTCTTTGTCTCTTTTCTGAGCAGTAAATGTTGTCTCCTCACAGCTACCCTTTCACAACATGGACACAAGGCCAAGGGACACATGCCATTTTTATTGTCTGTCACACATATTAAGGGAGTCAGGAATGGGCTGCTGGCTGAGTTTGTGTCCAGGAATGGGCCCAGAGGGCATCTGGCTGCCAGCCAGAAGTATCTGTGCCCTATACTCCATGCCCCACCCTGGTGTTGGGAAGCCAGGCCCAGGAGGTAGGAGCTGCAGGGAGACCCCAATACTTTTTTTATACCTTTGCCTTCAAGACTCAAAACCCAGGGAAAAACAACAAATCAGGATTCCTTCTGCCCCCAACTTGGGATAACATTGGAGAGGATGTGGTTGGGAGGCCCTTGGTAATCAATTGGGAAGATCCTTTGAGGGTGGGGTGGTGTAGGAGTTCAGGAGCTGTCCCTGTGAATCACTGAGGGTATGAAGCTCTGTTTTGGGTGGCCCTGTAACCTGAGGATGTGCCTGTTGCTGGGGAAATGAAGCCAATAAACTCATTCCCTTTCAAGTGTTGATGATTTAGTGAAGTGACTTAGAATCAGAAGCTAGAACTTCACATCCTCCCTCTGCTTACCAACCTACTCCCCTTTTTAGCAAGCTTATTCATCTCAGGATCTCAGTTTCCCCATCTTTAAAATGGGGTTGGTCTCAGTTATCTAAAGCAACGGGTTTGGATTTAGCTGATCTCCAAGGCCTCCTCCATATCTAAATGTGTGGCTTAATGAGTGACAGTTCCCAAGCGATTTGCTACAAGAGACAGGGAATGGGCAGTGCTTAGTCCAGTAGAATGGTGGGATGTCCTGTTTGGAGGAGGAGACCCCCCCCAGAATCCCAGCCCTCGGTTTCATTTCAAGGAAACATCTTCCTGCAGCTCAGAGGGAGCTGGGGCCTTCCCTGGCTGTCTGGCCATCTTGGTCCCCAGCCAGCCGAGCCAGTGGCCTCGGGAGCCCTTGGAGCTGGAAGTGGAGGAGGATCTGGACAAGGAGGCCACCTGGGAGCTCTGGCGCCGGCGGCCAGTGCCACCACCAAATTCGGTGTCCTCCACCAGGACGCTCTCAAGCACACAGCGCAGGGAGTGACGCAGCTTCTGCAGCACGTCGGGACAGGTCAACACGTAGAGGAAGGGATTGACCACGCTGTTGATGAAGGCCAGGCTGGTTACAAAGGGCAGGGCCAGCAGCACCAGGTGGCGCAGACTGGGGTCATAGTGGGCCTGGACCTCCAGTAGACTGAAGATGTGGTAGGGCAGCCAGCAGAGCACAAATGCAGCAATGACCGCCATCACCAGGCGGACAAACCGGCTGGGGTGGTGGCGGCACCGGTGGCGTACCTGCAGGCTCACGGCCAAGTAGCAGGCGCCAATGATGGCCAGGGGCAAGGCGAACGCCAGCAAGAACTTGCTGACAGCCAGGGCCATTTGGCGGCGACCACAGGCGTCAGCCCTGTCTGTCCCGGGGCTATGGAGCAGGAGGTTGTAGTAGCACATAACCCGCTTGTCCTTCCGTGTGATGGTGTCTCGGAATAGGAAGTAGGGGATGGTGTTGAGCAGGGCCAGGCCCCAGACTGCCAGGCAGACCTTCTGGGCTGCAGCCACCGTGCGGTGGTTCTGGGCCCAGATGGGCTTCACCACCTGCAGACAGCGATCCAGGCTGATGGCGCTGAGCAGGAAGCCGCTGGCAAACATGTTCAGGAAGAAGATGGACGAGTGCAGCTTGCAGAAGGTGGTGCCTAGCTCCCACGAGTGGCCCACGGCCAGGAAGTAGGTGAAGAAGGGTAGGCTGGCTGTGGCCAGCAGGTCAGACAGGGCCAAGTGCAGCACCCAGGTGGTGACCACCGTCTGGCGCATGCGGCAGCTGATCACAAAGAGGATGACGGCGTTCTCCAGCATGCCCATCAGAGAGACCAGCCCATGCAGGGTAACAGAGGCATAGTCAATGTAGCGCCTGGTGGAGTTGGCATGGCCTGAGTCGTTCCTCATGTACTCCAGAACGGGGCACAGGGTGATGTTGGACATCTTGGGGTCCTGCATAGGAAAGGCCGTGCTGAGCTGTAGGGCTTGCTCTGTGCTAATCCCACTTTACTACTGCAGCCTTGGCTTTCTGTCTTTACTATTATTTTATTAATGTTATTCTGAAATTAAGAAATACAGCCAGGATTCCCCAAGACTTATAAGCCTGGAATGCATGTGAGAACTGGAAGGAGCCTGCACTCCATTGCCTCTGGCCACGGAGGAGACCCCACCTTGGGGCCCCAGGCACACTCTACCGAGATTGCCTGGCCGCCATCTTTGTGCCCCTCCCCAGGTCCTCGAGCAGGGGAGCCCCTACAATTTGGGTCATCCTCTGCAGCTCAGCTGTCCCCTCCCCTCCCCTCCCATCCCATGTCATCCCATCCCTTCCCATCCCATCCCATCCTGTCCCATCCCCTCCCGTCTCATGGCATCCCATCCCATCCCATCCCCTCCTGTCCTTCTTTGTCCCCACAAAGCCCAGGTCTCCCAGTGCTCCCCTTGGAATAGGTCTCATCCTCTCCTGTTTGTCCTCACCTTAACCTCCAGGTCAATCCCTGCTCTCCCAACCTACTCAGAAGAGTAAATGCAGAATCTGTGTAAAGTCATTTGTGCTGTTTCTGATGGAGATCTGCCCCTAAGGGGGAGTCAGGCTTCCCTGAGTAGGAGGTGGTCCTGGGGCTGACCTGTGAAGGAGGCTGAGCATTCTGAGAGGAGGAGGGAAGGCATTCCAGACATGCAGCACAGCCTGTGCAAAAGCACAGAGGTGGACCTGCGATACTGTTTCCAGAGAATAGCTAACCTTGGTCTCCAAAGACTTTCCCTTCATCCTGTTCCCTCGCCATCCTCTAAGATAAAGCTCTTAAATTTTATGTGTGCTGTGGTCCCCTTTGGGCAGCCTGATGAGACCCATCAACTTCTTTTCCAAATAATGTTGTTAAATGCATAAAATAAAATATATAGGGTCACAAAGGAAGCCAATCATATCAAAATGCAGTTATGGAAACGTTTTTTAAAAAGTAGTTGGACAGACCTTCCCCCTCTCCTCCCTCCCCCACATATATCTACAGATAAGCTTACACTTTAAGAACTCACCTTCCCTTAAGAGCTGCTCCTTCCCTTTCTCTCCCATCTCTACCCTGCCTACTTCCTTCTTGTTCACAAATGTTTTCCCATCACCCCCAGTATCAAAACGAAACTCCCTTGGCCATGCCTTATCAAGCCATCATCCTTATGTCCCTTCCCCTGCTGGATCCCTAAAAAGCCAGGTCTATGCCCTGCCCCTTCAGCTGGGAGGGAGGGGGACAATCCTGCTTCTGACCTGTGCTCCCCAAAGAGAGCCATTCCCAAATCGTCTGTGCCTTTGCAGAGCAGCAGTGGGGTGATGTGGTGGATGGTAAGGGCAGGGAGCTCTGTCATCCTACAGCTAAGGGCTTCAGGTCTTGACCTGACTCCCCCAGGTACCCCATTGCCCTGCCCAGATGGTCCTCTCCAGTGGCTGGTCTCAGCTAGGAGCTTTGCAGACCCAGTGATGGCTGAGACTGGCAGCGCAGGCCACCCCCATCTGATATGCCAAGAGGAAGCCAGATAGGAACAATAGCAGAAGGAAAAGGGCTGAAGCCCAGATGTGGAGATTGCTGCCTCATCAGGGGAGGAAGTGGGGCAGGTTTGGGCAGCCCTGGATGTTGTTACCCACTGATAAAGAAAGCAGAAACAGATTCCTCCAGTTCCTGAGATTGCAGGGCCAAGAGCTATCCACTGCCCCCAGAGACTGGGACAAAGCCGTGGACCACTACCTGAGGAAACCCTCTGCTTCCCCAAATACAGAGCTGGATCATGCGTCCTCAGTCCTGGGCTAGGTGCTATGAGGTCCTCGAGCAGGGCAGCCCCTATAACTGAGGAACTTCCAACTGGGGAGATGCTGCCAGAAAACAGACATGAACAAGATACAAGTGTGTGATAGCAGAATGTGCTAACACTAGGAGGGGATAAGGAACAGAGGCTGGGTATTAAAACTGCTGAGGAACCTGAAACAGAGGAAGGTTAAGTCACTCCAGGATCCCACAGCTAGTATGTGTCTGAGGCAGGATCTGAACTCAGCTCTTCCAGATTCCAGGTCCAGCATTCTCTCCACTGAGCCACATAACTGCTTCTAGGTTGGGGGAGGGAGAGGTGTTGAAGGTCTCAGCTAATCCTTAAAGGATGCTTAGAATTCAGGTAGGCACAGATACATTGGAGAATCAAAGTTCTTCAACTGGAAGGAGCCTTAAAGGTCATATAGTCCAACCCCCTCATTTTATAAATGAGGAAACCAAGGCAGGAGAAGGTGCCTGACTCACCCAGAATCACTCAGGAAGTGGCAAAGCTGAGGGGGGGAAGGGGGAGTGGAGAAGTGGATAGGCACAGAGTAGGAATGGTGTCCCATCCCCCAAACAAGAGACAAACTACACGCAGTTAGTGTGTCTTGGGGTCTGCCAAATGGCCAGAACTAAGACTCTCAGCTCTCACCTAAAGCTCTCAGGCTGACTGGTGCTCACAACACAACAATGTGGGCAACAAGGTCAGGGTTACTCAGTCCCATTCCACAAACGGGGAAAGACAGGCTCAGGAAGATGAAGGGACTTCCCAGGGTCACATAGCATGGAAGTGTCTGTGTCGCCATTTGAACTTGGCTCTTCCCGATGCCAGATCCAGTATACCCATCCTGAGGCCAACCTTTACTACCTGTGATTCTGGCTGGGTCATCTCACCTACTCAGGGCTTCAGATTACCCCTCTGTAAAATAACATCAGAGCAGCTGACCTCTAATTCTATGAGCCTCCTAGATCTGTTCCCAGCCTTGGCTAAAGACTGAGAGAGACTGAGGAAGGTAGATTTGGGAAAACAGCTTAAAACAGCCTGGCCTGTGGCTCAGCTTCAGACAAACCATGGACAAGATGTCACAGCAGCTCCCAGATCCAGAGGAGTTCTTGTAGACCCACCATCCCCCACCTCTTCAGCCAAACACAGCTGAGGAGTCATGCCAAGAGATGGTGCCTCCAGCTCCATAGGTCCCACCCAGCTCTGGTCTAGCCAGAGCCTATAGTCCTCCCCAGAGAGTCCAACCTCAGACCCTGGCATCGTCTCCAAATAAGCATACCCCAGATACATCCTAGGAAATAAGGGACCCTCTCTGAAGCCAGGGCTAAGGGCATCTACAGTAAGATGTGCTCCAGCCTAGTGCATGTCAGGAGGAGAACAAAGAAAGTGGAGGTGAAGGACAGCTGGAAGCCCAGCTTAGCACTCTGAGCCTCTGTCTCCTCCCCTATAAAATCAGACCTAGATGCCTTCTAAATGCCCTTAGAACCCTGTGGTATCATTTTTAGATGTAGGACCATAAACAGAGCTTGAGGGACCTCCGAGGTTACTTTGAGCCTCAGTTTCCTCATCTGCAAACTGGAGATCAGGATACTTATGGTGAAGAGGAAGTTGAGATTGTGGATATGCATATGTGAGTATTGTCTGGTGATTTTTTTTAATTTTATTTATTTTATTTTTCATTTGCAAAACAGAACAAGCATTTCTATTATATAGTAGAATTTTCAAAACGATGATCGAATGTGAAACTGCAAATCTATTGTGTATAGCTTGCTATTCCTTTTTTTTGGCAAGGCACTCTGGGGCAAGTGACTTGCCCAGGGTCACACAGCTAGTAAGCAGCAAGTGTCTGGGGCTGGATTTGAACTCAAGTCCTCCTAACTGCAGGGCACCTGCTCTATTCGCTGTGCCAGCTAGCTGCCCAGATATTCCTTTTAAATCATGTATCCTGTACATTTTTTTCTTTTTTTCCTTCCCTCCCCAGGAATAAAATAAATAATTTTTTTTTAAAAAAACTGTCTTGACACTGGTACCTTTATAGATACTAGAAATCCAAGACAAGAAGAGGGCTAAAAATTGGGTTTGGTTCCTAAAACACTGATTAAAACCACTCACATTATTATTAACTGTTTACCATTTGATTGATTATAAATTAGGAGATTATAAATTATATATTAGCTTATATAAATTATAAAATATAATTTATTTTTCTTATTGTATATTAATAATTATATATTATATTATACAAAATAATTAAATATATTGATCATGTTAATTATAAATTAGGAGAAGCTAGGTGGTTTACCTAGTCTGTGGACCTAGAGTCAGAAAAACCTGAGTTCAAACCCTACCTCAGACACTAACTGTGTGACCCTGGGCAAGTCATTTAACCTCTGTATGCTTCAGTTTCCTCGTCTGTAAAATGGGAATTACAATAACCACTACCTCCCAGGGTTGTCGGGAACATCAAATGAGACATTTTGTCAATTGCTTTTCATTCTTGAACGTGCTATGGGAAGGCTGGCTGTTATTTTCACTATGGTGATCCATGGCAGTAAATGGATCACACTGACCTTGTACAATTCACTTGATTATTCAGCTTGAGCTCCCCCCAGGCATTTTATACATGACCTGATCCACTGCTGATAACTCGGAAGAAAAACGAAGACAGTTTTGGTTTTAGGGGATCTGAAGGGGTCCTAGGACCACAGATGTAGGGCTAGAAGGGACATGACGGGCCTTCAGGTCCAAACCCTTCACTTTACAGGTGAGGAAACTGAGGCTCAGGTGGGGAAAGGGGAAAGGATTTAGGGTTGGAAGGGGCCTTGTCGGTCATCTAGTCCAGTCGCCTCATTTCAGGGGAGGAAAGCAGGAGGGAAAATGAATGTGCTTACCCCACTCTGGCCCCTGCCTAGCCTCCCTCCCCAAGAGCGCTTTCACGGTGCCCATCCAACCTGGAGAGTTCCGTTCGGGCAGGATTCAGGACCAGTTTCTCTCCTCAGTCAGCCAGTCCGGCTCTCATCGCCTCCCTGCGGCCAATGATGCGGTTGTCCCTACTAAGGCCAGGCGCACAGGGTTTAGCATTCCAGCCTCCGTCGAGGAAGAGGCAGCATAGCCAACCGGACCTGATGCCTGGCCTCCCCCAGCTTGCTGAGTTTCTTGCCCCTCTTACCTGAGTCTCCGGTGGAAGGGAGAGGTGGAGGTGGAGGGGATCCCCTGATTCCAGGCTACCGGCTCCCATCAGGAGGCTGCACGCAGCTGTGGAGTCTCGGGGCTGGACAAGAACAGAGGTGAGGCTGGTATCGAGGAAGTGAAGTTAGGCTGGGGGAGGAGGAAATTACTGGAGGGAGTTAATTTTGTCAGGTTTCTCTCGGCGTCCTTATCTCAGCGTAGATGGGAGATAACTGAGGCTAGTCAGCCCGCCCGCCTCTAATTTACCCACCGCGGCGAGCTCTCAACTCCTCCCCTCAGAGACTGCTTTTTAGAATTCTGGCAGCGGGAGAGAAGTTTTGAGTGTGTCTGTGCGTGAGACACAAGTGCTGTGAGAGTGTGCAGGAACTAGGAAAATGCAATGATGACAACAGTGTGAACGGGAAGAGCCACAGAAACAGTAACGCTGTGTGACTTACTGTCCCCCAAAGAGATGGGACTGTAGGTGGAAAAAAATGCTTCGGTTCAGCTAATGTTCTAGTTTTCCTGAACTGCTTAGTCTTTGCCAGAAGGGAAACTGAGGTTGTAAAGGAGGGAAACATGGAAATGGAGGCGATATGAAAGCAAAAGATCAATTTAAAAAATTGAAGTGTGAAAGAGTTAAGGGGAGAGTGGAGGATGGGGAGAAGAAGCTGCGGATATGGGAAAGTTTGTGGGACAGCCTCAGAAAGGTTGGGATAGACTAGAACAGCGTATTATAATAAGCTGTCCAAGTTCACACAGCTAGTGCGTGAAAGGCGGGCGGTGGGAAGGTGAGAGAACACATGAAAAACATGTGTGTAAGTGTGCTGGTGAAAGAAAGTGCTGAGGGGGAGAGCCTGCGTCAGAGAAAGAGAAAGGAACGAGAGACAGAGACAGAGAGAGAGACACAGAGATGGAGACAGAAACACACATACACAGAGACACACAGACACAGAGACGGGGCGGAGGAGCGGGGCGGGGGGAGAGATCTGGCCCTCAGGACTAGGGACATGCAGACCCTCTCAGAACAGGATGAGAGGCGGAGAATGACTGTGCTGGAAGTCCCCAGGTATGGGTCGCTCCCTTTGAATCCGTGTCACAAAGATTTTCCTCCCTGTCCTTCAATCCCCCTCTTTGTAAAAGTGGAGATTTTCCCAGATGGGAAGAGAGTACCCCAAGTCTGGTGTTCTACCCCCTCTGCCACCCAGCTGCCTTATACCCCCAGCTGCAGGTGAGGAAGAGTCAAAGTCCACAATGACTCTGGGGTTGTGAGCCTGGGTAACTAAAAGCATGGTGCTGACCTCCACACAAATAGAGACATTTGGAGGAGTCGGGGGACTAAGATGGGAAAGATGATGAGTTCCATCATGGACATGATGACCTTGAGCTCCTTTGGGACATCCAATTAGCCATGTTTAACAGATCATTGAGGAGGTGGGGCTAGAATTTCTGAGAGATATTAGGACTGGGTAAAGTCAGGAGTCATTGGCATAAGGTTTAGAATGGAATGCTTGGCCATTAATGTGATTGCCAAGGAGAGGGGCATAGAGAGAAGAGAGCTTTAGAATACAAGGATGATGAGCTAGGAAAAGGACATGATGAAGGAAAGGACAGCGCTAAGATTAAGGAGACGTGGATCCAAGTATTAAATCCTCTGTACAACACATCTTTGTTCCACTTCCCCATTAGACTGTAAGTTCCTTGAGATCAGGGTCTGTCTTTTGTCTCTCTTTGTATCCCCAGGGCTTAGTACAGTGTTTAGCATAGAGTAAACACTGAATAAATGCTTGTTGATTTATCTTGAGCAAAATCAAGCAGAATGAGGACTGAACAAAAGTCCCCTTAGGTAGCAGTTATAAGATCTGTATGATCCTGGAAAACAAGTTTGAGTTGTGAGGTCAGAGATGAGATTATCAAATGATGAGAAATTAATGGGAGTAGAGGAAGTAGATAAAGCCTGATTTTTTTCTAGGCATCTGGCTGTGAATGAGAGAGCAGAGACCCTTTGGAGCTGGTAGGACCCAGGGAAAGGGTTTGTTTAGAAAGAGGGGGAGACTGATGAATGCAACAACCAATGAAGACTCATGAGAAAGTATGCCTGCCACCCCAAAAGATAGCTTGAGATTGAAGGTTAGGAATGGGAGGGAGGGGAGGTCCTATGCAGAAGTGGGGAAGTGGAGGTTGGGGGAAAAAGAGAAGATATGGAACAGATTCTGTAGCATGTGAACTAGAGTCAATTAGAGAAGAATAAAAAGATTGCCAGGGCCCAGTTTGCAACAGATCACATCAATCTGAAATGAATCCAGTCCTCATAGCTGTGTGCCTTCCTTCAGCACTATTCAGCAGTAGTGAGTAAGGTGGCAGGGACAATTCAGGGGGACACAAGTTTGGCAAGTCCTGGGTAGCACTGCAGGAAAAGGGACAAGGAATTCCAGAATTGAGGATATTGTCTAATTGAGTTGTTTTACTATAGGAGCAATATTGGGAAGGAAGGAAACTGAGGCCAGAGCAGGGATGGGACTGCAGTGAGCAGCAGAAAATCTGGAAGTCAAGTGAGGCTAAAGAACAGCTTTAGGCTGTAGGTGTTCTTAACCTAAGATCTAAATTTGTATTTTTTCTTTAAATAGTTGATAACTCTCAAAATATCAATCAATAAACATTTATCAAGTGCCTACTGTGTGCCAGGCACTGTGCTAAGTGCTGGGGATACAAAAAGAGGCAAAAGATAGTGCCTGCCCTCAGGGAGCTTACAGTCTAATTCTAGATACAACATGTAAATAAATAAATAAAAAAGCAAGGTATATCCAGGGTAAATAGGAGAGAATCAGCAGAGAGAAGGCAGAGAATTAAGAAGCGTTAGGAAAGGTTTTCTGAAGAAAGTGGCATTTTAGTTATTGGAACAGAGGAGGGAGAGCATTCCAGGCATGAGAGAGAGACAGCCAGAGAACATGCTTGGTTTCATTTGTAACCCTCTGCTCCAGAGGGTACAAGGGAAGGCTCCCCAGAGCCAAGTCTCACACGTTAGAGGGTAGAGCTGAGGTGGATAGGGATGAGAGAATGGTGGGGAGTCAACAGTGAAGAGGATGAGCATGGCCAACTAGCCCCTGCTCACATCCTGAAAACACCAAGCCACAGAACATCCTGATGTTTTGGACGGTGCCTTAGAGGATAGAATAGCAGAACTTAGAAGGAACCTAGAACACAGAATGTGAAGGCAACAACTGAAGCGAGGCATAAAGTTTCAGAGATGGGAAGGACCCTGGGAAAGCAGTTGGTCTTAATGGTTAGAGCACTGGGCATTCTTCTCTTTCTATTTCTTCTCTTGATAGACATAGTGTTCTTGGCATTAACATGACATCAGTTTTCATTTTTGAAGAAACCAAAAGTCTTCAAAGCTCCTTAAAATGCCATTACATTTGACATTGCACGCCTTGATTCACAGAGAGAGTTTTATTTGTCATTTTTTTTGTCTACATTCTTTTCGCTATCAAAAGGCAAAGACACAAAGATATGCCCCATGATCAAAACCCAGCAGTAACAGGACAGGCTTGGAGACTTCTAGGCAGCCAGAGGTGCAGTCATGACTTCAAAAGCCTGAAGATGAAGCATACCTTCCACCCCTTGGCAGGCAGCTGAGGTCCACAGGAATAGAACCAGTCATGACCCATCATCGGTTTGTTTTGTCTGACAATATAGAAGGAAGTCTTCTACTTCAGGGAAAGGCAAGGAGAATTCAAAGGCTCTCTCTAGTATTTCTGTAGTAGGATGACCAGAGGGGTCCTCCCAAGCTTCCATGACAGTGAGCCTTTTTTTTTTTTTTTTTTGGATGTTTGAATGCATCTCAAACTAGAAGAAGGACCTGACACCTTAGGGAAAGGAAGAAAGACAACCGATTAAGACTCAGCCAGTGAAACTGGCCCCACAATGAACTGACAAGGTTGGAGCCACCCCCTTGACACACCCTGAGGGAGAGTTTTCACTAATAATATCCTCCAGATACCAGTTCTCTTCTAAAAGGAGGCCAAACCACAGAGACTGACTCCAGTCAGGGATGTGCTGTTAAAATGTTTAACAACCAGCTCTCATGGATGGGGGGAGAGAGGAAGAAATGGATGCATGACACACTTAAGTTTAATCTGTATTATTAATATTTTTCTTATCACTTTCTTAAGTCTAGATGGTCAACAAAGCAGTCAATTGAGCCCAGATGTGCAGTGTTTCCTAGGCTAGTGCCAAGGCGTAAATGCTCACAATGAGGATTTAACAATTTTCTCAGTGGGCAGGTGCCTCACTATGGCTTCATAAAATAGTAAGATCTACTTAAGTTAAAAGAATTCTATTCTTGACAGACTATTGTAAACCCTGCGCCAATTTTGTGCATTGTTTATTAATTCTTTCTGAATTTCTGTGGTGGTAAAATAGAGATGATCCTACATCAAGTTAGTCGGTTGTTGGCATTGTTTTCAGATTGAGTGTTTGTGTAGGACTTGAGGGCTCTCTTACCCATGTTGATGGAGGCCTAGATACTATTGGGGGTGGGTGGGGAAGAGCTGGGTAACACAGTGGTTAGAACACCAGGCCTGGAGTCAGGAGGAGCTGAATTCAAATCCAACCTCAGACACTTCCTAGCTGCACAGCCCAACCCTGTTTGCCTCAGTTTTCTATAAAATGAACTACAGAAGGAAATGGCAAACCACATCAATATCTTTGCCAAGAAAATCCCCAATAGGGTCAGGAAGAGCCGGACACAACCGAATAGCAATGACAGACACTATTTATAATCAGTGATGTGCTTGCAGTAAATGCCGGGTTTCAAAAATATGAGCCAAAGAGAAAGTGATACTTTAGGGGAGCCCCCAAGATCACAATTAGTTCACATAAGCCTCAGACTTAGGAATGCTGGGTCACGGGTTACACTGATTAGTCATATATCTGCGGTCAAGTAATTCAACCTCTCTCAGCTTCAATTTCCTTTGTTAACTGGAGTCAGAAAGACCTGAGTTCAAATCCAGCCTCAGATGCTGACTAGCTGTATGACCCTGGGCAAGTCACTTAACTACTATGTGCCTCAGTTTCCTCATCTGTAAAAAGAGATTATTAATATCATGAGGAATAAAAGAAGTGATATTTTATAGTCCTGTATGGTAGGTATTACAGGTATAATTCCTTCTTTGTAACAATAATAATATTTAGAACTCAAAATCTTATAAAAATGAATGCTGAAAACTAAAAATAAGCAATAATTTACAAATATTATTTCTTTTATTCCTCATAATAACTCTGGGAGGTAGGTGAATTTTTCCTAGCAATTCTCAAAGTCAGTTTACTGAAAAGTTTTTGATGAGCAGGGGTCTGCACCGGTAGTGAAGTACCCATGATCACGTAATCAGAGGTCCTCGACAGATGGAAATAGCATTAATACAGTGGTCCTTTACAGACTTTCTTAATCTTTTTTGTGTCCTGGACCGTTGGGCCTTCTGTCTGGTGAAGCTACGGGCCCCTTCTCCCAATGATATTTATTATATAAATAAAATGAAATCTGTAAGATTGCAAAGGGAGCCAATTATTGAAACACACTTATCAAAATACTTTTAAGAAAAAACACAGGTTCTCAGGGCCTATAATAACTAGAGGTAACATGGAGTACTGGATAGAGAGTTAGGTGACCCTGCCCTAGGCAGCTCCCCAAGACTAGACTGCAGAGCAGAGAGGGGATGATGGACACAGATAGAAGGATTCCTGATGGATGGGGATAGAAGGTTCTCCAGTGATTTGATGCTTGGATGCCATTCCACACGTTCTCTGGAAGGAAGTGACCTGGTTGCCTGATCATTCCCCTGAGGCTGGCTCTCCCTTGGTAAAAATACCCAGAGCTAACAGGTTGCTTGGTGATTATGGAATCATGGCCAAGGGATTTGGCCCCACCCTTCTCCACCAAAGGCAGATAAGAATGGATAGGAATGTGTGAGCCCACCTGGCAGGGCACCCACTTCCCTGGATGCAGCTGGGTCACAGATCCAGAGCTTCAAGGAGCCTCCGAGGCCATTGAAGTGCACCGCGCCGTTCCCGCCCCCCCCATTTACACATGAGTCAGCTGAGGCCAGGGAGACATTCTTTATTCTTTGGAGGGATTAGGTGACTTGCCAAGGCTATATCTGCTGTAAGTAGCAAAGCTGGGAGTGTGGTGCTCTCTGACTCCAGATTCAGTGTCTTTTCCAACTTCACCAGAGGATGCCCTTCCCAGTCCCCAGGCTGGAGGCCATCCACAATCCACCCTGGCTGCTTGACGGTTGGCCCAGATGGGATGAGATGAGAGTCACTGGGCCCATTGCTTGGGGGGAGATAGAGGACCAGACCTTGCCATCTGTCCTGCAGATCACTTTTCCCTTATGTGTCATCCCCCCATTAGATCAGGGAGTCCCTTGTTTTTTTCTGTTTAGCACAAGACTTGGGAGGAGCTGTTGTTGAACTGTTTTTCAGTCATGTCTGGCTCTTCATGACCCCATCTGGGGCTTTCTTGGCAAAGATACTGGATGGTTTGTCATTTCCTTCTCCAGCTCATTTTACATGTGAGGAAACTGAAGCAAGAAGAGAGTGAGGTCAGTGACTTTGTGCAGCTCTTGCCTTGCTTAAATCTAATTCACGGGCAAGTGAAGACATCACTCATCAATATCATGATGTCATTGGTCTCTGAAAACGAAGGAGGAACAACAAGCTTGACCTAAAGTTAGCCACGGCCTTCTCTGGCCCTCAGGCTCCTCCTCTATAAGACATCATTCTGACAAGGAGCCCATAGCTTCACCAGACAGACTGCCCAAGGGTCCAGGACACAAAAAAGGTTAAGAAAGTCTGTAAAGGACTACTGGGTTTAAGCTATTTCCATACTTTGAGGACATCTGACTACATGATAATGGGTACTCCCTGTTCACTAGCACAAACCCCTGCTCATCAACAACTTTTCAGTAGACTGGCTTTGAGAATAGCTAGGGCCAAAAAATTCATCCCCCTGAAGCTGACTTGGTGATGTGCCCCTCTAGACTTAGCTAGGCTGGTCATCAAACAAAAGACACACAGTCTGTTACTCAGGCTAAACTCTAAGCCTTTTCAACTCAGTAGGGCTTGCTTGAGTTTGTGCTCCAATGACAAAGCCTTTGAGAACCCAGGATCCCCTCCTTGCCACAATGAGGTATCAGAGGAAGACTTTACTGGAGACCATCATGATACATGTTATGATTGCAGAGTCTCTTTGAAGAGATTTGTAATAATTTAAAGGAGAGTGATCTGCCCATGCACACAAGAAAGACCAAGAGGATGAAAAATGTCTGTTGTACTTCTGGGTCATGTGATTAACAAGGAAAAGTGGACTTTTTCACTGATTTTCATGCCTCCAACATATTAGGTGGACTCTCCATAGCAAACTTTTGGGAGAACACAGACAGGAGTTGCCCAGGATGGACAAGCATGGATGGGTCATAAGCTACATTACTGGTGGCATCCTGAATTAATAAGATCCCAAATCCATCAGAGTTTTTGGGAGTACTTATAATGGTGCCTAACATGCATAGCTTTCAAAGCACATTCACATCTATTACCTCACTCAAACTTTATAATTGAGGTATATGCAGTGCCATTATTATTACCCCTGTTTCATAGCTGAAGAAACTGAAGTTCATAGACAGGGAAGTGACTTGCCCAAGGTCACACCGATACTGAGTAATAGAGCCAAGGACCAGAACCCTGGTCCCCTGACTCCTGGCTCAGGGCTCTAACATGGTCCATGTCTCCCCTCCTTCATCTCAAGCTTCATTGCTGCAGTTTAAGCCCACAGTTCTCATATTCTGGCTTCAGTAAAAGCTAATTTCCCTCCCTCACCCCATAGCATTTCACTCCTCCCACCCAAAGTTCAGGGTTTTAGCTGCCTTCTCTTTCCCGGTTGAAATGCTAGCTCCTCCACCCCCTCTAATGTCATCTCCAGCCCCAGAATTGTCTACGTGGCTTTCTCCCGGGATTTCCCCTAGCCTCCAAACCTGGCAGAAGTGCAACATGAGAAAGTCATAGGATGTGAGGACACCAAAGGAAGAAGTCTCTCCAAATAAAGTCCATGTTTGTTTTTCCACAGCCCCCTCCCTCTGACTCTCCCACAGAGCCTCCTGGCCCACTAGCACGTCCAACATCTGTGCCTCTCAGGAATCCAGATTAACCAGATCATGATGTGGTTCTCATCTTGGGGGACAATCTGATTCATTCCCATCCATTCATGGGCTCTGGGGAGGCAGATCCCCAGATAATAGAGTCTGAGCAAAAGCCCAGGCCAAGAGTGGGACTTACGAAACTCATCCATCCAATGTCAGAACCTGAAGAGATCCAGAAGACTGGATGGCAGAGCTGGGAGGGGCAGCTCTCATTTCACGCCCCAGGCGACCATGGGCAAGGAGCTCTCTGGGCCTCAGTTTCCTCCACTATAAAATGATTAGATGCTCTAAGGATCCTTCTTGCCCCAAATCTGTGCAGTCATGTTCCTGACAGAGCTGAGATAAGAAGAGGAAGCAGGAGACGAGACAGCAAAGCTTGGTAAGATATCATGAGTGGATATATATTTAGAAATCACATGCATTTTGTTCCCAAACAACTTCTTTATTTACCCTGAAAATATAAACAAAATAGTTCAAGACATCAGGGATGAGCGGAAATCCTTTTGGCTACAAAGTCTTAAAATAAACTTTGCTTCTTGTGAAGTGTGGCTCTTGACTCTGGAATGAAACATAGTTCTCTCTGTTGTCTTTCAATCTAAGGCAGAGAAATGGGCTTTAGATACTTGGCCTTCAAAGAATCACAGATGCTCAGGGCGAGGAGGGACCTCAAAGTCTACAGAATGATAGAATGGGAAAGGACATCAGCACCCATCTCATCCAGCCCATTCCTCGTCAAGAATTTTTATATTACCTCCCACAATCTCTTCCGGAAGACTGACAACAAAGGGGAGCCCCACCGCCCTTCCAGGCAGCCACTTCAGAAATACACTGGCAATGTTCAACAACCGGCTCCCCAGGAAAGAAAGACCCAGCACACTTTGGCGTGTTTGGTCTGCACTAATAATAAGTCCAGACAACTAACAAAATGATAAATCAAGCCCTGATTTATAGCGTTTGCTAATTTTCAAGGTGTAAATATTCACGCTGAAAATTTAACATCAGCTCCCCAGAGCTGATGTTGGAGATGGCTCCAGCACACCCAGAACTCAAAATGTTTGCTTAACAATGAACTTTGATATTTCTTTGCAACTTTCACCCATTCTTCCTATTTCTGCTCAGAACAAGGAGCAGAACAAGTTGGAGGCCTCTTTCCCCCAAAGCAGCTCTTCCAATATTTGAAGGCAGCCATCATGTCCCACCTTGTCATTTCTAGGCTAAACATCCCCAGGACCTTTAATCAATTTGTTAGAGGCATAGGGAAGCAGTGACATCCAGGGGAAAGAGAGGGGACCTGCTGTGTGACCTTAGCAACTTCTGGGTTTCCTCATCTATAAAATGAGAGGTGGCCTAGATGGCCTCCGGGGTCCCTTCCCACTCTAAACTATGATCCAGTAGGCCTCTAGCCCTCTCAACATACTAGGCCCATTCTAACTTACTACTGCTACCCCCGCTACTACTACTATTACTACTACCACTACTATCTAGCACTTATAGAGCACTTACTGTATACCAGGCCTTATGTTAAGAATTTTACAATTATTTTTTATTTGATCCTCACAACAATTACTTGTAGCTGTGAGACCATGAATAAAGCACTTAACTGACTTGGTTTCTTCAAATGAAAAATGGGGGTATTAATAGCACCTCCCTCCCTGGGTTGTTCTGGGGAAAAAAGGAAATATCTGAAAAATGCTTTGCAAACCTCCAAGCCCTGGATAAATCTAGCTACCGTTGGCTTTAAGGTGCTCCTGCCTTTTCCTCAAAGGTCCTCCCCTACCACCCAAGGTGCAGTGAAACAGGACTTAGACTTAAAATTAGGAGCACTGGGTATAACTCTGAAATATTAGCTATCTGACTAACACTAGGTGTCTGGCCACAAACACCTCTCATGGACTAACCATGGCCTCAGTTTCCTTGTCTGCAAAATGGGGATTAATGTCCTTTTACTATCTACCTTCACATGGTCATTGTGGACCTTAAAGCGCTAGAAATGGGGGCAACCCCCATCATTGTTGCTTCTGTTCAACGCCTTCATTTTCAGATGAAGGAACTGAGGCTCTTAAAGGCTTAAGTGACTGACCCAAGGTCACACAGTGGCTGAGTTGGAATTCAAACTCAGGCCCTGGAACTTGAGGTCAACATTCTTTATGATCTGTCTTCCCATAGTCCCTAAGCTCCACTCCCCAGCTCTGTTCCCTTCCTTCTCTCTTCGCATCTCCTTGCTAAAACCTCTGGGATCACAGGAGAACCTAGAGATCTAGGGGAATATTGGATGCTGACAAGATGAGGGGGAAATAGGGAAATAAAAGATTGAAGATACCCTAATTCTGCCAGGGGCCAAGCAACACATCTTCAAGGGAGATGGAAGGGAAAGGGGGTGGGGTATAGCAAAGTTCAATTCTCTCCACTTCCCAACCCTCTGGTTTCTCTTTGGCACGCAGTGGGATGTGGACAGAGGCTTCCCTTCCAGCTCTTTATGCCCTGGGTCAGCTCCCCTGGGAAGAACAGATTTTGAAAATAAAGCGGTATCTAGTCCTCATTCTGAGACCGACTCAATATGTGACCTTGGGCTGGTCACTCCTCTTCCTTAGACCTCAGTTTCCTCTTCTGTGACTGGGAAAGGAGCCCATTTGTGGCCAAGATGATGCCACCAACGCTCATCCCCGCCTTGATCTAGGAATCCCATTCCTGGAGATGGACCAAGAGAGAAAAAAAGGCCCAGCATGTACAGAAATATTCCTAGCAGCCCTCTCTGTGTTAACAGAGGATGGGTAACCCATCAATCAGGGAACAACTGGAACTCTGACATATATGAATGGAATATTGTTGTGCTGTAAGAAATGACAGATATAGGGGGCTTGGGGAAACAAGGAACAATCTGTGTAAACTGTTGGGAATAGGGACTGGGGCCTGTGATTTCACTGATATAAGGGACTCCAGGGTGAGAAAACTCCCTTTACCCATGCAGATATGTACCTTCTCATCTTAGGGGACTTGCCCTTAGCCTTGGGTAGGTACCGTAACTTTTTCAAGGTCACATGGTCAGGATACTTGAGAGGTACTTCTTAGCTCTGAGGCCAGCTCTTTTCCCACTAGACCAGGCTGCCTTGTTATAGAGTGAGATAGCAGAAACAAACTAAAGACATCGTACTCAATGATTGTGGCAGTGGAAATGAAAATATTACTAAAAGAAGGATGAATACCTGGAAAAAAACACACAATGAAATTCCGGAAAGGAAATAACAAAACACCTCCTCTTGCACAGCAGAGGTGGGCCTACCAGGACTGAATATTGTACACACAAATTTCTATTGTATACACCAGTATTTGATATTATTTTCTTAATTTTTTCTTAATCTATCTTCCTTCCTTTCTTCCTTACTTTATTTTTCTTTCTTTCTTTCTGTCACAAGGTCCAGTTGGGAGATGGGGTGGGAAATACCTGCAACAAAAGAAATCAATATAATGAACTGGAAAAAAATAAATGAATGAAATGTATAGTACCCCAAAATGTTAATAATATCATTAGATTAAGTAACTCATTTCCAGGTATTCAGGGGAGAAGTTTGGGGTTGTTTTTTGCTTTGTTGCATCATTTAGAACATCCTGCTCTGACCAGTTCCCTTAATCGGGCTTGAGCATTTGCATACCCAGACCATGTGTAATGAATCCCCTGCTGCAGGGTAGAGGGTGGAGAAGCAATGGGGCAGAACACAGACCTCCAGTATCTCTGAGCCCTGCCTGAGACTAGGAACACTCTGGGCATAGAGACAGACAGAGCCAAAGCCAGATGGCTTTCCTTCCCTTGGTGTCTGCATCATCCTTTGTGTTTTCTGGGCCCTTCTAAGAATCTGGCCTCCAGGGACCAGAAGGGCCACATTCTCCAGGAAGCATGGAAGTCCTGGGGATACCTTAACCATCCCACATTCTATTTTTCCTCAGTGATCCATTGCAGACACAAAACCTACCATGTGACCTCATCTTCAATGACTTAATCTTGCCAGCCAAGTCAAATTCAGTTTTCTTTATCAACCCCTTTCACAGCCCGATATCATCCTAACCTTTCTTCCCTATACTCCATGTTCAGACAAATTGGCCTCTCTGCCCCCCCAAATCCTCCACCCTCACCCTACTTTGTTCCTTTGCTCACACTATTCCCTAAACTTAGAACACCCTCCTATTAATAATCTCCAGCTCTGACATTCATGGGTCCTGTCCTGTTGGAGTGTTGTTGGCCCTAAGCATCTTTATTGAGTGAGAGCCTTTAGGGGATGGTCCATGGTGACCTCAATATCTCTTTCCTGGGTCCTGACAAATATCTCAGAGTCCTTCATCCTCCCAAGCATATTATGGGTCACTGAAACCTTTCTTGACTATTACTGTGGCCTCCAGAGACCTTTCAATATTGTCTTTTTTGTGTTTAACAGCATGGCCTTCGTCACCTAGGAGGGTTATGAGGAGTCACTAGACAGTGGTTGTGATATTAAGATAGAGAGAGCACCAACACTGTGTTTTGTTTCTCTAAGTGTTTGTATCCCTCAGCTGGGCTTATGGAGGCAGCCTGGTGTGGTGGAAAGAATAATGAACCTGGAGACAAGAGACCTGGTCTCCATCTCAGTTTCAACCCTTACTAATGTATGATTCTAAGCAGTTACTTCTCCTCCCTGACCCACATGGGTAAAATTCAGACAATCATCTGGGAAGTCCAACCACACTGTAACTAGCACTACAAGTCTGGACGGGACTGTGGCAGAAAGCAAATTGTCCCACTGGTCACCCCAAGTTCAGGCCCATTCCGAGGGAGCCCACACAATGGGCTGAGACTGAGTCCAAAGCTCTTTAGGACTGTAGTGGAAAAACAGGTCTCACTGGAGAGGAAGAATTATGTTTGAAGGGTATTATACCAACCATCCTTTGAGCAAAAATGTTACCTTGAATGCTTTTAGGGGAACTGAGAACCCTGTTACTTATATTTGTAGAAACCTAGACACAAGCTACATTCAGAAACTTCCCAGAATAAATTTGGATACAGGCATTAAGAAGCCAAAGAGAGACTAGTCATCTTTGGGGTCAGTGCCCCAAATCAGACCTGCCCTTACTTAGAGCTAGGGTGCCCTGGGCCATGGGTTACCTCTAAAAGAACTCTTCAGCTACAATCTGGCTCCAATCCACTTTTTAGACTGACTTCCAGTTATTCCTATAGGAATGCTTCCTATAGGAAACCTTTCCTGGTCTGGGGTGGGGGGGGGTGCCCCCTCCTTCCTCAAATTACGTTTAACTCCATCTTCACCTGTAGAAAGCAAGCTCCCTGAGGGCAGGATGTTTCCATTTTGTCTTTGTATCCCTGCAACTGGTTTGTAAAGTTTATTTAATGTTTTGGAGAAAAAAATACTTCCTAAATCTTAAAACACGATTTAAGAATCCTAATGCTTAATAGCATTCTAAGTAAGAAGAGTAACACCCACTCCAAGAGGTGACCAGGCCTTCCCATCTTAGAGAACCACTGGGTCATAGAACTAGGAAGTAATGCAGAGGCTGGCCAGTCCTGCCCTCCTATTTTACAGATGAGAAAACAGAGGCCCAGAGAGGGGAAGTCACTCACCGAGGTCGCGCCGGGAGAGGGAGGATGTAAACTCAGTCCAGGGGCATTTCCACTGAACCATGCTTCCTTCCCAGGCGGAGCACAAGGGGCACCAGCCAGACTTGGGGTTGGGAAGCACAGGCCCACCCTTCACTCTCAGTTCCCTCTTTTCTGAGCAGTTCCCTGTCTCAGCTCCTTATCTGCTCTTCATAGGAAATAAGATACTAAATTGGTCAGTGGTTCCCCCACCCCCCAGGTGTGGGCAGGTCTAAGACCCTAGAGGTTAGGGAGCAGCCTCAGTGACAGACTGAGACCCCTAGGGAGGGAGCCCAGGCTGGGTTTCCAGCCAGAAGCCCTCATCTCCTCCTTCCCCCAGGCTGGTAGTTTCCACACAGTCCCTTCCTTGAGGCAGGTGGGGGCTTCTCCAGGTGCTACGGTTCTCCTCCTGGGCTCAGCCACCTTTCCAGACAACGCATATAAGCAGGGGCTGCAGCTCCCTCACTGCTGGCTGAAGGGGGCATGGGGCCTGCCTGGAGGCTTGGGGCTGGAGGGCTCACGATGAGCTGGGGACCCTGTTTGGAGCTCGGGCTCCTCCTGGTTCTGGGCCTTGGTCTGGGCCAGAGACCTGGAGCCTGGGGGTTGCAGCTCAGGCATGAATGTGGCTCTTACAGTATGCAGCTGCTGGGCTTCCCAAGGCCTGGTCGAGTGGTTCGCTTCAAGGTTGTGGGTGAGTGGCTCTGGCTGGATAGGGTGTAAACTCCCGAAGGGCAGGAACCTTTCATTTTGTATCCCCAGAGCTGAAAACAGTAGGTACTTAATAAAGGCTTGTTGATGGATTGGAATCCAAGTACCTGGGATGAATCCTGGCTCTGGCATTGCATGACTGGGAATGGATCTCTTAATCCCCCTTGGCCTCAGTTTCTCCTCGTGTTAAATGAGAGGGTTTGACAAGTCCTTGACAATGCCTGGGCTGCCCCCTCCCACAGTGTTGGTCCAGGGGCCTGCTGTGGTGGCCCTCAGGATTGGCCTCGGGGCTCCCTCTCTCTGGCTTAGTGCCTGGCACACAGGGATTTAATAAATGCTGTTGACTGACTGGCTACCCGGGAAGGAAGCCAACTGCTGGAAGGTGCCGATAAAAGGACCAGTGTATGCACTCTCGGCTCCTGAGGCAGCCAAGGGGACCAAGAACACTGTTAGAAGCCTGAGGCTGAGCAAGCCAGAGGAAACACGTCTTGGAGAGGGCAGGCATGGCCAGAAGGCCCCGGGCCGTGGGCCACTGGGTCTGGCGTTGGAAGCTTAGTGGAGACAACCAATCTCCCGAGGGGCTTTTTGCCTGGCTAGGGGCCTTCAAGTGGAGGCTGGATGCTTGCCTGTTTGGCACGTTGTAAAGGAGGTCCCTCCTTGGATAGGAGAGAGCTGTGGTTCTCTAAATGCCTATAAGAACCCCAACTGAGGGACCCTACTTTATAGGGCCCCCCACTCCTTTATATGTTTGGTACATGTATCTGAATGCCTGCTGTTGTTCCTACCCCCACCCCTTATCCAAGTGTAAGCTCCTTGAGGGCAGGGGTTGGCTCACTTCTACCTTTGTCTCCCAAGCACCTAGAACACAGTAGGTGCTTAATAAGCATTTGGGTTCTTCAAGAGTACATGCCTTCTTCGTCAGCCTCCGGTGAGAAGTATAGGTAATCTCACTGGTTAGCTCAAGCATGGGGCTTGCATCTCAAGGTAACAGGATGTGGCCTTCTCTCTTCCCCAGATGAGTTTGGGACCCACTTTGAAGTGACCAACTGTTCCATCTGTCTCCACTGGATCACCTCAGAGCCCCAGGGCCCCACCATCTTCTCTGCAGGTTACCAAGGATGTCATGTGATGAAGAAGGTAGGCTGGCCTTTCCTGTTGGTGGGATTGGGATACTTGGGTGCCCAGTCATGACCCTATTCTGCTGGTTACTGAGGCCCACCTGGGTGTGTGCCTATTCTCTACAGTTTAGAGCAGAAAGTTGAGCTTGGGGCTAGGATCCAGGTTTGAGAACACTGGCTATGTGCGCTGGAAATCCCATATCCCTGTTTTTACAGATAAGGAAGCTGGGGCTCAGAGGTTCCTGGGCTCATAGATTTAAAGCTAGATGGACCTTACCTGCCATCTAGCCAACCCCCTCATTTACAGAGGAGGAGATTGAGGCCCAGAGAAGGGGGGAGTGGCTTATCTATAGTAATAGGGGAGTTAAGTAGGAAACATCTGGAGTTGGATTTGAATCCAGAACCAGCATTCTTTTTCAGAGCCATCAGCCTCAGGGCACTCTTGGAGAAGAAGCCCATTGGAGTTCTTTCACTAATGTGATGGGTGGCTGCCAGAGCTTACTTAGCAATGGGGGTGTGAGTGGCCTTCTCAGCCAGGCCCAGCCTCTGATTGGTCTCTGTCTCTACCCAGGATGGTCAGTACCACTTACGAGTATTTGTACAAGAGATGTTGGGTGCTCAGCTCGATGGAGCTCAAGATGTGACCTTGATGTGCCCCAAACCTGAGCGTGGCCAGAGCCCAGACACTCCTCCTCCTCCTGCCTTCCACCCTTCTCCCTCCCCAGCCTGGCTCGGGCCTCAGCCCCATCTTCCTGCCCACCCTCACCCCGACTTGAGACGTTTGTCTCTCCCACCTGCTGCTGATCTTGGCCACCGCCCTGCCCATATTCATCCCACCTGGTCTTCTCCCTCCTCCGGCCTAGTCACTGTAGTGCATCGGATCTCATCACCTCACACAGGTGAGTCTGACTCCTTTCCCGAGGTTCCTTCTGCCTGAGTAGACTCTCTCAGCCTCTCTCTTGAGGCAAATTCCCAGCCCTTTCCCCATGAATCCTCTCCACTGTGGACTGCTTGAGAAGGGAATCCCACTAGGTTGTGTTAACAGCTTCTTGGCAGCTCATGACAGACTTCTTGTGATCCCAGGTAACCCCCTGAGCCAGGGGCAATGCCAGGTCTTCTCTGGCCACATCCCCTGCGCAGAAGGTGCACACTCTGAAGCCTGTCTCCAAGCTGGCTGCTGCTATGACACAGATGCCAAGGTTCCCTGTTACTATGGCAACACAGGTGCATTCACATCCCTAAGCAATCAGCTGTTTTTATTAAATATTTCCTTAGTACTAGGCCCTGGGCATAGAGTACAAAGAATGAGGCAGTCCCTACTAAGCCACAAGTTTACTAATGATAATAAATAACATATAAACATGCATAGAGCATAAATGTAAAATTAATAAATGTAATATAAATACATATGTAATATGTTATATAATAAATACACACACACACACACACACACACACACATACATATATATATAAGATATTTGGGGAGGATACTAGTAGTTGGGGATCAGAAAGAAAAGGAATATTCCAGAGATTGAAAAGAGTTGTCTAGAAGACCCACCAGCCCCCAAGAATTTCTCAACGTATCAGGCCTTGGAGGGATTAAATTCCAGGGAAGGACCCGAATGCTCATGTCTTAAACTCTTTGCTCTGACGATGCTGAAAATGAGACGTGAAGGAGCTGTGTGTTTTGGGCTGAGGTCTGACAGCTATTTACTAGCAGAGTGAGGACTAGAGTTTAGTTCTAAGTCCTAGGCCTGGGGCCCCTGGCCATTCCTCTAACACTAACTGACCTTGGTCATCCGGCCCTTTGTCCCAGCCACCGTCCAGTGTCTTGAAGATGGCCACTTCGTCCTGGTGGTCTCCCAGAATACCACCTCTGAAAAGCAGGTCAGTCTCAAGAGAATAAGGCTAGGCTATGCCTCAGATGGCTGCACCCCAACCCAGAGGACAGAAAACTTTGTGGTCTTCCATTTTCCGGTCACCCAGTGTGGCACCACCATCCAGGTAAGGGGCAGGGACAGCTCTGTAGGGCTGACCTGGCTACTGCGTCCTATGGTGGGAAGGCACTCATTTAGTTTCTCTCTTCCTCAGCTGGCCAACAACCAGCTCATCTATGAGAACCAGCTGGTATCGGACATTGACATCCAGATGGGGCCAGAAGGCTCTATCACTCGGGACAGCACCTTCCTGTGAGTAGGGGTACCGATCTGGGGCAGGGGCCTTGGTTTCCTCATCTGTGTAATACAAGGGGCTTACGCACAATGACCTAAGTCCCAGAGAATTAAACAAGTCATCCAAGGTTACAGAGAAGGGCCAGGACATGAATTTTGGCCTTCAGAATGCAATGCCAGCATCTTTTGCATCCCACATCGTAATCAGGCCCTTACAGGGGAGTTGAAAGTAGTGGAGGCCAGTGGCAGGGGGGAAGGAGGCTTTCTTTTAGCATAAAGATAGGTATCTGTCCTTGGTCAGAAGATTTCATTACCAAGAAACCGTAGTTAATAAGCTAGTCTTCTTAATCTGAAAGTAAGGTGTCTGCTCATGTAGCAAATGGCCTTGAGGTTTCAGTGTGATAAGGAACATTCTGAGTTGGCCCCAAGGAACAGGAAGCCAAAGGTATAGATTCTGCCACAAAACCTTCCAGGGGGAGGTGGGGATGGTGTCAGAGACAACTCTGCCAAGGCTCAGGGCCTACGTCTTGGCAAGACCCCGCCTCCATAGAAGTCTCTTACAAGACAAGGTCCTAAATACTCAGAGGCGGGTAGTCTCTTGCTGCCTCTAAGGAGCAAAGGAGTCAGATCTGTCCTTCTACAGAACTACTATGTGGGATGCCTTGGGTTCTCTTTTTTTCTAAGAGCAACCCTGCTTGGGGCTCTAGTGATAAAGGACAGTATTGGCCTTCAAGGGGCTTATAATCTAGCTGAGGGGAGGAAACTGGGAATGGTGGTACAGAGGACTACAACACTCAGGGAAGCAGCCTGATAGAGTATGTCTCTAAAGTTCAAGGAGCTCGGTTCAAATCCTGCCTCTTCCTCTCATCACCTTTGAGACCTTAGATAAATCACTTAAACTGCTTAGTGCCTCAGTTTCCCCATTTGTAAAATGAAGGGGAGATAAATTAGAGAGTCTCTTAAAATCCCTTCCAACTTCAGATCTGTGCACTTATGGCCAAGCTGGCAGCAATACTATAGAAATCAGACTAGAAACATCCATACCTGGGCCCTCATCCTTTTGACATCTCCAATAGTTTTGCTTCTCGTAGGAGATCAACCAGTAATAATGAACTCTTGACTCCTTCAGTTCTGATGGTCAGTAGCTTCCTTCCTGTACATGAAACGAGTTTCAAGCCATTTGTCTGAAACCCTGGACTGCCAAGAACAAATCTCACTGGGGCTCCTAGGTGGTTCAGTGGATAAAGCACCAGGCTTGGAGTGACTACCAAACCCACCCTTGGAACAACATAAAATCGGTCATGGATGATATATTTGTCTTGCTCGAGGGAAGCACGCCCCATTCTCTCCCTGTAGTCTACCACCTCTCAGAAGGGAGGTGAGCTTCCTTGCTAGGTAAGGCCTGGCCACTTCGTTGACAAGCTCTAGGTTTCCACCTTCTACCAGATGGCTTGGGTCCATCAGCAGTGTCAGGCTCTTTGGGACAATGTGAATTCAGCTTTGCCTCATAAAAAGCTCCAGGCCATCCCTAGGCTGCATCTTCTGATGACTAACCCAGTCTATACCTTCTCCCCCACTACAGTCTTCATGCACGCTGCATCTACAATGCCAGTGACTTCCAGCCCCTCCAGACAGAGGTCTTTCTGCCACCACCGCCCGATTCTGTGCTCCAGTCTGGCCCATTGCATCTTGAGCTGCGAATCGCCAAGGGTAATGAGACCTCTATCCTGCCTCCCTGACCCTTCTTATCAGTGTCTGCTCCTGAAGGCTCATAGGACCTCCCCCTTCTCCTAACCACAGATCAGAAATACAGCTCTTACCACCACGTGAAGGACTTCCCCATCTTCAAGATGCTCCGGGAACCCATCTGTGTAGAGGTGCGACTCCTCAGGAGGACAGACCCCAACCTGGTGCTGGTTCTGCATCACTGCTGGGCTACCCCCAGCACCAACCCTTTCAAGGAACCCCAGTGGCCTCTTCTGTTGGATGGGTAAGTGGTTAGTTGGGGGTCTGCTCTGGACAGGGCCTGACTTCCCGGCAGGTTGCAGCTAAGACCTCACTAATCTTTCCTAGGTGCCCATTTGCTGGTGATAGCTACAAGACCCAGTTGGCATCCAAGAAGGGAGAAGAGCCCCTTTTCCCAAATCATTATCAGCGTTTCATCGTCTCCACCTTTACCTTTGTTGACTCGGTCTCCCAGAGGGCTCTCAGTGGACCGGTAAGGACGGTGGCTCAGCTATGAATAGAGAGGAGAAAAGACTGCCTTCAAAGACAGAAGGGATAGAGGTGGGAGACAGAACAGCCAGGGTGGGTGCTTCGGAGAATACAATGAAAGAGGAGGGGTATGTAAAGGCTGCAAAGGCAGGGGGCGTAAATGCCAAACAGGAGAGATTTGGGGAGAGAGACCAATTAGGAGGCCATTGTGAAAGATGGTAAGGGCCTAGGTTAGGCTGACATATGTATGAGTAGAAAGGAGAACAACAAGAATGATTATAGAGAGAAGGACGGGACTGCGGATTCATCAGTGCTCTGCCCTTCCCTCTGCCGAGGTCCCATGGGAGAGTCTTCTACCACTGGCATCTGCTGGCCAGGCCCCTACTGAGGCTTGAGGCCCATCACGACCCTTCACCAGGACAGACCGTTCCCCTAGTGACGTCACAGACAGTTCTAGGGAGTCTCCGTCCTGGTAGACTGCCCCCCATTGGAGTTCTGTTCTTATGAGTCACCTCTCTAATGTACTTGGGCAAAGAGGCCCACTTGACCCATCCCCCCAACCCCAAACTTGGGAGATATGCCATTAGGATCGTAAGGTTTGGCTCTAAGGATCTGGGGCACACGAGGGAAGGGCTGATCTGGCTGAGAACCAAGTCATCACAGAGACACAAGTTCAGGGGTAGACGCCATGTTGCTTCCCCAAGAGGCAAGGCAAAGGGCCCACCTTGGGCCACCATCTTTGGCTACTGGCGTCTAGAAGCTGATCCCCTCCCCTGCAGCACCTCTAAACTCTTCTGGGATTAGAGGGTATTGATACCAACAGTAGCCACCAGTGATGGTGGGCTGGCTTGGAAAGATGCCTGATTTTTTGTTTGTTGTTTTCCCCTCCTCCCTTGGCCCAGGTTTACTTTTTCTGTAGCACTTCTGCTTGTTATCCCTCTGAGACAGAGACTTGCAGGGCTGCGTGTCACCCGGGGGCCACAAGTGAGTTTTTAGATTTGGGGTCTTGTTGGGGGAAGTTGTCGTCTCCTCCTTGGGCATGAGTACCAGATCGCCCCGTTTGCATGTCTGTCCCTCCCCATTTGTATAATAAGAGTCTGCCCTGTGGGGATCCTAACCTAGTTATCTCAGAAGCATATGGCCAGGTGGGAAGCATGGAGCCTCTGACTTTTCTTTTGACAGAGAAGCGGCGCTTTGTAGACCACCACAATTTTATGGAAGGCGTCCAGGACATTGTGGGTTCTCCAGGACCGGTGGCATTTGGGGTTTCTAGAGAACAGAAGATTAATTTACAGAATAAAGGTGTGTGTTGGAGGGATGGGGTGTGGGGGGATATGTAGACATTTGTATATGACCCCTTGGGTCAAGAACTACCCCCAGGGTGTGACTTGGGCTAAAGATTCCCCTCAGATAAGGGGGTTACAACTTCCCCATGACCTTGGTCTACATTTCTTGTAGATCTTGACAAGCATGGCCTGTCCAGGTTGTTTCTGGGCCCTTTGGCTAAAATCTTAGGACCACTCTGTGTCTTCCTAGTTTTTAACTGGGAGTGGCTTAAAAATGCTATAGCTTCACCCTCCATGGAACCGGACTCCAAGGAAGGATCTGTTGTCTTGTGGCCCAACATCTCGGAGCCCCTTCTTCCTGAAAGATCCTCCTGGAGCACGACCCTGAAACCTTTGCTATGGGTGATCCTCTCCCTGGTGGTCATCACCGTCTTGCTGGTGGTAGCAGCTCTCTTTGGAAGGAGCCCGAAGTGTCAAGAGCAGAGCAGGGCATGTGAACAAGGTCAATAAATCAGAATGTGGATGTTTTGCACCAATGGTGTCCTCTTCTGACTTGGGAGAGGACTCGTAAGCTACAGTCAGGGCATTGGAGCTAGCAAAGACCCTGAAAGGTCATCTGGTCCAGCCCCTGATTTGACAGGACTTCTGGGCCTGTGGTGCCTTACAGGACTTGTTCAAGGCCCTCTGGTTCCAGTCTAGCACTACTCTGTATGATAATCTACCCACTAGTCTTTCCTCTCTGTTTTTATCTTGGCTAAAATAGTTGTTCTTTTCCTTAACACCAGTTTGGGTCTTTCAAAAAGCAGCTGCCTCTACTTCCCCTAAAATTCATCTTTTCCAGCCCCTACCCCAAAGCCCTGGAGCTGCTCTGGTCAACAGTTTGCCTGAACCAAAGCTGATCTCAAGGCCATTAGAGCACAGAGCTCCAAGGATAAAAAGGTTTTCATGCTCTGTCTCCCAGAATGCCAGGGGGAGTGGTCCCTGGGGCTGCTGATGATCAGGACCCTCCCTCAAACCAAAAAATCATCCGAGTCAATAGACTTTTCTTGTAGCCAGAATTGACCTAGAGCCCTGCTTGGGGCTGGCACAAAATTAGCTCATAGAAATAGCGATGAAGCCATGCTGTGCCCGTGGTGCCAGGGGCTATCCCTGTCTGCCTACACAGGCTCGGGGGTGTTATTGACTCTACCTGTCTCTGGGTTTTCAGCTATTGTCAGACATTATCTCTAGTTCCTGCCTCTGCCAACATCTCCCTTGTGTAGAGTTATTGAACTTTGAGTGGGTACCGTGCATGGTAAAACAAGGCATGGGCCTCAAGCAGACCCAGAGGGAATCTCGACTCTGCCCATGGGTGAGAAGTGACTGGCCTCCCATTGTCATCCTTGATCTCTGCCCTCTTTGCAGAGGCTGCTGGGAAAACCCAGGGGGTGGTTGTCTGAGGGCAGAGTCCTCTATGAGATGGTGTCTCTTGGGGAGGAGGGAGCAGTGCAGTGAAGAACATGGCCCTCTACTTTTGCAGCTATCATCCAGTTTCCTTCTAGAGAAGATGCTTCTTCCTTTTTGTGGCTCCCAATGGGTGCCTGGCATGTTATAGTGTCTCAGTTAACCAATGGTGGTGAGAGTCCTAGAAGCAGCTTCCTTAAGCAGGTGGTGGGTACACTGGTGACCCTGACAGCCTTCATTATAGGAGTCTTGTACAAAACTAGGCAGGAAAGGGGACAGATGTAACTGGGGCTAGGAGAAGAAAGAAACTGAGCAGAAAACAAATAGGGCCAGATCTAAAAGGCAGGCAGCGGCCTTGGAGCCCGGGGTTCGGTGGGAAGGGGCTGATAGGAAGTCTGAACAGAAGAGTTCAGGCTAAGGTGGACTTATTCCCTGGGGGCACATGTGGCCTTGTGCAGGTGGCTGTGCCCACATGGCTCAGAGGGTGAGTCAAGTTAGGCTGAAGTGGAGCCCCAGGGGTGATTCCCTTCAAGTGCATGGAGGGTCCGAGCCGGGGAGCAGCCCTTACTGGCAATCAGGGTGGAAGCAAAAGGAGAGCCATGTCTGGCTGGATGGAGAACCATAGCATTGGCTTTCTCCAAAGCACTGGGAGCTGGGAGGTACCTTTGAGACCATCTAGTCCAACCCCTTCCTGTTCCTGGAGGGGAAACTGAGGCTCAAAGGGGCCTGGCCAAAGGCACTGAGGGATCTGAGACGGACCTGGGAGCCACCAGAACTGTCATGAAGGCTGTCCTGAAACCTTAGACTAACTGTTGGGAAGTGGGGTGGGGGGAAAGCCTGTCCCAATTAGTCTTTCAAGAAATGCAGTCTGAGGATTTGAGCCCTCTGTTTACCAAGGCTGTGTTGCTTTCTCTGATTTGGTCAGTCAGTAGAAGCCTCAGGGAGTGGCCAAGATGAGTGGGTGGACACTTGGGAAATTTGAGTCACATTTTGTAGAGCCCTTTTTAATGAGCGTTTTTGGTGAATTTAGCTGCCCTAGGGCAGGCACTCAGCCTTCTCTGGCCTTGTTCCCCAGCATATAAAACTAGCTGGCTCTAAGTAATAGTTAACATCTAATCTAACAAGCTGGGCTGTGTAGACAGCATCTATTTGATTGCTGACAGCCTTGGGAGATATGAGACCCTCAGGTGTGGTTAGTCCTTTCCTCCTACGGTGCCCTTTCCTCATTAAAGATATACATGATGAACAGAGTGATTGTGTGACCTACCCATGGTCACACAGCTAGGACAGGAGTCCAGATACCTTCAGTCGCTATCATCAGTCAATCAAACAAGCCTTTACTACACTTCCCCCTCCTCTGGGCCAGGTCTTGTGGAGATACAATCATTAATTCTCATATCTGCTAACAGTTGTGGGGCAACTGACAGGCACAAAATTGGGGCTGTAATAGGTCTAGGTCACCAATGAAGAGAAAAGGCCTCTAGCACCCTTCCCCCAGTCCACTCCTCCTCTAGCTTTCTTGGCAGACAGCCTAGCACTGCTTTTGATTTTGACTAACCTGCAGCATAAATTGGGGACAGCTAAATGGCAGAGAGGATAGGACCTGGAGTTGGGAAGACCCGAGTTCAAGTCTGACCTCAGACACTTGCCAGGTCTGTGACCCTGAACAAGTCACCTAAGTGACTTCCGCAGCTTCCTCATCTGTGAAATGGGTATCACCATAGCACCTCCCCAGCCCCCCAGGGCAGTTGTGAGGATCAAAGATTATATAGGTAAGGTGCCTTGTCAGTCTTATTGCTGATAAGCTACTGGTAGGTGGCAGGAGTCCTGACTGAGGCTGGTGGTCTCTCTGATAGAGAAGATAAGCGACCCTGTAGCTACAGTCTCTCACATATTAATCATCTTCTTGTCAGGGCTTATTTTGTTTCTGCCTATGCAGTAGGCACATAATCAATGCACTAGGCTGGAGGGAAGGAGGGTAAGAAAGAGGCTTCCTGCCAGCCCATCTGAGGCTACCCTGGGGAGGGGAGGCAAGCCTCAAGCTCCTAGCCAGTTTGGGGGCCAGGACCATGCCCTGGACACAAAAGCAGCGGGGGCAGGGGAGAGTGGGCGGCAGGAAGGACAAGTCTGGTAAGTGAGCTGGGTTTGGGAGCAGGGGGCCGCTCCTACAGATGGATTGATGCCAAAAGAAAAGGTAGCCATCCCCCAGAGTACAGTGGGTGCCCACACTGGGGTAGGAGAGGGATGGAGGCCTGCTATCTGAGTTGCCACAGAGGAGGGGAGCCCCCCTGAATGCCAGAGCCCTTCACCCTGCCCTAGGTGCAGCTGGGAGACGCATCAGCCTTGACTGGTGGGAAAGGGGCAGACTTATGAGCATCCTGTCCCTGCTGCCGGCCTCATTGCTCCACAGCTTCTCGTGTGACTTAAGCCACCACAGAATAAAGAAAACAGCCGAGTCAGGGGAGATGGGGGTGATAATCTTTGGCAAGAGGCAGAGAGAGGACGAAACTACCAGTGCCTCTCCATGGGGGAGGGGGAGGGGAGCTTCAGCCTTCTCTTTGCTCTCTTCTCTTGGGCAAGGGTGCAGGGGCACCTTGGGAAACCCCTACCTTCTCCCTCTTCTCCAGCCACCCCCAACAACCCAAGCCCTAGCCTGTCTACAGCAAGGCCTGCCTCTGGGTGCCAGCCTCCCGTGCATCTGCTCTGCCGCAAACCCCACTTTTTACACATAGAGTTGGACACTTTTTATTGGTTCTGTGAGGTTTGGATTTAAAGGGCTGCACTTGAGGACCTAGAGGGCCACATGTGGCCTCGAGGATGTAGGTTCCCCACCCCTGTACTGGACCTTGTGCTGGTCAGTCCATATCTCAGCTCTAATTCTATGTACTGTGCTTTAGAAATGGCATTGGAAACCTGGGGTGTGTCTGGAGGGCAATCGGAACCAGGGAAGTCTGGGGCCAGGCAGTCCAAAGGATGGGGGTACGTTTAGCCCAGAGATCTAGGGGAGGCCCAGATCTTAGGGCTGGGAGGGACCTCGGAGGTTGTCTGGTGCGACCTCATTTGGTTGCTGAGGAAGGTGAGGCCCAGAGAGCAGTGACCAGCTCGGGACCAGAGGAGCACCAAGTAGGGGGGCACAATGGCTATTTCCCTGCTGTCTGCAGGGTTGACACATGCAAGGGGGCTTAAGGTTGTTTTCGGCCCAAGAGGTCATAACCAGGGGCCATTGGTGAGAGGGGGCCAGGCTGGTCTGGGCTCTGGGGAAGTGGAGCATGCTGCCTGGGAAGGTGGGGGCAGGTTTGGGGCTGTCCAGTATACTAAGGGACTAGGCTGCCTGGGAAGGACCAGCCCAAGCTGATTCCACTGTGTAGGCCCGTTGCCCTCTCGTGGGTATATTGGGGTATAACCTCTGGAGCTGAGAACCATCACACTGGTTTGAGATTAGGAACCCAGGTCAGGACTAAGGATGGGAAGGTGGAGGTGACAGGCAGAGCCGACCAGCAATGGATGCAGTTTCCTGCTTGGAGCCTGGATGGGACCAAGCAAGGGGGAGGAGGCAGGTCATTTTGACGAAAAAGGACCCACGAAGAAAGGTTCTCTCTGATGCTTTAACAGTCTGATGGCCAGAGAACCCACCAGAGCCTGCTCTGGAGCTAGCACTGATTCCTGGGTCTGGGGGATCCCTGCCTGCTTTAGTACAAATGGCCAAGACAAAACCCCGAGCTCTCTTAAGGGGTCCTAACATCTGTCCCGAGAAGCACTTTTACAGTGTCCAAGGATGATCGGCTGGGGTGAGATTGGTGATGACCACTCCATGGGCAGCTGCGTGGTGGAAGGCAAGGCCGGGAAGACCCGAGTTCGTATCCTGCCTGGGCCACTTTCCTGTTGTCAGTCTGGCAAGTCACTTAAACCCAGCTTCAGTTTCTCCATCTTCAAATTGGGAATAGCACCTGACTCACAGGTTGACTGGATCAAATAAGAACCTGTGGAAGGCACTTTGAAACCTTTAAAGGCACTAAATGCTGGCTGTTTTGAGGCATCTATGTGGTTTGGCAGAGGGTGCTGGACTGGGGAGTCGGGAAGCCTCAAACTCCAATACTGCCTCCGACAATCACTAGCTCTGTGGGCCTGGGGCAGTCACCATAAATCTCCACCAGCCCTTTCCTCCCGTCAGGTGGCCTAATGACAGTACCTATATCACGGAGTTCTTGGATCAAATGTCATATATCAAGCACTTTGTCAGCCTTAAGAGGTATTAGACAAATATTTATTAGTGGGCTGTTCCCACAACTGTGTGTAAGGACTGGAGAGATGGCTCAAGAACAAGCATTTGATCCCAAAGCATCAGCATCCAGAGACATCTGGGCCTGCAGGGCCTAGTTATAGAATCCCAGGGAAGGCTGGGAAGGCACCTACCTGCAGAATGCAAAGTGCAGGACCAGGTCAGGAGGGACATGGGTTCGAATGCCCCCTCTGACACTAGCTGTATGAGGACAGCCAAGTCATTCCAGGTCCTATATACTAAGCAATGGGATTAAGATTTATTGGGGGACGGCTAGGAGGGCAGTAATAGAGCACCAGCCCTGGAGTCAGGAGGTCCCGAGTTCAAATCAGACCTCAGACACTTGACACACTTAATAGCCGTGTGACTTTGGGCAAGTCACCTAACACCAAGTGCCCTCCAAAAGCATAAAAAAAAAAAAAAAAGATTTACTGTGAGATTTCTCCCCAAGGTAGAGGTCTCAGGCCCTGCCAAGAAGTGTCTCCTTTCTGCCCAAGTCCGTCTGAGAAGTCAGGCATTAAGAGTCAGGGTCAGCTCCTGCACACAATAGTCAGCCTGGCTCACCTACAAGCTAGGCCAGGGCTCTTTGGAAGAACACAATAGCTACCTTTAATTAGTTAAATTGCTCTTATGGGGAGGAGAGATTCTTCTGGGTGGGCAAGGGAGGAGGGGAAAAGAGGAAAGGGCAGAGGGGTATGTGCCCTCTCCTCAGAGGCCTTTGAGCAGAGCTCAACAGCCACATGTCACATGAAGTTATAATGTGGGTTCCTGCAGGGCATGGTTTATCCTCACAGTCAGTGAGGTCCCCTGCAGGTGTCAGATTCTGTGGTCACAGAGAGGCAGAAAAGGTGGCCCAGAGCCAGGGGACGAGCCATGGAGGTCTCGAGTCTACTGCAGGCCATTCCTGGTAGCCCCAGGACCATTCCTTTAATGCTTGGGGAGCTAACAAGGGGCTGGGGGCAGGGAGCATTAGACCCCCTCCCCACCCCCCCACCCGAGACCAAGACAACCCAACCCTCTCTGCTGCTAATCTGCACCCTCCTCTCCAAGCGAAGCTCGGGGCCTAACAAGCATTTCAGCTCCAGACTCAAGAAAACATTCGTTTATTTTTTTTTAATGAAACTAGATCACTGCTTACAAAAACCTGCACCAGCTCCTGTACCCTCCCCCTCTACTCAGCCTCCCCCAGGAGCCAAAGCACACTGGATGTGGAATAGGCCGAGAGCCCCAAATCATTTCTATTGGGTCCCCGAACCCCTTCTGCAGTGCCTCCGGGGCAATGGCTCATTATAGCAACCTCATCCATCTTCACTGAGGGTGCCCAGAGGTGGCAGCCTGGGGCTGGGCCACCCACGCCTCCAGGACAGTCGACACTGGCCAAGGCCAACATTCAGACCAGAGTGAAATGATGTGAGTGTCCCTTCCCAAATTCCTCCCCCCCTCCCCTCAGTCTCTCCCTTTCCCACCCCCCACCCCTAATGCTACCCACTATGGAGACAAGGCCTCAGTTGTTCTGGAGGGGATGGGGCCTACAGGCTGTAGAACTTGAGGCTCCTGTCCATGCCAGTTGAAGCGATGAACTTGGCGTGGTGCCCAAAGGCCACCCCTGTGGTCAGGCCACTGTGCTCTGAGGAGAGAGAAAATGTCCATTAACACCAAGGCAGCATCTCCAGGGGCTAGGAACACAAGGGCACAGCAGACAGTCCTCTCCTCAGAGGATATGCCCTTCCACCCCCACAACTGTCCCACAATGGCAGAGGCCAACATAACATGAGATGAACACTCTGACCTCCAGAAGTCTGGATGAGAAAAATCTTTGCACCAAGGTTTATACCCAAGACACAGAACGAAGCAACTCAAGACCAAAAGCCATGCTCCTGTGGATGGGGGGCAGAAGGGGGTGAACAAAGGGCTGCCACCTGAGCTTTCACCTCACCTCCCAGCAAACTGGGGCAGAAGGTGGCAGCAATGGTCTGGACTGGAGGGACAGGAATTCTTGATGGAGCTGGGCACTGTCCATGAGCCCTTATTAAAGCCTTCTCTGTGCCAGGTAGCAAAAAAAAGCAACACCAGCCCTGCCCTCAAGGGGTTCACAATCTAACGAAGAAGGCAACAGGCAGGCAACTGTGGACAGAGAAGAGCCGGCCCAAGTCTTCTGAGAGCAGTCTGCAGAGACACCCACAGGTTCTGACCTGAGAGCTACTGCTAGAGCTACACAACCAGGGGGGCCTAGGATGCTGAGGGTCAGGGGGGCCAAAGGGGCCTGGGGGGGTCAGGGAGATCAGAGAGGCCAAGGGAGCCTGGGGGATCAAGGAGGTAAGGGGGAGGGGGTCAAGGGATTGGCTGGCCAGGGAGGCCAGGGGCATCAAGGGGCCAGGGGGGTCGGGGCAGAATCAAGATCCTTTCTCCAGAACCTCCTGTGATGGGGAGCAGACAAAGCAGAAGCCTTGGGCTGTGCTGGGAGAAGCAGTGCAGAGAAGAGGACAGAGAAGCCTGGGCAGACCCCTGTGAGTCCATCTCTACCTTTGTCAAGCTCTGGCTTTGTCCCTTCTCTGCCCTCTACAGGCAGGGCCTGGCCTCCAGGGGGCCCTTCCAGAGCTCTCCCAGCCTCCAGGGTCACCCCGCTCCAGCCCATCCTCCACCCAGGGGCTGACAAAGAACTTCTTACCTGTGAAGTGGAGGATTTCTGTCCATTGTTTGCAGATGTAGATCTGAACATCAGTGCCTCCCAGGGCCAAGTAGGTGCCACTCTGGTCGAAGATTAGTGACTTCACCTGCCACAGAGACAGGGAGAGAATCAGGCTGAGAGGGCAGGGGACCCTGGGTGAACAGAGAGCAGAACGAGGGTCTGGCTCAAGACAGGGACGAAGACACCACCCCCCACCTCAAAGTTGTTATCCAGCTGCAATGTCTTGAAATTCTTGAGTTTGCGAAGATCCCAGAGTTTGACGGATGAATCATCGGCTGCAGTAGCCAAATAATAGCCATTCTCTGAGAAGGCGATGCTGGTGATGGGGCCGGAGTGTCCAGGAAAATTGGCGACATTAGTGCGTTCCTGCAGTCAGAGGGGAGAAGACACACTAGCTAGAGGCCCTTCTTCGTGTTTGACCACAGGAGGGAATAGAGGGGTGTTATTCTAGGCACAAGAGGGACAGCGAGGGAAGCAAGCACAGGAGAGGCAGCCCTGTATGCAACAAGAGGATCACCTCGGCCATCTCTCCATCAGCGACCCACCATGGCTGCCAGGGACACCAAACAATGCTGACCAAACAGCACTGGACTCGAGGTCTCCCTCCTACCTTCAGGTCCCAGATCTTGATCTGAGAGTCCATGGTCCCTGTCCCAAAAATGAGTCCATCAGGATGGAACTGAGCACAGGTGAGAGCTGCAGAGGGAAGAGAACACAAGCTGAGTCCATGCCTGCCTGACCGTGAGGAAGGGAAAGCAGAGAACCGTCAGGCCTTCTGGGTCACTTACCGCAACCTGAAGTCTCATCAGTGACCTTGGTGAGCACTCGTCCTGTCTGGATATCTGAGAAGGCCCAGTACTGTAGACAAACACAGATAGCCAAGCAAAGGTGAAGAGCACAGGGATAGAGCTGCCCCTTGGGGGACACAAGAACCATGGAGATGGAGGGAGTTCCATGACTGAACATCACCCCAAAAAGCAAGGTTTTCACTGCTCGTGGTCATAGGGTTCCAAGGAGCTGAGCTTTCTCTGGCTCCCCAACGACTCTGAAGAGGAACTCACCTGATCATCAGAAGAGCTCAGAAGATAATCGCCTGTGGCATGAAGACTGAGGCCTGTCACGGCACTCTCGTGTGCCCGGACAACTTGCACACAAGAGGCATTGGGGACTGACCAAATACGGATGGTAGCATCCGGGGAGGCAGAAAACACTAGATCCTGGGGAGGAAGAAAAGAGACAAAAATGAGAAATAAGATGAATGGAAACCAGGGACAGTCACAAGCCTGGGGCCCCATCCTGCCCACTGGCTCACTCTACTTCCCCAGGCTCCAGGAGCATTCTCAGCACTTGCCACCTCCTGCCTTTCTGGTCTTCCCACTGCTGCCTGAAGAGCTCCTGACTTGCTGCTCTCACTCTACCACTAGTCAGACACCATCGGGGACTCCCAGTGTCCTGTCAGGTAAAGGGTCAGGGCCCAAACTCCTTAGCAAGAAGCTATTTTCCAACCTTAGTGTATGTCCCTCTCCTTCACGTGTCTTAAGTCTGGCCAAACAATGGCTCTCCTCTGTGCCTCTGCTCCTGCTGCCCCCAGGGCTGGAGTGCCTCCTCTCCACTCCCCCCAGGACCATGCCTGGCTCTCTCCATCTCAGTTATCTTCTGGGCAGCTGGAAGCAGCCCTAGTCCTATCTACCCTTGCACTCCCAGAGCCCAAGTCTGGGCTCAGAACCAAAAGGCCATGCTGCTATCTAGTGGCAGAGGCAGGAAAGTGCAGGCCAGTGGAGAGACTGTTTCATCTTTGGCTTTCCCCAAAGTTTCCATGAACAGGACACACTGTGATGAAAGATCATTAATGATCCTTCCTACAGATTGCATACAACAGGTCTCAAGGAGACCGTGAGGCCATCCAGCCCAGCTTTAGGGTCTACTCAACCATGCCCCCAACCACTGCTCCCAGTAATTTAAAGGACCCAAATTCCACAATTAACTTCTAAACAGAATTTAGTTAAATCAAAGAACTAAGGACAAGTATCAACATATTCACTGACAATAAGCTCACTGAACTAAACCTAGGAAGTCCCCAAGTTCTACTCCTCCAATCCACTCCATTTTACTTATGAGTAAACTGAGGCCCACAGGTGATGCAACTCGCCCAAAGTAACCCAGGAAGCAAGAAAAGGCAGGAACCCAGAGCTATTCCTCAACAGACTGTCTTGCCTCCTAGCCTGGAGTTTCCATTAGACAGAGACTAGGGCAGTGACACTACAGCACTGGGCAGCTTCTTTCACACTGTGTCTACTGAGGGACAGCCCAGCAGAGAGCAGACTGGTCATTTCCCCACACGTGAGATGATAAAGATGTTTCCCCATCGGAGTTTGGCCTCTTGAGCCCATAAAACACTCCCCAGGAGTGACCTGGGTGGGGGCACACTGAGGGCTAACAGGGGACACACTCACAGGGAGTGCTCATGGGAACTCAACAAGCCCTTCCCCAACTCAGTACTAAGTGACCTCTGCAGGTCCTTCCAGGCCTATGAGCTGGAAGCCTCCAAGTAAAACCCAGTCCACTGATGGGTCATCAAGGGAAAGGGTAACCACTTTGACTTCTGACCTTCATAGGGACCTAGCCCACCAGCATCCTGGTAAGCATGGCCCATGGAAGTAACTTCCAGGCAACCAAGGACCACAAAGCTGCACCCAAGAGATGCTCAGAAAGCAACAGCCTCACCTGGGACGGGTGGAACACCACGCTGGTAACCTTCTTGGCATGGCCTTTGAGCGTGGCCAGAATCTGCTCTGAACTCTTGTCAAAGACGACAACGTTTTTATCCGCCCCTCCTGAAAATGACCCCCATTCAAAGCACTGTCAAGAAGGGACCCAGGACAGTCTCCCTCACCCCATGTGGTAATGCCCGGGGGCCCCACCCTCCAGAAGCCTCTGAGGAAAATGAAGGGGTGACAACCCAGTCACTTACCGGTGAGGATCTTGTTAGTGTCAGAGGGACAGAGGTCCAAGGCAAGGATTCCTGGGATGCTGGCACTGTGCAGCCCCTTTACAAAGAGAAGACTGGCTCACCAACCCAATTTTAACCAAGCTTGTTCCTGGAGCTAGAACCTGATCCCAGGCCAGGAGGACAAGTGTGGTTTCTGTTCCCCCTTCACTGCCCTCTAACTCAAAGCCTGTTCTCACTTATCTTTCTCCAAATGCCCTCCTTGACCGAAAGTCAGGAATTTCTCATTCTGCTCTCAGGCACAGACTTTAACAAGGGATAAAAGTGGTCTGAAATAAGTAGACTGTGTGTAAACCACTCTTCTTAAAAGACAACTGCCCCTCCCACCATGAACATTAGCCACCTCCATGCAGAAGACCCAGCGGTCTGGTCTATTTCCACCAGGACACCAGCATTCCATCTCCCTAAAAGGAGAGATGGGCATGAAGCAGGAGACCCTTTTACTGAAGGACTGGACATGAGGTGGAAGCAGAGAGATTTGGTTCCTGGGGTCACAAGAAAATACCACCATAGGGTCCAGCTTGGAGGTGTGCCACTCACCACATGGGATGCCACCTGCCGATATTTGCTGAGCTCCTCTGGCTTCACCAGCTCCTCTGGCACTGTCTTCCCCCTCTGACAAAGATAATAGTCCCAGAGGCATGCTGGTGAGTGGAGACAAAAGTCCTTCCTGAACCCCCTCCCTCCAAGGTATTGCCCAAATTCTCCTAGGTGCCCATCTCCAGTGGGCAAGACTCACCTTTTTACGCTCCGTAGTGAGCACTGTTGCTTTGTCTTGAAGCTGGAGAGAGAAAAGAACCATGAAATTCAGATTAGAGAGCCAAGTGCTCACCCCCTGCAGAAGCCCAAGGTCACCACCCTTTTCCATTTCCAGACCCAGAAACTAGGGAGCTGGGGCTCAGTCTGACACCCTAAACCTCATGGGAAGGACACTAAGCCTTTATCCGAGGAGCCATCAGGGGTGGGAGAAGGGAAGCAAAGACTGAAGACACAGGAGCTCTGCCAAGTTTAAAAAAAATCTACCTTTTGGATAATCTCGGGGGTCATTCCAACCAGCTCTCCCAAATCCATTGGCTCACCAGCACCCTAAAAAAAAGAAGAGCAAGGCTGAGAGGGGGCCTGAGGTGAAGCCTGGACAGGCAGGGGGCCCATCAGGACCCAGCTATGGGCACACACAGTCCGGGTCAGGGGGCACTCACCACAACGCTGGGCTGGGAGCTGGGCACAGCCTGGGGGACGATGAGGCCAGCCTGGGGCTTTAGTGTGGCCAGAGCCTCTCGGGCAGCAGTGACCTCCTTTGTGAGACGAGCAATGACACGGCAGGCAGCGTCATGCTGGTAGAGCGCGTGTGACAGCTCCTGGCGGGTGGTCTGCAGCTGCTGGCGCAGGGTAAAGCTGTGGAGCATGACCGCATCCTTGGGGAGAAAGGGGCCAAGGTGAGAGCAGAAGCAGCCGGCTGGGCACCAGGCCGAGCCACGTCTGTGGCTGATGCTGTGCCAGGAAAAGAGCAAGGGGATGACCCACAAGACTCGGAGGAAGCCGAGGGACCCCTGAGTACCATGTGTGGCTCCCTCCCATGATCCCCCCCTGGCCCCGGCCAACAGGGAGAAGCTCGCTCTCAGTGATTCTGCCGGCTTCCCCAACCCTCGCCTCCCTGGAGAGCTATGGTGCTGTCCTGGTCCCTTTTACAACCCGCCCCCCCTTAAAAAGGGAAGCCGGGCTCCTTGCCCCCAGTGCGCCCTGCCCTGGGGCTCTCACCCATTCGTCCTGCAGGGCTTTCAGGATGGCTGGGATGCTGGTGGCCGAGGGGGGCTTGGGCCGGATGGGGTGGGCAACTGCGTGAGAGACAGAGGGGGCTCCCGATGCGTGTCCGGCCCCGCCCTCTCCCCCCCCTTTCCCAGTCCCCTGCCCAGTCCCCTCCTCCCCCAGGGGCCCGGCCCAGGAGGCCACCTTTGATGTCGATGAGCTGCTCCTCTGACAGCGGCTGGTTGTTGATGGGGTCTGTGCCATTCTCTGCGATGTACTTCTCGATGAGCCTGCGCTCGTACACGTGGTTGGAGACGGGGGACACGCACGGGTGTTCAGGCACCTCGTTGGAGACTGGGGAGGGGGAGGGGCTGTAAGCGTGGGGTGGGGGCGGGGTTCTGACCTCCGCAGCCCTGGGTCTGGGCTCACAGTCACCCGCCAGGAGGTTCGGGCCGCGGGGTAAGGACTCCCCGCCTAAGCACTGGCGTGTCTAGGGAGGGGCGGCCAGGAGGAAGCTGGGGGGCTGTGGCCAAGGAACCCCCAGGCCGTCTGGGGTCACCAGGGGGCCCCCTCCACGGGGGGGCCGAGGTGCCGCTCCCCCCCAAGGGCCTCAGCCAACCCGGTCCTCGGACCCTCTCCCTCCTCGGACGTGCCCTCCCTGGGGTTCAGCGCAGAGGGAGGCACACAGTCGGCGCTTAATAAGTGCTTGCTGACTGACCCATCTCCAGGCGGCTCCAAAGGCCCCGCCGCAGGCACCGTGTCCCACCCTCCCCGCCCCATGTTACATTAGAGGAAACTGAGGCTGCGGTGGAAGGGTCACCCCGGCAGGGGGCGGCCGGGTCGGGCCGTGGGCGCGGGTCCCGGCTCCACCCGGGGAAGCCTGACCGGGGGCGGGGGACCCCGGTTCACTACTCACTGGAGCAGATGAGGGACATGGCGCCACCGCCGCCGCCGCGCTGCGGCTCCCTTCCCCGCCGGGCTCTGCTTCCGGGGCCGCGGCCTCTACTTCCGGTTCTCCCCCTCTCCCGGGGTGGTTCTGGTTCGGGGGGGAGAGGGGGAAGGAGGAGGATCGGGAGCGCGGGGCTTCACGTGGGGGAAGCCGTCGCGCGCGGGATCCTGGGGCAACTAACGGAAACGGGCGCTTCCCGGCATGCAATGGGCCCGGAAGGAGCCCTCTCGCCCCTCTCCGGACTTTCCGGAGGGCGCTCGGTTTCTTCCGGAAGAACATGGAGTCAGGAACTACATTTCCCATGATGCAGAGGGAGTAGGGGCCGTCCAAATCGACATTTCGTATCTCGGGCCTTGGCCCTTAAGTCTCTCAGTTTGTTTGGACTTCTGAGGGCGGGGCTTGGCCCGTCTGAGGCTTCCTAGTTTTAAATCTAAAGTTACCGGACCACAGAGGTGGAGCAGGTCGGGACCTTAGACACCACCCAGACCACCTACTCCCATTTTACAGATGGGTAAACTGAGGCCCCGGGAGGGACTGATGCTCCCATTACGGAGCACGTGATACCGATGATAGGTTTCCCGTCACAATCATTGCTGGTTGGCTTGGCCCTGTGAAGGCTGTACATTGGTGCTCCACTGTTAGGCACCCACAGAGGCACCACCCTCTGCCTTCGGGCGTTGCCAGCACAGCGCCCCAGGGGATGCAGCTTGCAGTTTCTGCAAAACATTTCTGCTGAGGCTGCACCGCGGCAGGGCGGAGAGAGCTGGGTTGACTCTTCTGTTGGCAGCCTGTGACTTGGTTTCCCCACCTGTAAGAGGAGGGGTTGGACTCCGGTGACTTCAAAGGGTCCTCTGACCAGACGTTTCTCATGTGTGTGTCCTTGGGCAAGTCCTTTCCCCTTCCTGGGCTTTAGTTTTCTGCACCTATGAAATGGGAGGGTTTGAGCCTTCTGAGGTCACTTTTGCTATGAGGAGCCAGGAGGATCCGGGAAAGCTTCCCAGAGGAGGGGATGAAAGCTGAGCCTAGAAAGAAGATGAACATTGGGAAGACCCCAGACTACTACCAGGGAGAGGCAAGCGTGGCCATTGTCCCTGCTCTCCTGCCCAGGGCATACAAGCTCACTGCTAAGCAGGATATGAGTCCTGAAAGTCAGGCTACCTCACCAGACTCGGTGACTGGAGGGGTCCAACGGCAGACCCAACGGTCCTCACCTGGGAAGCTGCCAGGGCAGTGGCTGGCCTCTGGGTAGCAGAAAGAAGACAAGATCATTAATTCTCTATGGGAAGGTTGGGTTCCAGGGCGTTGTAGATGGCCTAGAGGTGGCAGGAAGCTGGGGAAGGAGCCAGAGAGAAAGAAAGGCTAACTAGGGCGGGTGCTGTCTATGGAACAAGTGAGAAGACCATTGACTTTGCATTTGGGAGCCAAAGCCCTGCTGCTGCTTACTAGGTGAATGACCTTGGGCAAGTCATGGGATCAGGGGCTAGGACTCATAGGATTTAGAGCTGCAAAGGACTTCAGAGGCCACCTGAGTCTCATCTTCATGCCCTGCTGGTCATGACCTTTCGGTTCACTCTCTCCCAGTGACCCCATTTGTTCTTGGGATTTCAGTCATCACATACACCAAGAGAAGTATCACAAACAGGTCTATGGAAGAGGCATGGGGTCCAGAGAGAAAAAAGAAGAGGTTTTTGCATATATATGTATATATATATATATATATATGTATATATATGTATATGTGTGTGTGTGTTTATATATGTGACAGATAAACACATGTACTGTGTGTGTGTATATACATGCACACATACTCATTTACATACATACTCGTAGACCAGCTCCAAGACACATCCCATCTTGGCTACATATTACAGTCTGGACAAGTAGCAAGCATTGCCCTAAATTCTGGGGATACAAAAAATAAATTCCAAACCAAAGGCATTCTTCATTCAGTGAACTTTTCTGGGATAATAATGGCACCTACCTCCCAAGACTGTTGTGGGGAAGCAAATGAGATGATGTCTGATAGGGAATTGTGAAGCTTGGCTTTTGCTGGAAGATTCTCTATTCTCTGGTTTATAAGAGTGAACTGATAGACCAGCTTCCCCAGTTCAGAAGAAGAGCAGTGCTCAGCTGAATTGGGCCTGTGTTCTGGAGCCTGAAAGGGGACAAAATTCTCCTTTTTCCCTTTCCAACTAAAAATGGCAGATGTAGGGGCCAAGGCGCAGGAGACTGGCATGTTCCTGCCCAAGCATCCTAAGAGGAGACTTTCCCAGCTCTGGATGGTATCAGCCAGGCCCCTGAGAGATCTCCTGCAGAAGCATATGGCAAGAGTGCCTGCTTGGCCCTGGGGCTTGCCCCATAGATAACCCCATCTTTGAGATTTCCAGGTTCTGTAGGTCCTAGGTTTGAGAGTTCAGCTACCAGCTCTTTCAAGTAGGGGCTCTTAGCCTTTCTTTGTGTTATGGACCCTTTTGGCAGTGTCTGATGAAACCCATGGACCATTTCTCAGAATGATACAAGTGAATTAAACAAAATACCTAAGGAAATAGGAAGGAAGGTTCCTTTTCCTTTCCTTACAAAGGAAACCAATTATACTGAAATTCAGTTATCAATATATTAGAAACACAAGTTCATAGACTCCACCAGAAATCTATCCATAGGCCCCTGGGTGGGTGGGTGGGGTCTCTAGGCAAAGATCCCCAGGCTACGGGGAGATTTCCTTAACAATTTGCTTCTTGGAGAAGTCAAATTAAATCACAAGCACTTATTAAGTGCCTGCTGCATTCCAGCCCCTGTGTTTAGCTTTGGGGATATAAAGAATGGCAAAAGACATTCTCTGCCCTCAAGGAGCTCACAGTCTAATGGGGGAAACAACATGGGAACAACTGTGTATCAATGAGCTATAGACAGGATGAACTGGAGGTCAGCTCAGAGGGAAGCTGGGACCATTGAGGGCTTGGGAAAGGCTTTGTGCAGAAGGTGGCATTTTAGCTGAGACTTGAAGGAAGCCAGGAGTCAGAGATGAAGAGGATGAGCCTTGAAGACCCTGGGACAGCCAGCTGGGAGATGTTGGAGGTGTTCTGTAGGAGGAAAATGACCAGGTGAAGAATATGTGGAAGGGGAAGAGGCCTGGAAAGGGAGGAAAGGGCTTGGCGATCCAGGACTCTAAAAACCAAGCAGGATTGAATATGTGATCTTGGCAGTAGAAAAGGAAACCCCTGGTGAAAGGACAGAATCACCAAAACACCTCCCACAAGGGACAAAATAAGGTCATGACTTGGGAGAAGAGAACAGGACCTCACCCTGAACATCCCCCCACCCCATTACTGTGAGTTATGTGGGCAGGGCACTTCTGATGGCTTCTCTAAAGCCCACAAGTATGTTTCCCTTGGACTCTATGTAGGCTTCGATGAGAAAGAAGATCTTCCAGTCACATCAGAGGGTCGCTCTGATGGCAAGCAGAGTTCAGCTCTCATTCAGGAGGTGTGCATGGGTGGTCTGATGCCTGGCTTTGTTCCTTAGGTCTGTGGATTCTTTGTGTTATCTGAAGTCTTGGTGGGGATGAAATCAAGCCTGTCCTGAAGTCAATGCCCACATTATTTTGAGATCTCCTTAAGAGCCAGGAACCATGTTTCCTACCTTTGGAGAAACCTAGACACAAACTCTCCTGGACCATGTGAGCAATTTTTCTTGGAGTACCTAGAGGTCACTAATGAGCCAAAGAGAAATAATAACCCTTTTGGAGTCAGGCTCCAGGACTGGACCCGGAGCATGTGAGCTCAGAGCTTTTGGGGGTACCTGGATCATTGATTTCCTGTAAATATTGTTTTGTTGTTCAGTCGTGTCCAACTTTTCATGACCTCATCTGGGATTTTCTTGGCAGAGACACTGGAAGGGTTTTCCATTTCCTTCTTCAGCTCATTTTACAGATGAGGAAACTGAGTCCAACAGGGTGAAATGACTTGACTAGGGTCACACAGCTAATAAGTATTTGAGGCTGGATTTGAATTCAGGTCTTCCTGACTCCAATCCTAGCACTCCATCCACTGTGCCACCTAGGCGCCTTAAATTCCAAGTGAAATGTCCTGCTTCTTGCTTGCTCAGGCTGTTGGCTTCTGGAATGCTCAGGTTGTTCAAAATGTGTGGGACACCCTCTCTCCTTATATCTGTCTCTGATTTCAGAGGGGGGAAGGTAGGGCAATTGGGTTTAAGTGACTTGCCCAAGGTCACACAGCTAGTTTTAAGTGTCGAAGGCCAGATTTGAACTCAGGTCCTCCTGACTCCAGGGCTGGTGCTCCATTCATTGTGCCACCTAGCCACCCATCTGTCTCTGATTTCTTGCTTTTCCTCAAAGCCCAGTCCAAGCACCGTCTCCAACCTGAAGGAGAAGTCAAATGCTCTCCCTGCCCATGCCCACAGAAATGACTTTTGTGTTTGCTTTGGAGAGATCTTGGGTTTATTGGGGGTATATAAATACACCCTGGGGTCTCCCCCATGAGAGCCTAGTCTGCCTTCTGAAGATTTGGATTATCTTCTTTGCACCTCCCTATCCCCAATATTTAGCCTGGTGCCTGGGACATAGCAAGCACTAAAAATGCTTGCTTGTTTGCTGAATGAATGAATGAAAAGGGTTTAGGTCCTACCTCAGACAGCTCAGGTAGGAATAATCACCTCTCTCTAATCTCTCTTTGTTTCTCTCTCTGTCTCTACTCCTAGTTCATTTTCCTTATTTTTTCTTACCCTGTTTTTATTTTTCAGTCAATCAACAGGTTTTTATTAAAAACCTACTGTGTTCCAGAAATGAACAAAGTGTTGGGAAAACAAGCACAAAGTGTGAAAAAATTGCTACTCTACATTCCAATGGGGAGAGAAGTACGTATCAAAATATGGACAGCATCAATGTACAGTGGACAAATAAGAGGGGGGCCCTGGCTGGGGAGGGTCAGGCAAGGCTTCTGAGGAGGGATCCATAGCTTTCACCAGACTTCCAAGGGGGTCCTCAGCACAGAAAAGGCTGGGAACCCCCTAGTAGCCAGAAAAGAGAAGAGGGGAAGGAGATGAGCATCCATATGCTGCCAACCATGTGCCAGGCACTATGCTGAAGACTTTACAAAGATCTCATCTGATCCTCACAACAACCCTAGGAGTCTACCTGCTATTACTACCCCCATTTTACAAAGCTGGGGCAGACAAGTTAAATGACTTGCCCAGGGTCACAGAGATATTAAGTTCCTGAGGCTAGTTTATTACTAGAATCACTAACTTAATGATTTTAGACCCAGGTCTCTAGCCACTATGCTACCAGCTGCCTCAGGACAGCTGTCCCTAGGACAGCGCCTGGTATAGCACAGATGTTAGGATGAAGAATTAGCAAAGGAGATTGAGGAGGGGTCATACAGGTAGGAGGCTAACCAGGAAAGAGAGTGGAGAGTTTCCAGAAGATGAAGTTGATCAACCACCTCAAATGCAGCTGATGGATTAAGAGAAGGATGAGAACTCGGAAAACCACCCAATTTGGCTATTTGTAACTTTAGCTAGAACAATATGAGTTAGGTGGAAAGCCAGATTGCTAAAGCTTGAGGAGTGAGACCCTCACAAGGCTAGTGCCTTCCCTCTGAAATTACTTCCAATTAAATTTACCCTGTATACCAAATGACAGGGTGAGGATGAAGATTGTGAGGGGGGCAGTGAGGACTGGAGAAGACACAAGGGGATGGCATCCAGTACAAAAATAGAGGTGCTGGCCTTGGCAAGAAGGCTGCCTTTGTAGAGACTGGTGGGGGAAGGAGGAGTGAGTGGGTGATGAGATAAAGTGAATGTGACAGCAGGGGGCTCCCTTCCAATGACCTCCATTTTTTTCAATAAAGAAAGAAGCAAAGTCTTAAATCTGCAAGTGTAATTGAGATCTGGCAAATGCCTAGACCACCTGAGATCTTGCCTTTCCAAGTGAAGAGGCTTGGAGCCTGCTCCTTGAATAATCACAACCACCCTTATATGGAAATACTTTGGAAAGACTGCAGTGCACATGGACGTTCTCTAACTGGTTCCAGTTGACCAGCTACGTGGTTGGGAGGACTCTTGTTTTAGCGGTTTTGTATCTGGAAACATAGGTGTCTTCAAAAAAGTCTGAATCAGTACTTTGGCTCATTTTTGCTCCATTCCTAGAGGTATCTGTGACTCATCAAAAGAGAGTGATAGCATCGGATAAAGGGAAGGGCCATAAGGCCTCCCACCCTTTCCTCTGAGACCAAATGAGGCCTCCTTGGCCTGTTTGTTTCTTCTTTTCTGTTCTAGTGAGAGTTATAGCAATCTAGGCATTCAGTGTTGGGATCCAGACCAGGTGTTGCCAAGCCTGGCATCAGTACCCCAAGGAGTGACCTTGGAGTCTCCAGCTCAACAGGACTCATCTGGCATCTGAGCTGCCTGTGGACTTGATCTTGGTGTGGCCCATTCTGTGTAGTAACTCAGGCTAAGTTAGGCATCTAATCCTGTCCTACCAGAGGGGAGGGAGGGGGAGTTTGTATTATGCCCCTGGAGGGCAGGGAAATGTTTGCTCTTGCTATATCTTCAAAGTAAATATCCCTCTGTAAAAGCCAATCAATATCAATGTTAACTGGTTAAATGGAATTGGGGTGCTAGTCACTAGCCCCTAAAATGAGGGAAACGGAGCTGGTGGGGCAAGGTGAAGTAGAAGAGCTATACCTTTCTGGCTCTAGATGAGAAGGTCAAAGTATACACTCACATAAATACAATGGCTACATCTTTCATTAATCCATCAATTAACTGATCTCTTCCCCTATTCTTAAGAGCTTTTGCTCATCACTGTCAAATACCTTAATGTTCTAGACAAATAATCATCAAGGTTGCTGGCCATAAAATTTATTAGCAGAGTAATCAACAATAAAAACACATAGGCAGGGGCGGCTAGGTGGCGCAGTCAGTAGAGTGCCGGCCCTGGAGTCAGAAGGACCTGAGTTCGGATCCGGCCTCAGACACTTAACGCACACACAAACAGAAACCTAGCCGTGTGACCTTGGGCAAGTTACTTAATCCCAACTGCCCTCCAAAAAGCCAAAAAGCCAAAACAAACAAACAAACAAACAAACATAGGCAAAAAAACGTATTTACACTATGTCAGCTGTGAGAAAGCTTGCAAAGTTCCCTTTAACCATAACTGTTAAGGGCTGACTTAGTTCTGGAAACACAGTCCCAACCATTTGCTTTCTCTCAGCAAAACCATTAAAATATTTTCTTATGAATTCTCTTCATGTTTCTCCTCAAGATAAAGGTTAATTTCTGGTTTTTTTAAACCTCTATTTTACCCTTTATGAACAGCTCTACCCTTCTTTAAGTTAAGAATTCTTTCCCTGCCTATAATTGTGAAAGGCACCTCCTTTGATTTTCTGATGATTTTTTCTGATGTTACTGGTTCTGGTTACTGGTACTGGTTACATGTTCTGATGTTACTTAGGTCAAGTATCCATTTGGAGATAATTGTGGAATGTAGTGCAAATGCTGATCTAAATCTGTTTTCTGACCAATAGATCACCAGGGTTTTCTTGGTAGTTTTCCATACATAACATCTTTCTAAAATTGAATTTATTTTTGTCAATTAAAAATATACCTTCTCTTCCTCCCACCTTCGCATTGTCCTTTCCACCCCTCCCCTAAAGAAAGAAAACAAAACCTTGTAACAAATATGCTCAGTCAAAACAAGTTGGCCATGGCCAAAAAGGACATGTCTTAATCTGCACTGAATGCCTCATTCTCTGTCAGAACATAACATCTCACAGGACACAGCATAGGTCTGGAGTCCAAGGACCTAGACTCAGACACCACTTCTGATGTGTCCCTGTCTGCCTCTGAACTAGCTGCTCACCTTCCCTGGCCATCAGGTTCCCTACCTACAATGTACAAATTGATGAAGGCTGAGCTATGGCTTCCCAGGTTTCTTTCAGCTCTAGAGCTGACAATTTCCCACTGCCAAGTCTTTGCAAAAGACAAGCCCATTGTATTTTCACTCCTTACTTTTGCCTCCTCACCTGCCTTCAAGATTCACTCAACTCAAGCTACTTCCTACTTGAGACCTTTCTTAATGGTTAGTGCCTTCCCCCTCTCTCCTAGCCCCAAAGTGACTTTTATTTACTTTGTACATATGTTGTATTTACTTCTCTGTTTACCTGACTCCCCAGTAGCAGTAGACTGTAAGCTCCTTGAGGACAGGGGCTGTCTTGGTTTTGCCTTCCTATCTCCAGAGCTAGCACAGGGCCTGCCTGGTACATCCATAGCAAACATCTTGTAAATGCTTGTTGATTCAAAGGGAAGCACAGAGTTCTTGGAAGATACAATTTTTTAAAATTAAATTTTATTTTTTTTTAATCAGAAAATTCTGATTTCTGTCCCTCCCATTCCTCCCACCTTTCCCTTCAGTTCTCCTAAGAAATAAGTTCTTGGTCGCTATCTTCTGGCCTTGGTCTCAGCCATCGCTGTTTCCAGTAACTCCCACATTTAAAATGTCTCCTCAGCCAGTGGCAAACTGTCACTCCAAGACTCCATCGTTTCTGCATGATACAATGACATTATCTATACTGTCTCTGGAAGAAACTATGGAACCCTGGCTAAAAACAATTGGAATGGCCTGTCTCTGTGCCTGGGAATAGAAGTGGATGAGGAAAGAACCTCCCTTTACTCCACAGAGAGGCCAGTTCTTCGGTTATGGAGTATGGTAGGCTCTTCAGGGACAGAACCTCAGACTGTGGATTGGTTTTAATTTAAGGTCATTCTTTTTACTGTGAGGTGGACAGGCAAGTGTAGAGACAAGGTGCACCATCAGAGTTATTTTTCTAAAAGGTTGTAAGCTCCTTGAGGGCAGGGACAACTTTTTCTCCGTATGCCAGGGCTTGGCACGGTGCCTGGCTCTGTCTGCTGACTGGCCCATTGTCTGTTTAATCTCTGTGTCCCCCAACTCAGGACCCTCACATAGGAGCAACTTAATAAAATACAGCCAGTTATGCAATAAATCTATCTACATGTTCCTAAAAAATCACCTCCCTGGGCAAAATTGAGCCACAAAAGCCACAGGGCTTATGGGGAAGAGGGAGTTAGAGCACCACACTCAAAAGCTTTGTAAATAACACATTAAAAAAAATAGAAACATAATTTTTAAAATGGTAGGACAGTTTTATACATGTTAAATGGCACTTCACCTTGAAAAGACCTGAAGTTTGCTTGTTGAGGGGTTTAGATCCGAAGGATTGCAGCCTGTGAATTATTTTGAAGCGGTGGAAGGAGGGTTATCCAAAGTCACAAGAGAAGTTGGACCACCAGATGTGGCTGGGTCATTGACTTTTTGTTTCCTCTGTACTGGCTTAAAATATACATACAATTTCTCCTGCTTCGCCAGTTTCCTCCTTTCATACTGAAGGCGCCGGTAGGGTTCCAAGTTTGTCCGGATGCCCCGAGCCACTATTCTGCTGCGTTCAGCGTTATAGTCGTTATCTTCAAGCCACTGCAACTGTTTTTCAATGATGCCTAAAACATCCGATAGCTGTGACGTGTCCAGCTGCCTCGGCACGGCCTTCTGGTCATCATCATCGTCTTCTGCCTCCACCTGGCCATCCGCGGCGAGCTGCTGCACGTCCTCTGTGGTCAGGCGATCGGGGGGAGACTCCAGAAGCTCGTCCACGTCCTCTTTCTTGACGCCCTCAAATCCAACTTGTTTTGCCAGATCGACACAGCTCGCTTTGATTTTTTTTAATTGCTCCGAAGGTTCAAATCCTTTAAAGTCATGAATTAGGTCTGGGAGCATCTTCTTCCAAACGCGATGCAAGCACTCTTTGGTGACGTCATTCCAGGCTTCCACTATGATATCGATGGCCATTTTGATGTTAAATCTCTTCCAGAACTCTATAACGGTCTCTGCGTCCTCACCTCCAGTAGCCGCCAGCAGCATCTTAAACGTTCGCCTCAGATAGTAGGCCTTGAACAGGGCTATAGCCCCTTGACCAAGGGGCTGGATCAGGGATGTGGTCTCCGGAGGCAGGAAGATGAATCTGACGTTGGGGTTGAGCTCGGCGATGGTCAGCGGGTGGCTGGGCGCGTGGTCGATGAGGATAAGAATCTTGAAGGCCAAGTTCTTCTTCTTGCAGTAATCCTCGAGGACAGGGAAGAACTCGGCGAAAGTGTCGATGCAGATCTGGGCGGTCATCCAGCCCTTCTTGCTGTAGCGGTAGTGGACGCCGAGGCTGGCCTGCACGATGCCCCGCAGAGCCTGCGGCTGCGCCGAGCGGTACACCACGACGGGCTTCAGCTTGAGGTCTCCGCTGGCGTTGGCCCCCAGCATGACGGTCACGCGGTCCCTGGCCGCCCGCAGCCCCGGGCCCTGCCTCTCGGCCGTGGAGATGTAGGTGCGCCGCGGCATGCGCTTGTAGTAGAGGCCCGCCTCGTCGAAGTTGAAGATCTGGTCCAACGTGTAGCCCTCGTCGCGCACCAGCTTCTGGATGAGGGCCGGCAGCTCCTTGGCCGCGCGCAACTGTGCGCTGGCCGCCTCTCCCAGCAGCTGCAGGCTCTGAAAGTTGTAGCGGTGCTGGAAGCCGCTGAACCAGCCGCCGCTGGCGCGGAAGGGCGCCACGTCGCTGGGCCCGGGCGCCTTGCGCTGCAGGTCGGCATAGATGGACAGCGCCTTGCCCCGCGCCGCCAGGAACTTGGCGCCCGACCTCTTGCCCTCCATCCACAGGTTCAGCAGCCGCTCCATCTCCTCGATCTCCTTGGGCCGCGCGCGGAGGGCCTTGGTGGCGCTCGCGCTGCTGCCCGTGAGGGACGTCTCCTGGATCTTGACGGCGTTGTCGCGGACGGTGGGGAGCGTGGGCTCCTGGAGGCCTGTGGCGCGGGAGATGTCGCACGTCCTCTTGCTGCCTTCAAAGCGCTTGATGATGTCCAGCTTCTCCTTGATGCTCAGGGCTTTCCTCTTGCCGGCCCTACCGCCGGCCAGCTTGCAGCCGGGGCGCTTGGACATGGCCGCGCCGGGGGCGCGTGCGGGCCTTCTGCGGGGAGACGGTCACCGCGGGCGTGGCCGTCCACCCTGCCTCGGAGGAGAACCCCCGGGGCGCGGGCCCTCAAAGGCGGCGGCCGATCTGCGCCTGCGTGCTCTGAGGGGGCTGGGCCGCCAGCTCGGGCTGATTTAACCGTTCTCACCCACTAGCAGATGTAGGGTGCGCGACGCGGGGCTAGCCCCACGTAGCCATCAAGTGGGACCAAATTTGTGCTTCAGAGTAGAACTGACTGTCCCTTTGAATGGAATCACGGGGAAGGCAAGGAGGTGAAAAAGCGGTTTGTGGGATGGGAATTGACCGCACAGAGCGCATGCGCCTGCCTGCCTCCAGCCTGAGAGAGGGGCTCGAGGGCTCCCGGATTTTTTTTTGGAACGGGCCAAAACGCATGCGCCAACTTGCGGCCTCTAGGGCTGGGGATGTGGTCACAGGGAGAGCAATTGACGTGCAGACTTTTTTTTTTTTTTTTTACTCCGGCGCACGCGCAGACTGCTCCTCTCTGGGGCGGGCGGCTTTCCCTCGCCGCCCGCACCGCGCAGGCGCAAATCGCAACCGAGGCTCCCAAGTTGAGGCACCGAGGCTGGCCACTGCGCGTTTATAGCGGATCCCCACGTGAAGGGCTGACCTCGCCGGCGCCAGTGAGTACGAACTGAGGCGGCGAGGGCCCTCTCGGGCTGGGGGGGTGGGGGGGGGGCAGGACACGCGGCCCCCGTGACGGTGCGGGCTTGCGTGTACGGAGCGGGGCGCCGCGGGGGGTCTGTTGAAGCGGAGCCGCGCGGGTCGGGGGACTGGGAAGGCCGAGAGAGGGGACCTGTTGCTAGGCAACTGGGGGCGGTGTTTCTAGGCAACTCCGGCACCCCGCTGAGCGCTCCTCCTGCGGAGGGAGGGAGCTGGGCGAGCACGGCCCGGAGCTCCCCCAGCCCCGGCCCCTCGGGCGGCGGCCCCTCGCGCGGCGCCCCCGCGGGGGTCCTCCCGGCCCCCGGGCCCAGCCTGAGTCCCGGCCCCGCCGGAGGCGCCGCCCAGCAGGCTTTGGCAGCGAGCCCTGCGTGCGAATATAGCTCTGGTCGCTGCCCGGGGAGGCTGCGGGGCCTTCCCGTGACAGCTGCCAGACAGCAGCTGTCCGGGGGTGAGCTGGCCGGTCCGGGCTTCCAGGACCTGGGGGGGCGGGCTCCGAGCCCCTGCTGGGCACCTGCCCCCCAGCATCGCCACGCCCCCAGACCTTGTGACCTTGGGCCAGTCGTTTGCTGCAGAGTCAGAGGAGGGGGATGGTCCTGGGTCCTTGGGCTGGAGTCTAGGAGGTGTAAAAACCCAGTGAGCAGCACCCCGGACCCCGCTCCAGACCCGTCTATCAGGGCCCCTGCACCTGCTGCCCACGGCTGTGGCTTTGACTTGATGCTTTGTGTTGTTAGTACGCTCTGCGGACTCATTGGGGGTTTTCTGGGCAAAGATGCCGGAGCTTACAGATGAAGAAGCTGAGGCAAGCAGGGTAAAGTGACTTGTCCAGGGCCACACAGTTAGAAGTATCTGAGGCTGGGTTTGAACTCAGAAGATGAGTCTTCCTGAGTCCAGGCCTCCCCCTTGGCTGCCCCTGATGATGGCTTCTTAGCCCCTTCAGTAGAAGCATTTGGCTTCAGTTCAATTCAAGCAGCATTTATTGAATACCCAGTGTGTGTCAGGCCAGAAACTTCCCTGTGGCCTGCCCCCCCCCCTCCCCCCCAGAGCGCATTTAGCTGTGTAGTAATAGCTCCCTTTCCCATTCACCTCGACCCCTCCCTGGTTCCTCTGCACTCTCACTCTCCAAGTTGTCTGACTTCTCTAACTGCCCTGGGAACATCTCCTGGAGGCAGCCAGGGGCCAGGAGCCAGCAGAGGGCAACCAGTAAAGGACCTTAACCACCCTCTAGTGATGACTCAGAATTCAGAGAAACCTGGGGTTGAAGGAAGGAACTGGGGGCATCTGAATGAGCTGGGCTACCCCACCCTGTCCGTCCTGCCCGAATCTGCTAAAGAATTTAGAACCTTCCCTGAGCTGCTGAGTAAATGAGGCCCTTGGCTTCTGACCTCGAAGAAGCACCTTCCAAAAGAGAGGTGGTGCCTCCTCATACACCCCTGACACAAAACCAGGAACTCCAAGCCCTGTGCCTTAGGCCCTAGGAGACTTGGCTTTCGCTGTTGGGTCCTATCTCGGTTGGCTGTCTGTTGTTTTGTGGGACTTTGTTTGAACTTGTTGATGTTGCCTGGTGAAAGCCTCCAGCTTCTGGAGGGCAGAGATTATGTCTGTAGGGGCAGCTCCCTGGAGTTAGAAGGCCCAAATGCAGGTCCCAGCTCTGCTACTACCAAAGCTTCTTAAAACACAGATGCTTGTTGTTGGGAGGTCACTTCATTCACCCAGTACAACATTCCCGTCACCCCCTCCTTCCCTTGTCACACAGTACAACATTCCCGTCACCCCCTCCCTTCCCTTGTCACACAGGGTAGAAAAGAAAAAAACCTGCCTGATCCTGACAAGCCCTTTTGTCTCTTTGAGCCTTACTTTTCTGTTCTGTAAAATGGACAGGATGGACACTGGTCCTGTGGTTTCATTGGCATCAGGAACTAATGGATGAAAGAACTCCTTCTACCAGTGCAGTTGCCTGCCTTGGTGAGGGGTTAAATGGGGCTCAGGACCCCACATCCACCATGTGATGGAGGAGGGACGAGAACCTTGGTCATCCTGACACCCCCTCCACTCTACATTCTGCTGGCTCAAATCTCCTCTCATAAATAAGTGAGGCCCAGTGAGGCCCTGCTGTAGACCGTTTGTCTAGTCCCAATGAGTTCCTCCTGTGGCCAGGGCTGGGTGCTTCAGGGGGTTCAAGGCCCTGTAAGCTGTGATCCCTGTCCTCAAAGAGGTTTGATAGCCTCTCTGGGTGGTGGGGCACCATACTTAGTGGCTCCTGCCCAATTTTTCCTGCCTCTAGTTGTCCCCAGATCAAGCCTTGGATAGAGACAGTGTCCGGCAGCTTTAGGATGCTGTAAAAAGGGTTGTTTCTTGGGGGACTGCAAAAAGAAACCCAGTGAGGATCAGCTGGCATGTCCAGCTGGCATGTCAGAGGAGCAGACATCTCCTTTCCTTGCCTCATGCCCACAGCCGGCTTTGGAGTTCAGGCTAATCCCAGCCAGCTGAGCAGAGGTGGTCACCCACACTGACCTTTTGAGGTGGAGGAGGTGATATCTGTTCCATCATTCTTGGAGAAGGGTTATGATATTGGATCTTAACTCAAGCTCCCCGTCCTCTGCAAGTTCTTGACTTGGTTATGAACCAGATGCCTCCACCTTTGGCTTGCCTCACTTTCTCTGTTGGCAGCCAGCGGCCATCTATCCCTGGCACACAGTGGGTACAACTTCCCTCCTCATGGGCTGCTTTTTTAGCAGCTATCCCCAGGCCTGCAACTGCTACTTCAGGCAAGAGAGGGAAGAGTGGTTTCTGGGTCCTCTTGCATTCTCTTCCTTCAAAGCCAGGAAAGATGGGAAACAGTTCTCCCCTTCCTCTGTGTGCTTCTGAGCTGAGCTTTCCTGCTAATTGTTTGAGTTCCCTGGTAGCCTAGCACACTTGGCTATCCCTCACAATCTCAGTATCAGGTGAATCATGGAAACGCCCTGAAGCAGGCAGGTTCCCTTTCCGGATCCCTGCCTCATGCCCCTGGAAGAAGAGGAAGAGGAAGAGGAAGATAGCTGCCTGGTTCCTGCTGGGCATTCCAGGAGAGCTGCTGCTGACCTAAAGCCTGGGCTCCCCCTCAGTCCATAGGTTACCTTCCTTTGTGCTTCTTTGCCCCCCCCCCCAAATATACAGTGCTTGGGGTGGGGAGTCAAGGCCCCTGGCTGCCAGGTTCTGCTCTTGAATACTCACCACCTTTTGCTTTTTGACTTTTCCTTTGCAGTCTCGTTTCATCCTCTGAGTGTCAGAAGCAGCTTTGGAGGATTGAGGGCATCCCTCATGGCCCTGACTCCTTTCATGCTTCTTGTATCTGCTGCCCACTTCGCCTCCAAGGCACATGGACTAAGACAGTTTTACACTCAGAAGAAGTAGAAGTAGGGCATGCTGACAGGAGAGTGCTAGACCCGAAGTCGGGAAACCCTGCATTCAGATTCTGCCTTGTTTCATTTATTGTGTGTCTCTGGCCAAGTTCTTTCCCTGAGCCTCAGTTTCCTCATCTGTAAAGTAAGGATAGTAATAACTCGGGGACCTGGCCCCCTGTGTTCTTGGGAACTCACATAAGCTGAAGGATGTAAAGGTCTGTACAGACTTAAAATTACTGACTCATTGGCCTGAGGACGTTGAGTGCACCCTGTGGAGGGTGAGTAACTTGCCTGAAGTTGAACGGGTGTAAGTGAGAGCCAGGATTTGGATCTGGGCTTGTGCCTGCCCTCTGTGCCCCGGTTTTGTTCTCTGATGTTCCCTGGCTGTGTCACTGGCGTGGTTTGGGAGGACCCTCACTGAGCGGTACTCCTGACTGATAATCTCTCGTGGCTTTCTAAGAAGTCTCTGCTCCTGTTCTTTTTCCCACTCTATATTATCTCTTATCATTGCCAGCCCAATGCAGCTTGGCTGATCCCTTCTCAGAATCTCGGAATAGCCTTCTATTGTTGATCAAGTCAAGTTTGAACTCTTAGCTTGGTGCTCAGGGTCTTCTAGGGCAGGTGGGTGGAGCGGTGGATAGAGTGCTAAGCCTTGAGTCAGGAAGACTTCTCTTCAAATCTGGCCTCAAACACTAGCTCTGTGACCCTGAGCAAGTCACTTCACCCTGTCTGCCTCAGCTGTAAAATGAGCTGGAGAAGGATCTAGAAACCCCTTCAGTATCTTTGCCAAGAAGACTCCATCTAGATGGGGTCATGAAGAATCAGACAATTGAAATGATTCGAGACATCATCCAGGTCTCCGACCTTGGCTCCACCATAGCTCACACTGACCCCAGGTCAGCTCAGGGTTGGTGCCAGGGTGCCGTTAGCATTCTGTTCTGCATTCTTGGAATTCCTGGAATGCCTCACACTACTGTCTCTACTATCCTTTAATTCTCACGTTCTCTCTTCCATGAAACCTTCCTAGAAGCCACCCTCACCCTTGGCCCTTGAACAGCTGGGTTTGTGTTACAGACATTGGGTAGGTGTCTTCTTCCCTGAGCTTCTGAAAAGAGGGCAGGTGCCACATCTCAGAGATCTTTGTATTTTCCCCTCCAGAATTTAGCACTGAGCACTCGCTGCCCCTTGTGGCTTTGGTTGTCATTAGTAGGTAAAGAAAAGCATAATGAGAAAGGCTTAATGAAAGAGGAACCATGCACTGGTTACGGGCGACTCTGGGCTAGGCCCCATGGTCTCGTGGTGAATCCAGCCCAGCCAGCATCTAGTGTTTATCCAGAATCTGGGCTTGGTTCGTAAGCTCCCCTGGGTGAACACCAGGCAGGGAGAGAATCAGATGTCCACCAGGTTTTAGAGACCAGATCTTTAATGATGCCTTTTCTTCTTCTTCCTAGCAGACAGTGCCATGCTGAGATTGGGCAGTAGGTTCTTGATGGGTCGAATCATGCCCAAAGCGCTCTTGGTGGCCTTTGTGGCCCTCCTTGTACTGCACATGGCAAGTTCCCAGCAAGACTTCCATTCCAGAAAACAGCAGAAGAGAGACCCCCCAGCTGATTTCCTGTCCCAGATGGGGTCAGCTGTTCGGCAGACCATGGATGCCTGGATCGGGCCCGAGATCATGCATGTTGTGGCTGAGGTAAGGATGAGATTTCATGGCTAGACAAGCTAAGAGGACTGTCCGTGGAAGGGGGGCTGGGTGACAGGCCCAGTTAAGGTCACAGCCATCACTTCTAGGGGCGGGTTCTGTTGAGTACCAGGATCCCCCAAGGTAAGTGTTTAGGGAAGAGTAAGATGAACACATGTCCTTTAGTGTGGGTTCAGCGGTCCATATCAGCCCACCCTTCAGCTGCTATCCCTGTCCCAGTCATTCCCTGGTTCCTTCCCTTCTCTAAGGGAGAAAGGTAGAAAAAGAGTCCATCCATTGGACAAGTCTGACTTTTATCTAACTGTGACCCAAAGACCTTGGAGAAGAGTGAGATGGTGGCAGGACTGGGGGTTTGTTTTCTCACATGGAGCCCATGCCTTGGGCGGTTACACAGGGCTGGCTCTGTCATTTATCAGTGTGAACGTTAGCAGAAGGCCTGCTCATTTCATGCCTACCCATTTCAAACTCAGAAGGTCTTAACCAACAGGACCTCCTAAGCCTCCAGAATCCCTCTGATGGGGAGAAGGAAGGCCCATGTTGACTTTGGTGATAGTCAGGACTGGTAGACATAAAATTAGGTCTCTATTCCTGCTTCTGTCATCATTATCCAAGCTGCAACTGACCTGTCCAGAATCCCAGGCTGGGGGACTAGCTGAACACATGGCATCATCATCCCTCATTAGGGCAGGGGGCCTTCACCTCCCTTGTGCCCTGGGCCCTTGGGCAGTCAGCCTGGTGAAGCCTGATGCTACCGTGGTTTGTGGCCCACACTGATGGTTGAAGGGGGATATGCCACATTTCACTTAGAGGTATTTAAAAATAAAGATGTCCTTATTGCCCCAGCTAACTTCACAGACCTCTGGCCTTTTCTCCATGGAGCCCTTGGGACCCTTCCCTGCTGCTGCTTAAGAAATCCTTTGGTAGATAGAGCTGGACCCTGGGAGAGTTGCTCTGTCTGGGGTTTGTTTTTCCTTCAGTCCTTCCCCCATCTCAGTATAGCTAGAACTAAGACTGCCACTGGATCCAAAAGGCCCTGAATTTTTGTTTGGTCCTGCCTCCAGTGGGGAGAAGGGCACAGCTGTTCCCCAGATTCATCCTGCCTTCTCTCTCCTAGACCATGTCTCAAGCACTCTGGGCCGTCTCCTCAGCCATCTCCGTGGCTTTCTTTGCTTTGTCTGGGATCTCTGCACAGCTCCTGAATGTCATGGGGCTGGATGGTAAGGAGGGAAGGACTAGCTGGGTAGGCCAGGCCAGACAAGAGGAGCCTGGTGCCAGCTCTTCTGGAGGGGATGGGGCAGGGGTTGGCTCTGTTTCCAAGCACTTTGATCCCTCTCATGCTTCTAGCCGTCCTGGGGGAAGATTCTAGGCCTAGGGAGGCTGCAGTAATAGGTTTACTCCTTTGAGGAATCAGTATCTTCCCCTCTCCCTAAACGGGGCTCTTCTTATCCTTGGGGGGAGGCTTTTGGAGTGTTGTTGGCACTCTCTCTGTGGGTTCTGCTAATGCTCTAACTGCCTCCCTCTCCTAGGTGACCACCTCACCCAAGGCTTGAAGCTCAGCCCTGGCCAAGTACAGACCTTCCTCCTTTGGGGAGTGGGGTCTCTCATTGCCTACTGGGTGCTGGCCTTGCTCCTGGGCTTGCTGTTGGCTCTGCTGGGCCGGATCCTGTGGGGCCTGAAGTTGGTCATCTTCCTTGTGGGGTTTGTGGCTGTGGTCAAGTCTGTGCCAGACCCATCCATCCGGGCTCTGATGCTGCTGGGGCTGCTGACCCTGTATGCCCTGCTAAGCCGGCTGACTGGCAGCAGGGCCTCAGGAGCCCAGTTGGAGGCCAAGGTCCGGGGCCTGGAAAGGCAGGTGGAGGAACTCCGCTGGAGGCAGAGGAGAGCCGCCAAGGCCTCCCGGGGCGCTGAGGAGTGAGGGGGTCTGGGGCAGAGGCGAGGGAGCCCCGGATGTCACTGCCACTGTCATTACACCAAAGAGCCGAGCTACTTCTGGATCCCGGGGCCCTCTGCCTTCCCCCGCCAGGAGATGAGGGCCAATGCCCCTGCTCTCTCCCCACCCCTCTCGCCTCCTTGGGGGCTCTTCTTTATAAAGAGGCTTTTTAGAGAAGCTTTCCCTGGCCCCCCAGCCCAGTGGGGCCTTGGAGCATTGGGGGAGGCCCTGACCATTCTCCATCTCCTATTCCTACCCTTCAAACACACCACTGCCGTGGCCTTCACGAAGACCTCCAGACACTCATGGCATGGATGGACCTCGGGCAGCATGCCCTGCCTCTTTCTCTCTGCTGTCCTGGGACCCCCCCCTCCCTTAGTGCCCCTGCCTCCTCTCACATTTGCCTCCTCCTTTGCTTCCCTTTGGCCGTCCTGGCCTGCGTCCTGAAGGCAGCTTCATGTGTCCTGTGCACCACCACCCGGTGGGGAGGAACATGAGCTGGCCTCGTGAGGATAGCTGGAAACAGACGCCCCCTGAGGTCTTAGGTGCCGGGGTGGGTGCAAAGTCTGTGACAAGTGCCTTCAATCAAGCCAGCAGTGCCTGCTTCTTGCCTGCTGTACCTAGGAATGTGTATCATAGTGTCTTTGGAGTCTAGAGGTGGGGAGCCTCCTGGAATCCAGACACTGTGCCAGCCAAAGAGCCCCCACTGAGCAAGCCTGTCCACTTCTGCCCTGGGCCTGTGAGGAGTAGGTGCCCCATGGAGTGGATCCCACTTGGGATTTTGGACCCCCACCCTGAGGCTTCTCTGGGGAGAACCAGTATAGTAACCTGAACCAGCCTCCTTATCATTCCCCCTCCCCTCCAGCATCACTGCTCAGCCAGGGGCCTGTGAGTAACAGGGTACCTAGAAAGAAGGTGTCCACCACCACTGGGAATTGGGGAGAGATGAGAGTAAGGGGGGTAGCGGCGGCAGGAGCCTGGTGAAGGGCCCAGTGGCGGGTGGGGCTCTGTCTGACAGTGCCCTGAAGCAAATGCCCAGGGACTGAAAAGGAATCAGCTGCAAGCATCTCTATTTGTACTGAAGCTCATTGGGTTTTAAATTAAAAAAAAAACAAATGCACGCTATTTTATCTTGTTCCATATAAAACATGTTTAATCAAAGTCTCCGAGTTGTTTGTGATTTCCCAACTTACCCCCACCCCCCTCCTTTCCGGGGTTTGAATTTTCCCCCTTCCACAGCAGGGGGTGGTGAAAGCATTAGTGCCGAGGCGGGGACGGGGTGGAACCTCCTCTTAGTTCCAATTGCTGCCACCAGAGGGAGCTCGGAGGAGGGCGCAGGACTGGGACTGCTGCAGCCCCAGCTCAGAGGGGCCCACCCGGACCCTCCCAGCGGAGCGCGGCTGCGCCTGCGCAATGCAAAAGGGGTTCCACGTTTCGGGCGAAGATTGAGGATTCGGTGGGGAGAGGGAGAGGAGGCTGGCTGAGCTGGCTGGCCCAGCCTTCCAGCCTATGCAGACACACATGCCTACCTGGGACAGACGTACGCTCCCCTTCCTCTCAACAGGTGCTGCTCCGCCCTCCCCCCTACCTAGGCCGAGCGCTTCCTCCAGTGTTCCCTTTTATCGTAGTGGCGCGCGCGCGCACACACACACACACACACACACACACACACACCCCCCCCCCCACCCTTCTCCAGGTACTGCATGCCCCCCCTCCCCGCGTTCCCTCCAGTATTCTTTTAGCGCTCTTGCACACACATTTGTACACGCACACTCCCCATCTAGCACTCACACACCCTCTGCCTGGGACAAGCTTCCCTCCCGCGTCCTCTCCTACACTCTTGCACACACATTTGTACACCCCCAGATGTTCCCCTACACACACACACACACACACACACACACACACACACACACACGAGCGCACCTCCTGCCTGGGACAAGCTTTCCCTCCCACGCCCTCTCCTACACTCTTGCACACACATTTGTACACCCCCAGATGTTCCCCCTTTTCACACACACATACACGCACACACCCCCCTAGCACAAGCCTTCCCACCGCAGGTATTCTCCTAGCGCACACACGCATGCCCAAGATTTCTCTCCCGATCTCGAGGCCCCCCAGGGTCTTGGAGGAAGCCCGAGTCCCAAGCCTGGGTCGGCTCCTCGCCCCCCTCCCCTCCTTCCCTAGTGTCGATTTCTTTTCCCCCTCCTACCCCCTGCCCTGGTAGGTTTCCCCTCCGGAACTGGGCCCCCGAGGGGCGGGGGCCTGGGGCCGGGAGGGGCCTGGGGCCGGGAGGAGCCCGGACGCCGGCAGGCGGTGGGACCGGTAGACGCGGGCGCTAAGACCCGGCGGGTCGGGGGCGGGGCGTCCCTGGCTGGGTCCCTCCCCCGCCGCCCGCCTGCTCAGGCTCCATTGTCTGCTCGGCTCGGAGCAGCGGCTGCCCCGGGGCTGCGGGGCCAGGCGGGCAGCGCGGGCATCGCGGTCTGGGCATGCCTGGTGGCCGGAGCGGCGCCCCCTGAAGCCTGTGCCGGGAGCATGGGCGCGGGCAGCCCCCGAAGCGCTCCTCCGCGGGGCCCCAGGCGTCCCGGGCTCGGCTGCCTCTGGGTGGCCCTGCTCGCGCTGGAGACTGTGCGAGGTGAGGGGGCCCCTGGGGCGGAATGGGGGAGCCCTCGGTGGGCTGCCGCATGCTGAGGGCGCTGCTGGGGCGGGAGACCCCAGAGGACGAGTTTCGACTGCGGGGCTGAGGAGCGCTGCTCCCCCCACTCCTCGTCTATACCTGAACCCAGCCCCTTGACACCAGGGTCTCTGACCGCACCACCTTTCCTCCCCACCCAAGAGACTCCCTGGCATCCCTGAGCCCAGGGCAGCTTCCTTCCTTTCCCTGGACCTCTGGCTTCCAAGGGTCCGATCTTTTCTTCACACATCTCCGGACTCTAGGGGTCTGACCCCTTGTTTTCCCCAGACTCCTCTGTTCCCCAAGGGTCCGACCCTTCTTTTCCCCAGACACCTCCGGCCTCCAGGGTTTCGACCTTTCTTTCCTCTAGATGCCTCTGGCTTCTGGGGTCTGACCCTTCTTTTCCCAAATACCTCAGATAGCTCTGCCGTCATTCTCAGCTTTTTCCCCCAGGAAAATACTTAGACTGGACTGCTCAGTGTCCTTCCAAGGGGCTCTAGCACCTGGACGTCTCCCTTGCCTACATTTGCTGATGAGGAAGCATCCCCTGGATTCTGTTCCTGACTTCCCTGCCTTTGATAACTGGTCTCTTGTGTCTTCTGCTCCTGGGAGGCCCTATGGGCCAGCAGTCATGCCCCTCAGGAGCTCTTCCTTCCACCTGGTCTTCACTGGTCCTTTGCTTTCTAGTAGGAAGGAAGAAGAGAGAGAGGGTGGGCATCACCTTGAGGGAGGAGGAGGCCATCACCTACCTGTTAGATTATATAATGCGGTTTGGAAGTCTGAATGTGCTGTGTCAATTATTTGGGGAAGCTCAGGTGTACCGGGGAGAGCCCCTTTCCCACTGAGGGACCACGATGTTTTTGTGGAATATCAACCCTGTTTTTTCCATGTGGCAGGACTGGGATATGGCTGGAGGTCCTTGAGCCTTCCCCAGGGAACACAGCAGGATGATCCCATTCTAGGGCAGATGGGAAACACGGGAGAGAGTTTACGCCAGCTGGGGAGGGAGCAGGAGGTCTGAGGGCAGGGTTGAAAGCTCCTCATCCCAGAACTGGGAAGTGCAGCTGAGTGGGAAGGAGCAAGGGACTGAGGGGCCTCCATAGGACCATCCACCTGTTACATGCTTGGCTCCAGGGCCTGGAACATGGAGAAAAGGAGGGGAAGTTCTCAGGCCTGGGCATGCCATCCCAGACAGGGCCTCCCTCCTTCTTGGAGGGGACTGAGATCTTAGAGGCAGCATCTTTCAGCCACCTGCTCCCCTCCCTCCGACCCCAGCACTTGGGCAATCCTTTGAAATGCTTCTCCCCTGCATCAAGGCCCTGGCATTGGATCCACCCTGTCACTCACCCCAGAGGCAGGGATGGCGGGTGTTATTATCCCTTCTTTCCAGATGGGAAAGTTGAGGCTCAGACAGGTCGGTGAGCTGCCCACGCAGCCATCTGCCTGACCTGCCCTGAACAAAGATTCCCTTGTAGCAGAATCCCTGAAAGGACTGGGGGGAGGCCTTTAGACTTTGCATGAAGGCCTCCACCTTCCACCTGCTTCTGAAAGCTTACATCATTAGGAGGGTTTTCCTGACATCAAGCCTCGGTTTCCCCCTTTGTCACTTCTAGTCATTGTTCCTCATTAAGTCCCCTGGGACCAAATAGAACAAAGTGAATCCCTCTTCCACATGACAGTCCTTCAAATACTCAAAGACAGTTATCATCCCCCCGCCAAGTCTTCCTTTCTGGCCAAGCCCATCCAAACACAGCGTGGACTCAAAGCCATTAACCCTCCTGGTTGCCTTCTCTTGGACATTCTCCAACTTCTCAGATGAGGTCTGACCAAGATAGCAAGACTCCCATCTCCCTAGCCCTGGGCTCCAGGCCTTTCTTAAAGCAGCCTTAAATTACATCATCTTTTTGAGTGCCATATCACATGGTTGACTCACAATGAGTTTTTGTGGTCCACTAAGACCCCCAAGTTTTTCCCCCCCAGATGTATAAATATCAAGCCATGCCTCACTAATGTAGCCAGAACTAAAAGTCAGGTCTTGTGACCCTATTTTCTTACCAATCCCACCTTCTAGAAGGGTGGTCATGCCCAGCATTAAGGGAGAGGGCATTCTTGATTATCATTTGGTCCTGAATCTCACCCATGTCCCCTTAATTCTTACCCTGCTCTGAGCCTGTTTCCTGGTCTAGTAAGTGGAGATAATAATAATTTCACTGCCTCCCTAATGGAAGTGGGAGAGGCTGTGAAGAAAGTCCTACAGATATGGCAATCACTGTTATTTCCAAAGAGAAGGGTCCCTCAGGACCTCAGGAGCCATACTAATCTTGCCTTCCCAACTCAGCCAGAAGGGAAGCTTGGGGAAGCAGCATGGGACATGGATGGAATAGGTTATGAAGGACAGGTTGCACAGGTATCTAGGGAAGCAGTTTCCTGTCACTGGAAAGGGACAGTGCAGGATGTTACAGGTGGAACTCGGGCTCAGGGGTGGCTTGTGTGAGATGCCCTGTAAGGCCCCCTTAGGCCCTAGGATTCTGAGCTAAGCCCAGGCCTTCACCCGGGAAGGCCACTGCTTGCTTGGCTTAGTGGCTTCCTCTGCCCCCGCCCTGCTCAGCCACTGTCCTCTCTGCTCTTTCCCCTTTTAGCGAGTGGGGACACTGAGCCTCCTGACCCTATCTACCTGCCAGCCACTCTGGAACTCTTAAAAGCCCCAGAGTATTTCCGCCTCCAGCAGATTGGGCGCTATCCTCCCACCAACTCCTCACTGGGCTCCCGTTCTGAGACCTTCCTGCTCCTCCAACCTCGACCTACAGCCCAGCCCCTCTTCCGGGCATCCTACCCACCCTTCACTACCCAGCAGGTAAGGGGCCTGCTCCCGGGGCAAGCTTTGGGAAGTGGGAGCTGTGAGCAGAAAGATGCTCCCAGAGCCCAAGATCCAGCAGGGGTGGCTTCAGGCCCTTTCCATTGAGTAGGAGAAATGGAGATGTGTGGCACAGTGGAGAGGTATTGGTTCAAATCCTGCCTCTGAGGTTTAACCACATTTGTGGGCTCGGGTGACTCACTTGCCTCTGGACCTCAGTTTTCTCCCGGGTAAAAATAAGTCAGTTGGGTCAGATACTTTCTCAAGTTCCCGAAGATCTTTTTCCCTGGCTAGAGATGGCACCCTGCTGTTCTGGTGCCAAGGTCTGACTCAGTCCCTTCTCTTTACATCCCAGGCCGTGCCAGCCTGGGCCACAGATCCCAGTGGCCTGCTTGCCACCTGGGATGTGCGGGCTGTGTCGGTGGAGACTGTTCTCACACCAGTGGACCCCCATGCCCGCGTCCTTTTCTACCTCAAAGGGCAGGACTGGCAGCCTGGCCCCCGAAATCTGCCCTGTGCCCGACTCCATGCCATCCACCCTCTGGGCACTATACATCAGGCCTGTCACTTCCAAGTGAGTGGGGTACCCTGACTGCATCATACTGTGGACAGGGGGGGGGGAATTCTCAAGGGGTGGCAGAAATGTAATGGAGTTGGGAATGGGTCATTGTAGGGATGAATGAGTAATAGGAAAGGGACTAGGTCTCCCATCCACTGAAGGAAGGCTGATGGCTGGCACTGTGATGGGAGGAGCAGTTCTAGTAGAAAGGAGGCTCAGGTGAAATTACAAGGTATGTTGGTACCTTGGGTGAGGTTAAGGCTCGGCCAGGATTCAGCTCCCTTTGGGATGAGTGGGTTGGTCTCCCAAAGCAGGGATCTGGCTTAGACATTGGGGGTTTTCTCACCTTTCTCCAGCCATTGCTGGGTGCTTGTGTGGTAGAGATGGAATTTCCACGGCACTGGTTCTCAAGCATTGCCACCACCAAGGCTGATCTGGCTTATACCTTGGAGCCAGCGGCAGAGGCCCCTGGGCAGTGTGCTCCAGCTGGGGAAGGGATTCCCCCAGATCGGCCCCTGCCCATTGGATGGGTAGAGATCCAGCAGGCTGATCCCCCTCGCCAGCAAGAGGTGCCCCTCGACGATGCTGTCCTCCTTCGAGTTTCTGATGCTCCCATGAGGCCTGGGCAGTCCTTCAATGCTACCATCCTACTGAGACACAACTTCACCGATAACTCCCTAATGCTCTGGTGAGTCTCCTGGGATCCCCCACCTCCACCTTATCTCACTTCTTTGTGCCAGCTTTCCCAGGCTCAAAAACCAGCTAATGGGATCCCCAAGTGAGAATGTATAGGCAGAGAAGAGAAGCATGTTGGGGGCCCACAGCAAGTTGGTACCAGCTGACTTGGAAGCAGTCTGGACTCCCATGTCTGTGTTCTCATGCCCCTTTTAGCTCTGAAATTCTGTGTTCTAAGGTCCCTCCCAGCTGAGATGTTCTGTGTTCTAAGGTCTCCAGCCCAGCTGGGATGTTCTGTGTTCTAAGGTCCCTCCCAGCTGGTATGTTCTATGTTCTAAGGTCTCCAGCCCAGCTGGGATGTTCTGTGTTCTAAGGTCTCCAGCCCAGCTGGGATGTTCTGTGTTCTAAGGTCCCTCCCAGCTGGTATGTTCTGTGTTCTAAGGTCCCTCCCAGCTGGTATGTTCTGTGTTCTAAGGTCCCTCCCAGCTGGGATGTTCTATGTTCTAAGGTCCCTCCCAGCTGGGATGTTCTATGTTCTAAGGTCCCTCCCAGCTGGGATGTTCTGTGTTCTAAGGTCTCCAGCCCAGCTGTAGCATTCTGTGTCTTGAGCTTTTTCCTCTCTCTGATGTTCTCTGTGTTATGTGCAAAGGTCTTCTAAACCTCTGGGGTTCCTGACCTGCTCCACCCCCAATTTCAATACTCAGTGGTAATAGTACAGACAGGTATTTGTATGCCGTGCCTACTTTACCCTCATTTGTGGGTTGGTTCACAAAGGTCTCTTAAGCCATTTCCACACATTTCCTCTCTCCCTCCTTAAGCTGTTAGCCCCTTGAGAATTGGGGTTGTGTTCCCAGTTTCCCACCTACTCCCATCCTTCCACGATACCTAGCTTGGGCTCAGTTTATGTGACCACGGCACAGGTAAATGACTCTGATTGCCATCTCCAGGATCAAGGTCAAAAAGGGACTACAAGTGACAGCTGCCCATCCTGCTCACCCCTCCCTATGGACGGTCAAACTGGAAAAATTAAAAGGTTCCAAACATCACACGGTGCTCATCACCTGTCAAGCTGCTGGGCCTAAGTGGTCAGACACCAGGTAGGATTGGCCCCCTCCATCCCAAAGGCTTTTGTTACTGCCTATGTACTAGGTCCTGGTACCAGGTACCAAGACAAAAGAGGTACTGGTCCTTCCCCAAAAGAGCTCCCATTCTTGTGGTATAGACAAACTACATATATGAATAATTATATACCAAATTTGTACAAAATCATTCTGAGAAAGTTTGGGGAGTGAAGACAGTGGCAGCAGAGGGGATCAGGAAAGGCCTTTCCCACAAAGTAGGAGTCAAGCTTTAAAGGAAGCTGGTGATTCCAGGAGACAGAGGTAAAGGGAGTACATGACAGGCATAGAGGACAGCCTGCAAAGATATGGAGGTGGGAAATGGAGGAAGCAGGCCAATATGGCTTGACCGAGTTTGGAGGGAGGAGTTATATGTTGGAAGACTAGAAAAGGATAGGAAGGGGTGGGGCTGGGAAAAAGCTTTAAATGCCCAAGAGAGGACTTGATATCTGGAGGTACTAGGGGACCATCAGAGTTTCTTGAGTGGGGAGAAGGCTAACATGGTCAAACTTGTACTGTAAGAAAATCCCTCTGGCAGATGCATAGAAGGTGAATTGGAGTGGGGAGAGATTTGAGGCAGGGAGGGCAGTCAGGAGGGTCTGAATTACGATGGCCCTTGTGGGTGTCAGTGTTGTGTAGGTGGAAATGGCGAGATGTGACAACTGACCAGATATGGGGAGTAGGTAAAGAGTGCAGGAGAAGGCCAAGGCGGCAGATTGGGTGGTGCCTTTGACTAGAGTGAGAAAGCTTGGACGAGGGATGGGAGGTTGGGGTGGGGGAGGCCAGAGGCCACAAGTTTTGTTTCAGACATTTGGAGTTTAGGATAAAGTCCAACAAGCAACGAGTGATTGGAGACTGGAACTCCAGAAAGAGACCAAGGTGGGCTCTGTAGATCTGGGTGCCCCCTGCATAGGGAGGAGAATGGTGAGCCTGTAAGAGCTGAGAGCCTGGAGAGAAAAAGGAAATTGACTAGAAGAGTCTGTGAATACAGCCACCTGACGATCCGGAAATGGTGACTGGGAAGGAGAGGTCAGGCAGGTAGGGGAGAACCCAGAGAGAACAGGGTCCTGAAAGCCCAGGGAGGAGGAGATGGACAGTGGCCTGACAGGCTGCAGAAAGGTCAAGAAGGACACAGCCTGAGAACAGGCCATTAGAGCTGATCACCCAGAGACCCTTGGTGACTTTGGAGGAGGACTCTCAGGTGAGTGATTAGGGGAAAGCCAGATTATAGAGAGCTTGGAGAAGAGGGAAAGAAGCTGGGCAGAGATGACTCGAGGAGTTTGTCTGAGAGGTCAGACATACCAGGTGGTAGTGAATGGGCTGGGAGGGTCTACTGAAGGTTTGTAAAGAATGCTGGAGACTTGGGTGTATTTGAAGGCAACAGGAAAGGAGCTGGGGGTAGATGGGGGTGATTGAAGATTAGAGGGAGAAGGGAAGATCAGATTAAGGGTACTTCTTGTGGGCAGAACCACTTATTTAGAGATGGGGCAGGGGTGGAAATGCTGACTGGAGGAGGAAGGGCCAGTCCTAGAAGGTGGCAGGGTAGGCTGCTGTTGTTTCATGGCATTCTTTTAGGAGATTGGAGGAAAACAGGAGGACTAGGATCCAGTGTGAGGAAGGAGATGTGATTGAGGGAGAGAATGGAGAATCCATGAATGGGAAGAGTGATGGCATGGTTTCCCTAATCCTCCCTTCCCTTCTCTGGCTTGACTCTTCTCCTCCTCCTGGAAGCCTACCTGGATTCTCAGAGTTCCTATGGGTGGACTTTGCTGTGGAGAACAGTACAGGGGCCACATCATCCACTCGTCCTGTCACGTGGCAGCTGGAATACCCAAGCCAGGTCCCTGAGGCCAAGAAGGATAAGATGGTGTGGGAGATCCTGGTGTCTGAGCGGGACATCCGGGCCCTTATCCCAATGGCAAAGGTAACAGACCATGGGGTGGGCTAGGGTGGGGTTGCCTATTCATAGCCATCACCTTAGGACCTTGAGTTTCACCTTTTTCCTGTCCCAGGGGTATGCCAGGAAGATCCCTAGGGGTCCTTCTGGTTGTAGAGTACAAGACAGAGAAGATGTATGCCAGGCATCTTGCAAGGGACTCTTCTGGAAAAGTCCAGGAGTCAGTGTATGCCAGATAACTAGAATTCAGTGTCAGGACCCCATTTGGTTGCCAAGATGGCATCAGGGGTATGTTGGGCCCTAGGAAAAAGCCTTGAATTGGGGACCATAGGATAGGCATAGGAACTCTGGTCAACTTGCCCTGCTAGTGGTTGCCCTAACCTTCTCCCTGCCTTGCAGACAGAGGAGCTGGTGAACACTGCCCCCCTGACTGGCATTCCCCGAAGAGTGCCCATACGCCTGGTCACCGTGGAGCTGGGTGGAGCAATAGTGGAGGTCACTGAGCAGGTGGGCTGTGAGTCGGCCAACACTCAAGTCCTTCAGGTGAGGGCGTGCGTCCCCCTCTCAGCCCCTGCCCTGTCCCAGCACCTGCCCACTGTGCCCATGCCCATGCTAGGCCTCTAGTCTACCCAGAATTGAGGCTCCTTCCCCCTTCAGAGGGAAAGCTTCTCCCAGATGGAATCCCCCCAGGGCCATCCCCACAAGGGGGCCATTTATACTGTGCTTAAAGGTCTCCAAAGAGGGGGAGCCCCCACCTCCCAAGGCAGCCTTTTCCACTCTTGGGTGGCTCTTTCTGGCACCCTCCCCATTCCTCCTGGTTTTGCTCGCTAGGGCCGAGCAGAATGGACTGAGCCCTCCAGGGCAGCTCATAAGGCCTCCAGGGAGGTCTCTTCCTCCGCCAGCTACGAGTCCCCAATTTGTTCAGCTCAACTTCATAGAGTGTAGTACACAGAGGAAAGAGTGCTGGGTTTGGAATCAGAAGGTCTGAATTCAAAGGCTGGCCTTCACTTTCCATGCGACCTTCCAGGCTTCACTTTCTTCGACTATAAAATGAGGGGTGTAGACCAGATGGCCTTTAAAGTCCCTTTCATTTATTCTCCTACAGTGTCAAGACCCTTTTCCATCAGGGTCCCTTTTGTCTGGACCAGGAAGAGGGAACCTGTAGACTGGAAGCCAGATATGGCCCTCTAGGCCCTCGAGTGTGGCCCTCTGACTGAATCTGAACTTCACAGAACAAATCCCCTTCAAAAAATGATTTGTTCTGTAAACCTTGACCTCAGTCAAAAGGCCACACCCCTAAAAGGCCACATGTGGCCTCAAGGCCACAGGCTCCCCACCCCTGTTTCTGGACTCCGTCCAGACTCTCTGAGCAAGGCCAAGTGAAAGGCCTGCTCTCAGTGGTGTGGATTAGGACTGAGCTCTGGGGAAAAAACAGGCCAGGACTCGGTAGCAACCACAACAGCGGTTCAGTACTGGGGCCCCTCATTATCTGACTACAGCCAGTGTTTCATCCCAGGCTGGTCTTCGTGGTCTTTCTGCCTGTTCCTCAGACTCTTCTCCAAAGCCCCCCAACCAGTGTATGTGTGCTTAGGGAACCCAGACTAGTTTGAATATCAGCCCAGATGGAATGTCATCAAGAAGATAAGTCTGGAGAGTTAAAACACAATAGACACGTCCATGAAAAATCAGAGTGGATTTCAGTGCGGTGGAAAGCAGGTGGTGTATTTGGAGTCCAAAGTCCTGGGTTGGGGGCTGGTCTCCACCACTTGGAACAGAGGAACCTTCCTCTTCTCTGCCCCAGAGCCTGCATTTCCATTTGAAGATGAGTTCGTGGTCTCAGAGGTCCTTTCCAGGTGATCGTAGATTTAGAGCTAGACCACCAGGTCTGACGTCTTCATTTTACAGTAGAGGAAACTGAGGCAGACTGATTAAGTGACTTCTCAAGAGTCAGCCAACTAGTGTTAGAGGCAGGATTCAAGCCCAGATCTTCCTGATTCCAAGTCCGGTGCTGTGTTCCACATGTCATGTTGCTCTAAATCTATGACCTTGGGGAAGCCACTTTCTCTGCACTTTCCCTGTGCTCCCCTCTGAGAAATGAGAGGGTTGGTTAATTGCTTTCTGAGATTCCACTTCCCCCACACAGGTCTTTCTTCTGTACAGTTAGGTTAGGTTAGATGGCCTTTCCCTCCCAGCTCTCATACACCCTCGCCACTTGGTCAGCCATCTGCCCAGGTGTATGCTGCCTCCTGAGTCCGCTGCTGCCCTCCAGGTGTCAGAGGCCTGTGATGAGGTGTTTGTGGAAGGCAAGGAGAGCCAGGGGGCCCGGGGGGTCCAGGTGGACTTCTGGTGGCGCCGGCTCCGGGCCTCACTACGAGTGACTGTGTGGGCTCCGCTGTTGCCACTGCGAATCGAAATGACAGACACCACCCTGGAACAAGTCCGAGGCTGGAGGGTACCTGGACCAGCCAACGGGTGAGTCAGGACGCGGGTAACCAGTGCATTTCAAGAGTCTGGTTGGGTTGGCCAACTGTCTCCACAGCTTGGACACTGGAGGGAGCAGAGAGGGGGTGGGATCTCTCCAAAGGTTTCAGGATATGGCAGGAGGGGCAGGAGCTGGGGAGGAGAGCCTCTGGATGTGGGGGACTGTGCTGGGATATAGGGTGGAAGTCTGGATGTGGGGGACTGTGCTAGGATGTAGGGTGGAAGTCACCAGAGTAACTCCCTCCCTTCTGCCTCTTGGTCAGAAGGAGCTGGTAGAGTTCTTTGCCCTGTTTTGTGACTCTGCATTCTTGACTGTTCAAGAACACCATTCTTGGGCAACCACAAGGGGCCTGTGCCCATATTCTGACCCCTCCAGAACCCTGGCTCTGCTACTGGTCTAGGACCCCAAGGTCCCTTCCAGCCATGATCGTGTCGCCTCAAGACCCCTTACTAACATGGTCGCTTCTTGTGGACTCTTAGCAAGGCTGAGTTCAAGGGGGACCTTGGGGAAAGCACTGGGCTTCATTTTCTACCAGCTTTGTACGAGGTCATGATTTCTAGGATACCCTCCAACTCTAAACCCCCAATTTTGTGATCCTGTAACTTCAGGGATTCTTCACCTTTTTTGTGTGTCCTGGATCCCTTGGGCAGTCTGAGGAGACTGAGGAATCCCTTTTTAGAACCGTGTTTTTAAAGGCATAAATTAAACTACATAGCATCTAAGAAGAAACCAATTCTATGAAATGAAGTTGTCAGATGTTCATAGACCCCAGGTTAAGAACCTCTGGATTCTGCCCTTCAGGAGCAGGGAATAGGGCCAGTGTAGACTAGTAATGGATAGGAGTAGATACTGTCAGGGGGTAAGAATAGCCTAGGCTGATTGAAGAGGGGACTGGGCATGGGTCAGAGAAGGGAGTTCCAGGCCATTGTCCTCCACTGACCACTTTGTCCTTGTCTGGATAGTGCCCCCACTGAGCCTGAGGAAGGAGGCGAGGAGGCAGAGCGGCGGGCCAGGAGCTGCCGGCTGCAGTACCAGCGGGCTGCTGTCCGCTTCCTTGTTCCTTTCGTTGCCCATCCTCAAGACGGAGGCCGCCATCTTACTTATCTCCTGGGCCCTGACTGGCTGCTAGATGTGTCTCACCTTGTGGGACCCCATGCCCGTGTCCAGGACCCCCGAGTGGCCACCCTGGAGGGGGGCAGTGTACTGGTTGGACGGGAGCCAGGGGTTACTTCCTTGGAGGTGAGAGGGAGTGTGGGGAGGATGGAGCAAGAGGAACAGTTGACACGGACTGGGGTGTGAGGCCTAGAGCCTTCCACCTCCCCCTTCAGCTCTCCTTCCTGCCTTAGGTTCGCTCACCACTATCTGACTCCATCCTTGGAGAACAGACTCTGTCCGTGACAGATGAAAAGGTCTCTGTGCTGGAACTTCGGGTACAGCCAGTGATGAGCATCTCATTGGCACTGAGCCGGGGCACCGCCCACCCTGGGGAGGTCACTGCAATATGTCGGGCCCACACTGCTCCACCCAACTTGAAACAGGTGAAGGCCAGGGTGGGAGATGGGTACATGGATGGGCAGGGCCAACCTCCCCAGAGGGAGACAGGGTCAGGGGCTCCAAAGAGAGAAGGACAAGGTAGTGGGGAGAGAGGGAGGAGGGAGGCCTTTTAATGACTGCAAAAAGGAAAATGCTCGGGTCAGCCCCTGGCCCTGGGCCCCTTCTGGAGTGTAGAGGAGGGGCCTGAAGGCAGGTAGGGGATTAACTCGCCTCTCTCCCTGTTGTTTGCTTCTCTGTGTTATCTCGTGGTCGTGTGGGTCTCTGTATGTCTGTCCACGTGGGTGGTGTCTGTGTGTCTCTGGTCTCCCATGCTATGGTGTCTCCCTCCCCCATGGCCCTGTAGGAAGTCGCCTTCTCCCTATGGCTGGCCTTCTCGGACCACACCCTGGCTCCAGCAGAGCTGTTTGACCACAGGGACTTGGCCCTGGCAGTCTCCACTGAGGAGCGGGGAGCCTTCTCAGCACTCCCGGGAAGGGAGCGCGGGGCCTTCTTTGGGGGGCTGGTGAGTGGAGGGGCCGATGAGGGGATGCCCCTGCAGGTGGGGCTGCACTCCCCGGAGTCCTGCCGCCGGGGCAAACACCGGCCCCCACTGGCGTCGGCCACGGCGTGGCTGGGGGCGCCCCCCGTCCCCCCGCAGCAGCACGAACAGGTTCCCCCAGTCGCTTCTGTGCCCCCGGTCACTGAGAGCAATGGGGGAGGGGGAAGGTGGCAGGGGCCCGGGGGGGAGGGAGGACTGAGGAGCAAGTTTGAGCGTCCAGAGGACCTCGGGGAGGAGCAGGAGGAGGACGAGGAGGAGCAGGAGGAGGAGGAGGAGGAGATGGTGAAGGCCCCTCAGAGGGTGACGGACCTGGAGCTGGGGCTCTACGCCCTGCTCAGCATCTTCTGCCTGGCCATCTTCATTTTCCTTGTTAATGGCGTGGTCTTTGTGCTGCGGTACCAGCGCAAAGAGCCCCCCGATGCCCCTGCCTCTGGGGGCCCCACCTCCCCCCAGCCCCACAACTGGGTCTGGCTGGGGACGGATCAGGAGGAACTGAGCCGGCAGCTGGACCGGCGACCCCCCCGGGAAGAGAGGCCCCCCAGCCCGGCCCCCCCTGCCCCAGGGGAGGGAGGCTGCCACTGTGAGGGGGGAGGAGGAGGAGGAGGCAGCCCGGACCCTACCCCACCCCTGGGGGCCACCCTGCCCCGGAAGGAGCCGGGGGGCCGGAGGAAGCGGGTGGAGTTTGTGACCTTTGCAACGGCACCCCCAGCCCGGCCCCCTGAGGAGCCTCCAGCCCCTGCAGTACAGTCCATTCTGGTGGCCGGGGAGGATGACATCCGCTGGGTGTGTGAGGACATGGGGCTGAGGGACCCTGATGAGTTGAGAAGCTACATGGAGAGAATCCGGGGCAGCTCCTGACCTCCAGCCCCTTGACCCTGATGCCCAGCCTAAGGACATTGTGCCCAAAGTCCTGAGGGTGGGAGTCAGAACGCCCTTCCCCATCTGCAGACATCTCTCTTGTGGGTGTTTAACCAATTCCTCCCATCTCCTTGCCTGTCACTCCTGCCCCCGCCCCCCCAAGGCCCTGGCTCCCCACCTACTTCCTGTCTCATTGCCATGGGTTGAGGAAGGGCTGGTGCCCTGTTATTTATGACAAATGTTTTATCCTTTCGTTGGGTACAAAATAAAGTGGAAAGAAAACTGGAGCCCTGAGGTGGCAAGGCCTGTCCTTCGTGGTTGTTGACTTGGGTCGGGCCTGGCCCTCGGAGCCCTCCCTCAGCCACCCTCTCTCCCAGGGCAGCGGCGGCAGGTCGGAGTGGGAGCTGACCGCTCATAACGACTGGCGATCCAGAGAAAGAGAAGGGCAGTGGCAGCCTGGATGCCAGCCAGCAGGAAGAAATAGAGATCCATCCGGCAATTGTTAATGTTTCCTGCAAGACAGGATCAAGCATACTAGGCCCCTGCCCCTGCCTTCCAGAGCCCAAGAGGGACCAGGCAGAGACAGTGGATCTGGATCAGATCTCTCTTGACACCACCCACAAGTCATCAAACTTCCCTGGGTTCCCCCTCTGGGAAGGGAAGGTGTGGGGCCACCCCCTGACCCTCACACACCTTGAAGGGCTGGATGGGACTTGGCTGCTGAATCCTGGGTGTCAGGGTGCTCTGACATCACTGCTGCTTGCCCCTCTATTTCTCCTCTCCCCAGGAGTCAGTCTGGCCTCCCCCTTGTCCCCAACAAAGGGGGATTCCTTTGGGTTGTCTGATGGATGCCCTACTCCTCACCTTCTCTTTTGAACGTCAGATACAGGGTGGGGAAGGAGGAGCAGGGTTGGGACCCTGGCCCTGCGGCTCCCTCACTGTGGGACAGAGCAAGCTGCTTCTCTTTTGTGGGCCTCAGTTTCCTATCTGAGGAGTTTGGACTAGAGCCTCTGAACTGATCATGCTTGTCTAACACGAAGGCTCTATCCAAGGGTGTCTGATCTTCACATCTGGGGCTTTGGGTGTCTGAGGGCACAGAATAGGCAGGGGCCTAACCTCTAACTTTATTCATGCACCCTCTTCCCATCCACACACACATACATACCATAATCCCTGGGACAGTGCAGCCAGCCCCCTGCTGGGAGGGACAGCAAAGCCACTAGGCCGGAGCCCAGAATTGAGCCAACCCCAGACAGGAAGTAGAAGATGCCCATGATGGCCCCCTGCATAGATCGGGGGGCTTCCGAGTAGGCAAACTCCAGACCTAGGAGAGAGGGAGGGCACAGACAGGAGCAGGGGAGGCTAGGGCAGCTGGAGAGTGGACAGGGAAGGAAACCCCAAGCCCAGGCCACAGATGCTAGGAACCCCTTTGTGTGCCCTCTTCCCTCACTGGCTCTGGGCTCAGCTCTGAAGTGGGAAAGGGACCATATTTCAGGGTCAGAGCAGAGACCTTGGTTGGTGAGCCTTGGAAGACAGCCTGGCTTGGTTCTATTCTTGAGAAGGTGCAGGCCTCTGCACTCCCTCAGCTGACTGAGCTAGAATGGGGCCAGTCTCTGTTGGGGTCACAGAGGGTACAAGTAAAGACTTTCACTCCTTCCCTGTGTGAAGATTGTCTCTCTGTTGGACCTGGGGAAGCATGACAGCTTCACCTGGTGCCCACAGGCTACTCCTAGATCCACACTGACCCTGGTCCTTGCTTTACTTGTTATGACAGACAGCCACTCGTGCCTTACAGAATCTCCCTGTGACCACGTCTACTTGTTTCCAGGTGGCCACCTCAGATTTCTTTCTGCGCTTTGGCAAACTCCTACCCAAGACCAAAAGAAATGGGTAGAAGTTCCCAAGGAGTAGATTAGAGCTTCACACAAGGCAAAACTGCCTGACAGAACAAGGAATGGGCTGCCTTGAGAAAGGGCAAATTTCCTCTCCTTGGAAATCTGTAGGTGTTAGATGGAGGAGGGATTGTTTACCATATTGGAGATAGGGCTTGGCCTTCCCTGTGAGGTTGCTTCCAATTTTGAGATCGGTGGCTCTTTGAGAAAGCAGGGGATCCAAGGAGAGCCCCTTTTCCTGCTTTGGGTATTAATTAGCGATCCCCACTTGGGGAGCATTTTTGACCTCTTCTGGATCTGACCCATTTGTCTACCTTCAATCAAGATGGTGCCCCCCCATCCAACCAGCCCTCCTTTGATACCCATGTACAGACCCTGATGGGCTCCTGGACTTCTGCAGGGAAGGGGTTAAGGGGGATGGCTGTGGTACCTGGGATGCTGGCAAAGATCTCGCTGATGCCAATGAGGAGATACTGAGGGATCTGCCACCAGATATACATAGGCGCTGCAAAGTACATGTCTTGTCCAATTTGCTGAGCCACTGTCTCATTGTGGTGAATGTATTGGAGCCTCTTGGTCTCCAGGATGCCTGTTGGGGAGTCATCAGGGCTGAGAAACTTGAGGACTGTGGGCTCCTGACTCACAGACATATCATCTATAGTACTGATTTACCCACCACTGGGCACAACCCTACAGCACAGGCCTGCCCCCGTAGGCAAGGGACTGTGCTCATGGACTGCCTGTGTCATGAGAGGGGAGTGTAGCATAAGGGGAAGGCCCCTTGACTGCTCTCAGGACACCTGGGTTTGAGTCCCAACTTTGTCAGCCTTATGTTTGGCCCTGGGCTAGTCACTACCCTGCTTTGGCTTCAGGTTTCTGCTCTGTGAAAGAAGGGTTTGTGTTAGATGCCTTAAAGGAACCTCCCCATCTCCTATTCCATGTTCTAAGGCACCCTCCCAGCTCTGACATTCCATGTTCTAAGGTTCCTTCTAGCTCTGACATTCCATGTTCTAAGGTACCCTCCAAGCCCTGACATTCTGTGTTCTAAGGTGCCCTCCCAGATCTGACATTTCATGTTCTAAGGTGCCCTTCCAGCTCAGATAATCTGTTCTAAGGTTCCTTACAGCTCTAACATTCTATGTTCCAAAGTTCCTTCTAGCTGCAGCATACTATTTTATATGTCCTCAAATGGCTCACCCTTCACTGACATTCTATATTTTAGAGCCTTCAATGACTTCTATGATATCCTGTGTTCCAAGCTGTGAGGTCCCTCTCAGTTCTGACATGCTTTGTTCTATGTTCTATAGACTCCTATTCAGCTCCCACACTCCATGTCCCACATTCTAAGGGCCCCCAGTTCTTGGCATAATGTTCTCTGGTACAAGGATTAGCAGTTTCATTTTTCCTACCATGGTGTGTCTGATTTAGCCCAAGGGCTTCCATCACTGGCACAGAACAACCTCGATCTCTGCCTATGATGTCCAGATCCGGCCTCAGCTCACCCACACTACACTGTGGCTGTCAGGCTACCCTCCCTTATGCCCAGTAGGGCTCCCACCCCCCATTCCCCAGAATGACCTGCCACAATGACGGATGTAAAACCAAAGAACATGCCCAGGGCCATCTTCTTGAGAAGTGAGGGGAGCAGCTTCCTCCGCTGTAGGAATGGATCGAGGACATGGTCCTTCAAGGGGACCAGAATCAGCACCATGACCACGTTGGCCAAAAGGAGCCACGCTTCCGGAAACTGGGAGGGAGGGAACCAGATCAAGACCTATCATGATGCCTGAGAAGCAGAGGGTGGTGGTGAGGGGACCAGGTCAGGGCCAGTGCACGTATTGATGGGATGTCTGCAGGTTTTTGGGACAGAGGAGCACAGCAAGGGGATTCCCTTAATCAGTTATTGACTAGATGGAAGACACCAGCTCAGGTTACCAGTTCTGTGAGATTCAGGATGCCCTGACCCAGTAAAGGCCCCTGACCTCCCAGCAGCCACAGGTCAGAGAGGGAGGTGGAGAAGAAGGCAGAAATAAGTGGGAAGCTGAGCAGATACTTCCTGGGAGCCCCAGGGTCCAGCAGGAGCTAAGGCTCACTCTAACTCTGTTCCTTCTCTGTGACCCAATAAAGGGCTCTGTTCGTAGAATGTGGGAAATAAATTCAGGGGGGAGGTGGGGATTTAATTGGAAAGAAAGATGGATTTGGAATCAAGAGACCTGAGACTGTCCTGGCCCGTACACACTTAACAGCTACGTGAACTTTGCAAAGTACTTGACCTTTCTGGGCATCTTGTTTCCTCACAGGTTAAATGGGGCTATTTATGTTCCCTACAGGGCTGGCAAGAGGAAGGACTTTGTGACCATCAGAGCACTGGAGAAAGGGGAGATGTTCCTGTGAATTGAACTGATTGGCCATCTCTGAGTGTCCTCACCAGGAGAATGGACAGGTCCTGCTAGCACCTCAGTTCTCAAACTTTCTGCTCCAAGGGCCCCTCTATACTCTTACAAGTTTCTGCAGGCCCCCCTCCAAAGTGCTTTAGTTTATGTGAGTTCTATCTGCCAATATTTACCATATTAGAAATAAAAGCATCGGGGGCGGCTAGGTGTCACGGTGAATAGAGCACTGGCCCTGCAGTCAGAAGGACCTGAGTTCAAATCCAGCTTCAGACACTTAACACAAAACTAGCCGTGTGACCTTGGACAAGTCACTTAACCCCAATTGCCCTGCCTTCCCTCTCCAAAAAAAAAAAAGGCAAAAAGAAAGAAAGAAAAGCATCTTCGTATTATTGTGAAAATCATTTTGACCTTGAGGACCCCCTGACAGGGTCTTGGGAACCCCCAGGAGACCCTCTCCCCAAGCACAGTTTGAGACCAGCTGGACTAGCTGCCGGTCTCTGAGGCCTCTTTTAATATGATCATTCCGTGCTCTCATTTTTAATATCTATAGATGCTCTGGCATTCTGTGTCCTAAGGTCTCTTCCAACACTGACTTTCTGAAAGTCCCTTTCAACTCTAATATTCCATTTTGGAATATATCCAAGTTTCTGTCTCTCTGGTGCTGACATTCTGTGTTCCATGATTCCTTCCAGATTTGACATTCCATGTTCTAAGGCCCCTCCCAGCCCTGACATTCCATGTTCCCAGGGCCTTCCCAGTTCTAACATTCTATTTTCTCTGCTCTGGTATTCATGTTCTAAGGCCTCTCTCAGCTCTGACATTCTGTGTTCTAAGGGCCCTTCCAGCTCAGATACTCTGTGTGTCTCAAGTGCCTTCCAACCCTGTTTTCTGAGGTTTCTCCCGGCTCTACATGACATGTTGTTTTCCAGGGTCCCTTGCTGGTTCTGATGTTCTTGGTTCCTCTTCGTACCAATTGACCCTGGTCAGTAGGAAGTTCATTCTATAGATGGGGAAACTGATGCTGAGAGAATAGGAGCAGCTTAGTCTAGGTCACATAGCTAATAAGTGTCAGACCCAGTTCTGGTACTTCTCCACCCCCACCCCCCACCCCTGCACATGATGGCCTTTTGTGAGGAATTATAGGAATTAACCTAGCCTATCTATTGATCAAGGCTCACTTCCTGTCTCCCAGAAGCCTTAGGGAGCTGGCTATGGATCAAGACTGTTTCAGTTCCTGGTCCTGGCAGGGAGGAGGAGGGTCAGTTGGAAAGGATGGGACTTTGTCTTACCCTGTAGCTGCTACTGTCCTGGGAAAACCTGTTGTTGTTGCTGCCATGGGTCTGGAAAATGTGTGGGATTTGGAGGTGCAAACCCTGGAGGACATACGTGGACTGCATCTGGGGTAGAGACAGAGGACAGGCTAGGAGTCAGGGTCACAGATTTCCCCAGATTCACGAAGGGTCTCCCAGAATTCTCCTGGATGCTTCCAATTCCTAGGTAGGATGCTGCCCCCACCCACCTAGGCCCTCCCTGCCTCGGGTTACTAAGAAACAGAGTGGGCAACATTTCTAGCATCAGGGAGGAGGTGGGACTTTCCCAGGGTCCCTTTTCCTAGAATTGAGCTATTCCAACCTAGTGACTCCCACATACTTTGTGGTATTGCCCAGCCCTGCAGTTCTATGGCCCAGGGAATTCCCAATGAGAAAATATGCCCTGCCACTTATGGTCTTAGAGAGTGGCCTGGAACAGAGGTCCAGGATCACCTGACCTGTTTGTGTTGGAGGTGGGACCTGAATGCAGGTCCTCCTGCATGGCCAGCTTTTGACCCACTAATTTACCCAGTGCATAAAAAGAGTTGGATTGGGTTGAACTGAGGGGAAAAAAACAAAATAATTGTCGATCTCAAATAACTTACATTCATTCTATGGAGAGACAATATGTCTACTATGCAAGTATATAAAGAATAAATATGATTCAAAATGAAGTCACAGTATTTTGATCTAGAGCTTGATGGCTTAGACTGAATACAGTGCCTGGCACATTAAATGAGACTATTCCAACCCCCTCTTCTTCTCTATGAGAAGCCCAAGAGCCAGAAAGGGGAACAAATTTACTTAAGGTCACACAGGTAAGTAGGATTTTAACTTACAAAGGATTTGAATAAGCAGAGTCAGGATTTGAGCCCAGGTCCTCTCTCCAAATTATCTGTTTTATTTGAACTTCCCAGGGGTCCAGCTGACCCATTCTATTTCAGGCAGAGTCTGCTGTGCTTTACATCCACCCTCTCTCCTACACTCATCTTCTAGGTGGCCTCAGCACCTTTGCTTTGTTCCCACCTGCCCCATTCCCTGCCACCCCCGCTCACTGATCTTGGAACCAAGACTAAGTCAACTGCATTGCTTCTAGAAGGAATGCTTCAATCTCCAATGCAATGGCCCCACTCACCATTCCAATAATATAGATTGCCCCTCTCTGGCTCCCACTCTCCTATGTTCTTTAGGGCTATCTTTGCCTAGCATATAGTAAGTACTTAAGTTCTGTTTTCCAACAATATGTTGTTTATAAGAAAGATGCTTGAAACAGAGAGACACACACAGAGTAAAGGTCAGAGGATAAAGCAGAATCTATCATGTGTCAGCTGGAGAAAAAAAAGACAGGGGTAATAATCATGATCTCAGAGAAACAAAAGCAAAAATAGATCTAATTTAAAAAGATAATCAGAGAAATGTCATTTGCTAAAAGGTACGGTAGACAATGAAGTAATATCAATAGTAAATATATATGCACCAAATGCTAAAGCATCCAGAGTCTTAAAGGAAAACTTGAATTACAGGAGGAAATAGTAAAACTATACCAGTGGAGGACCTCAACTTTCCCCCTGTCAGAACTAGATAAATCTAACTATCAAATAAATAAGAAAGAAGCTAAGGAAGTGAATAGAATTTTAGGAAAGTTGGATATTATAAGCCTCTGGAGAAAACTGAATGAGAATAGAAAGGAGTATATATGGGCATTCAGGTGGCACAGTAAATAGAGTACCAGGCCTAGAATCAGGAAGACTCATCTTCTTGAGTTCAAATTTGGCCTCAGATACTTCCAAGTTGTGTGATCCTGGTTAAGTCACTTAACCTATTTGCCTCTGTTTTCTCATCTGTAAAATGAGCTGGAGAAGGAAATGGTAAACCACCCCACTATCTCTGCCAAGAAAACTCCAAAAGGGGTCATGAAGAGTCACACATGACTGAAAACAACTCAACAGCAACAAAGAAAGGAGTACACCTTTTTCTCCTGTACTTGCACCTTCACAAAAACTGACCATGTGTTAAGGTATAAGCACCTCACAACCAAATGCAGAAAAGCAGAAATAGTAAATACTTCCTTTTGAGACCACAATGCAATCAATTATATTTAATAAAGGGCAATGGAAACATAGATTAGAAATAATTGAAAACTAAATGATCTAATCCTGAAGAATGAGTGGGTCAAAAAACAAATCATAGAAACAATCAATAATTTCATTAAAGAGAAAGACAACAATGAGACAACATACCAAAATTTATGGAATGCAGCCAAAGCAATACTTAAGAGAAAATTTATATCTCTAAATGCTTATATCAATAAAACAGAGACAGAGCAGATCAATGAATTGGGCTTATTCTAGAATAAAAGAACAAATTAAAAATCCTCAGTTAAACACCAAAATTGAAGCGCTGAAAATCAAAGAAAAGATAAAATGAAAGTAAGAAAACCATTGAACTAATAAATAAAATAGGAGCTGGTTTTATGAAAAAAAAAAAAAACACAATAAAATAAGTAAACCAATGGTTAATTTGATTAGGGAAAAAAAGAAGAAACCAAAATGTTTTAAATTCACAACCAATGAAGATGAAATTAAAGCAATGATGAGGAGCTTTTTTGCCCAATTATATGTCAATAAATCTGACAATCTAAGGGAAATGGATGAATATTTATAAAAATACAAATTGCCCATATGCCCTATTCATATAGAGGAGTAAATAGAATCCTTAAATAGCCCTGTCTTAGAAAAAGAAATTAAACAAACCATCAAAGAGCTTTCCAAGAAAGGATCCCCAGGACCAGATGAATTCACAAATGAATTCTACTGAACATTCAAAGAACAATTAATTACAATACTATATCAATGATTTGGTGAAATAGGCAAAGGAGTCCTATTAAATTCCTTTAAGACACAAGTATGGTGCTGATTCTTAAATTTGAAACAGTAAAAATAAAGAAAGAAAACTATAGAACAATGTCCTTAATGAATATTGATGCAAAAATTTTACATAAAATACTAGCAAGGAGATTATAGCAATATATCAGAAGAAACATACATTATGACCAAGTGGGACTTATACTGGGAATGTAGGGCTAATTCAATATTAGGAAGAACTATCAGCATAATTGATCATATCAACCAAGACCATATCAACAAAAATAATGAAAGCCATGATTATCTCATTAGATGCAAAAAAAAAAGCTTTTGACAAAATGCAATATACATTCCTGTTAAAAACACAGAAAGCATAGGAATAAATGGAGCTTTCCTTAAAATGTTAAGTAGTGGGGTGGCAAGGTGGCGAAGTAAGAGTGCTGGCCTGGAGTCAGGGGGACCTGGGATCAGTTCTGGCCTCTGATACTTAACTCCCACACAAAAATAACTAGCTGTGTAACCTTGGGCAAGTTACTTAAGCCCTATTGCTTTAAAAAAAAAAAATGTTAAGTAGCATCTACCTGAAACCATTAGCAAGTATTATCTGTAATGGGGATAAGTGAGAAATCTTCCCAATAAGATCAGAGGAGAAACAAAGGATGCCCATTATCACCATTATTATTCAATATTGTTCTAGAAATGATAGTTATAGCAATAAGAGAAGAAAAAGAAATTGAAGAAAATAGAAAAGACAATGAGGAAACAAATGATCATTCTTTGCAGATTATATGATGGTTCACTTAGAGAATCCTATAGAATCAACTAACAAGCTACTGGAAACAATTGCTGAATATGAAATAAATCCACATAAATCATTAGTATTTCTATAATTTCAAAACCAATGAACTAATAAATAAAACTAGAAGCTGGTTTTATAAAAAAAACAATAAAATAAATAAACCATTTTTTAATTTGATCAAGAAAAGCAAGAAAATCAAAATGTTTTAAATTCAAAACCAATGAAGATGAAATTAAAGCAATGATGAGGAGCTTTTCCCCCCAATTATATAGGCAATATGTTATCCCTTCTTTATCATAGAAGTGCTTAGAAGACGCAGTGCTTCCACAGTATGGGAAATCTGTTTAAAAAAATTTTATGTTACCTTCATGTCAGAGAAGTCTGAATATTTTCTTTTTCTTTTATGGGGTGTTTACAGTACCTTACTGTAAAATTGGGGTTGCTATTATATGATATTATACGTGTATTTTATGCATTTCTCAGTTTCTAAACTTTTTCTGTGTCACCTGCTGGCCTTCACATATCATCTGGGGTTTCTGCAAAATCCCCTTCCAAATTCCCATTTAATTTCTTATGTGTACCTGTGATGTATTGAAACAATGATGGGGAAAGTTGTGATGTGGAAGGGATAACTATTACCAACAAAGCCTAGCAGCAAGAGATAGAAAGAGAAATTTCATTTAAAATAGCTGTAAACAACACAAAATACTAGGTAGTCTATCTGCCAAGAAAAACTCAGGAACTGTATGAGCACAATTAGACAACACTTTTCATAAAGTGAAATAAGTAAGATCTAAACAATTGGAGAAATATTAATTGCTCATGGATAGGCTGAGCCACATAATAAAAATGACAATTTTACCTAAATTAATTTACTTATTCAGTGCCATAACAATCTAACTACCCAAAAATTATTTTATGGAGCTAGAAAAAAATAACAAAATTCATCTGGAAGAACAAAAGGTTAATATCCAGGGAATCAATGAAAGAAATGTGAAGGAAGGTGGCCTAGCTGTATCAGATCTCAAACTGTATTACAAAGCTGTAATCACCAAACAATTTGGTATTGCCTAAGAAATAGAATGGTGAATCAATGGAATGGATTCGGTATATAATACACAGTCATAAGTGACCATAGTAATCTAGTGTTTGACAAACCCAAAGATCTGAGATTTTGGGACAAAAAAATCACTATTTGACAAAAATTGCTGGGAAAACTGCAAAGAAGTTTGACATAAACTAGGCATAGACCAACATCTCACACTGTATACCAAGATAAGGTCAACATGGGTACATGATTTAGACACAAAGGATGATGCCATATGCAAATTTAGGGGAGCATGGTATTTAACTGCCAGATTTATGGATAACCAAACAAGAGCTAGAGAGCATTACAGAATGTAAAACTGATCATTCTGATTATATAAAATTAAAGATTTTACACAAACAAAACCAATGCAGCCAAGATTAGAAAGAAAGTAGGAAACTAGGGAAGTTTTTTTTTTACAGCAGTTTTCTCTAATAAAGACCTAATTTCTCAAATATATATAGAGCTGAGCCAAATTTATAAGAATATGAGTCATTTTCCAATTGATAAATGATCAAAGAATATAAACAAGCTGTTTTCAGAAGTAGAAATCAAAGCTATTTATAGTCATATGAAAATCTAAAGTCCTTCAAGTAGAAAAATGCAAATTAAAACAGCCCTAAGGTATCACCTCAAACTTATCAGATTGGCTCATATGACAGAAAAGAAAAATGACAAATGTTGAAAAGAATGTGTAAAAATAGGGATGCTAGAAGGAGGTTGGTGTTGTGAACTGATCCAACCATTCTGAAGAGCAATGCAGAACTGTGCCAAAAGGACTATAAGACTGTGTGTATCCTTTGATCCAGCAATACCACTACTAGATCTGTACCCCAAAGAAATCAAAGGAAAAGGAAAAGGACAAATATGTTCAAGAAGTTTTTGGAAATTGAGGGAATGCCCTTCAATTGGGGGAATAGCTGAATAAGTAGTGGTATATGATTGTGATGGAATAACGTTGTGTGAAGTTACAAGTAGGATGGTTTTAGAAAAACCTCGGAAGACTTACATGAGCTGATGCAAAGTGAAATGAGCAGAACCAGGAAAACATTGTATATAGTAACAGCAATATTGTATGGTGATCAACTGTGAATGACTTAGCCCTTCTCAGCAATACAATGATCCAAGACAATTCAGGAGGACTCCTGATGGAAAATGCTGTCCATCCCCAGAGAAAGAACAGATGGAGTCTGAATGCAAATTGAAGCAAACTTTTAAAACTTTCTTTATTATTTGTGGTTCTTATTTATTGGTTTGTTTGTTTTGGTCTGCTTTTTCATTTGAAGCATGGCTAAAATGGAAAGTTTTGCATGACTGTAAGTGTATAATTGATATCAAATTGCCTACCTTCTCAAGGAATGGGGGGGGTGGTGAAGGGAGAGAATTTGGAACTCAGAATTTTTAAAAATGAATGCAGCAGAAAGAGTCCTGTGAGAGAAGTCTGGGGTCCTGAGTCACTGTGTGGTTCTGCCTCCAACTTGTTTCATGAGTTTGCCTCAGTTTCCTCATCTGTAAAATGAGCTGGGGAGTGTCTCTGGGTCTTTGTCTCCTAATCTCAGGGATTCATGTGGTGCTGGAAGAGATCCCCAATCTAACCATTTTGTTTTATAGAGAAGAAACCTAAGGGAGAGAGAAGTCTGCATCGGAGGGCCCCAGGGATCGGTGCTTCATCCTATGCTTTTTATCATGTTTATCCATGACTTGGATGTAGACATTGAGGGAATGGTCATTAAACTGGGAGATGACTCAAAGATGGAAGGAACAGTTTATAAACAAAATGACAGCATGTGTATCCAAAAAGATCTCGACAAGCTAGGCTGAATGAAATATGATACAAGTCAGGTCAGCTAGGTGGCACAGTGAATAGAGCACCAGCTCTGGAGTCAGGAGGACCTGATTTCAAACCTAATCTCAAACACTTATCATTTACTAGCTGTGTGACCTTGGGCAAGTCACTTAACCCCAATTACCTTGCCTTCCCCTGACCAAAAAAAGAAAATATGATATGAGTCTATAGGAATAAATGTAAAGTCTCACATTTATTCAAAATATTGACTTTACAGCTACAACATAGAGAATGTATGGCTAGAGTGAAAAAAATCTGGGGGTTTTAGTGGGCCACAAGTTCAAAATGAGGCAACAGTAAAATGCAGCAGCCAAAACGGGGAAAACAGAGAGGCGATCATCTTACTAAACCAGGCTCTGATCAGACTTCATCCAGAGCATTTATTGTCTTTAACTTGGGTCATGTTTTAAGGAAAACATTGCTGAGGTGATGAGCATCCAGAGGAGAGCCATGGGCATGGTGAAGAGCCTTGAGTCCAAGTCATGTGAGAACTGGTTGAAGGACCTGGGGCCCTTCAGGTGGAGGAAGAGAAGACTTGGGGGACAGGATGGCCGTCTTCAAGTATTTGAAGGCCTATCGTGTATGGATCATTAGACATGTTCCATTGCTCTTCGATAAGTAATGGGTAGAAGGTGTGGAGGCTGATTCTGGCCTCACATCAGGAAAACATTCTTAACAATCACTGTTGTCCAGAAACGGAGTGGTCAACTGCCTTGGGAGCTGCTGAGGTTCCCTTCCACTGGAGGGCCAAGGATGAATGACCTCTTGTCAAGGCTGGTTAAGGGTGCGTTTTTTTCATGTATGGACTGGACTAGATGTCCCCTAACGTCTGTTTGTAGTAGAGCCTCAGCTCTTTAAAAAAATGTAATGTGTGCCCTACCCCTCATCATGGCACAGTGCACAGAGCAGAGTTTGGAGTCAGAAAGACTCATCTTCCTCAGTTCAAAGCCAACCTCAGACACTTACTAGCTGTGTGACCCTGGACAAGTCACTGTTTCCTCATCTGTAAAATGAGCTGGAGAAGAAAAGTTGCAAATCACTTCAGTATCTCTGCCAACAAAAGCTCCCACAGAGAGTCAGACACACTGAAAGCGACTGAACGACAACGACCCCCAGCCGCGGCGCTGCGGCAAGGGTCAAACAAGAGCCTGGAGATGAAAGGGTTTGCAGGCACACGGTGACTGCTGAAGAGCCAGCATCTGCATCGGGCGCTTCGGACCTTCCAGTGGACTGCCTGGCATCTCCCACTCCTTCCCTGCACGTGTTCCTGGACTCCGTCTGGAAAGCTGGCCCTCAAGGGGAGACCTGGGGGCTAGACTCCTCGGCAGAGGAGGAAGAGCTCGAGGGACACTCACCTGGAAATACACCATCCAGTAAGGGACCAGCGTCAGCATCACCGGCAAGATCCTCACCAGCACCCGGAAGTTGGTGACGTCTTCATGGGGGGAAGCACCCCACAAAGACTGCCTGCCAGGCGGTTCATCCACGTCTTGTGAGGCTCTGTGAGGGGACCAGTGTGCAGACACCAGCCGATGGAGTTATCATCTCCAAATACATCATCCCCTCCCCATCCTCATCCTCACCATTCATTCATTCAACAAACATTTACTAAATGTCTACAGTGTTCCAGGCACTGTAGGTGTGAGGGATTCAAAGACAAAAATAAAACCATCTCTGACCTCAAGAACTTGGAATCTATTGGAGGAACACCACATGGATACATACAAGTAAATACAAAATACACCTAATTTTAGAGATGGGATATCAGCTGAGGGTATCAGAATGGGCCTCGTATAGAAGGTAGCACAATATGAGTTTTCAATGGATGGGGGGATCATAAGAGGCAGAGGTAAAGAGAGAGTGCATTCCAGGCATAGTAGTACAAAGGGGAGGTAGGAGATGAAATTTAAGGTACCATCACCATCTTTTCTCCTGAGTTTCATTCCCAGATGAGCCACTGCCTGTTGGATATTTCTTCCTGGATGCCCCACTGGTACCTCAAACTCAACCTTTCCAAAACAATTCATGATCTTTGCCCCCAAATCCACCTGTCACCTACCCTTTCCTGAAGTTTCCTGTTTCGGTTCAGGGTATCAACATCTTTCAGTCACCCAGGTTCCCAAGCCTAGCCATCTTTAATTCTTCATTCTCATCCTGCATATCCAACTAGTCACCAAATGTTGACATTCTACCCCCACAAACATCTCCCTTCTCTCTACTCATATAAGCATCACCCTTGTTCAGAACCTCATCTCTCACCTAGATTATTACAATGGTTTTCTTACTAGTCTCTCTGCCTCAAGGCTTCGACTTTTTTAATCTATTTTTTCACATGACTGTCAAAGTAACTTTCCAACTTTTCAATAAGATCCTGTGGTTCCCCATCACCACTAGTATCAAGTGCAAATTCTCTTTAAAGCCCTTCATAACCTGGCACCAACCCACCATTCCAAATTTGCATAGATTTCTTTCCTACTGTCTAACAAAACTGGCTTTCTCTCTGCTCCTCACTCATGGTTCCCCACCTAACTCTCTGTGCCTGTCCTCCATGCCTAGAATGCATTCCTTCTATACCTTTGTCTCTTAGTGATTGCCTGCTCAATCATCACCTTCTACATATGTGAAACTTTTCCTGATTCTTCCCCACCTCTACCCCCTGCCCCCAGCTGCTAGGGCCCACCCATATAAATTTAAAATGATTTTGTGTTTATTTTTATATACTTATATATGTATAATGGTTCCATCAGCACCAATGGGACTGTGGATTGACCCGTGTTTCAGGGATATATTTAGATAGATAAGATCTGGAACACTCCACTTCTGGTCTCCAAAGGAGACTATACATGATGTATAAATTGTTATTGTCAAAACATTTAGGCAGCCCTTGAGGGCAGAGATTGTTGCATTTTCTGTCTTTGTATTCCCAGAGTCTGGCATATAGTAGGTTCTTAATAAATGATTGATTGGCTGATTCTTAGCCTGGTAACTTAACCTCTGTGGGCCTCAGTTTCCTCCTCTGTCGAATGAAGGATTTGGATTAGATTACCTTCTGGTTCTCTATCCCTGATCCCATGAATCACTTCTGCTCCCTGGGCCTCATTTTCCACCTCAGTCAAATAAAGGAAGTGTCACTAGATGGCCTCTGAGGTCCCTTCCAGCTATAATCCTGGTCCCTTGGCATCACCACCTTCATCATCAATGCCAGAATGATCATCTTACCTGACTAAGCAGTGGCAGCACCGAGGACAGCACCTTTGGAGCGCAAGCTTCAGCATGGAGGACACTTGGCTGCCAGTGGGGGGCTTGGTGATGAAAGTAGGGCCTGCGCAGACAAAGACAGATAGGGCAAGGCCGACACATACTACAGGGATGATGTAGCCCACCAGGAAACTTATATTCTGCTGGATGAAGGCCACCAAGAACAGGGACAGAACTGCACCCAGGTTGATGCTCCAATAAAACCAGTTGAAAAAGCGTCGGGTGGCATCTCGGCCAAGGTCCATCACCTAGGGGATGAGGGAGGGAGATGTGAGGGGTGGGACCTCATGGAGTTCGAAGCTCTCATCTCCAGCTCCCACTGAATATTGCCCTGCTCCAGCTCGCCCTTCTAACCTTTGTTCCTTGTGCCATCGAGGCAGCATGACATCATGGAGACTAGCAAAGTACCTTTGCAGCATCTCCACATATGGCACCTGGAGTTGGGAAGACCTGAGTTCAAATCCCACCTCTGACATGGACTGTCTACGCACTCTGTATGAGCCAATTGTTTAACCTCCGTGGACCTCCTTCCTCATCTGCAAAGCCTAGGTAAGAATCCCTCAGGACACCCCTTAAAGGGTTGTGGAAATCCTTGGAGATTCTCTACAAATAGCATCTCACACAATCCCCACAACCATCCTGGGAGGTAGGTCCTATGATTATCCCCATTTTACAGATGAGGGAACTGGGTCTGAGAAAGGATAAGTAATTTCTTCAGGGTCACACAGCTAGAAAGTGTCTGAGGCAGGATTCAAACTCAGGTCTTCCTGACTCTAGGTCAGGTACTTTATCCACTGTGTCACCTGTTATCTTAGCACAACTACATGTAGGTACCTCCTTGAGCCAGAGAGGAGGGCATGGGTCACCTCCCTTAGTTTGTATCTGACCAGCTTGCTCTTCTGAGTGTGTGATTGTGTTCAGCTATTAATACCAACCTTCCTACAGTCTTTCTGCAGCCCCCACCCTTTCAGACTCTTGGCAAGCTCCCTCCATAAATAATATGGATCCTTTTGCTCCCTAAGACTAGATTGTCTGGACCCTGCTGCCACTGAAAGCTCATACCCTTATACTACTTTAGCCTTTTGACCTACAGCAAGCCAGTGAAAGCATTGTCTTATTATCTCCATTGAACAAATGAGGAAACTCAGACCAGGAAGGTAAATGACTTGCCCAGAGTCAAAAAGCTGATCCATGTTGAATCCAGGACTAGGCCCCAGGCTCCTGACCCCAAGCCTTGAGCTGTTTCCTCTAAAACACATTCTCAGGATGTTTGGGCCATTGGGATGCTCAAGGCCGCCCACAAGGGAAGCATGGATGCACAGGGAAGTGTGTTGGCCTTGAAGTCCCAGTCACCTTCTTCCTCTGACACTTGCCTGTGTGGCTTTTGTTACATTGCTTCACTGCCCTGGTCCTTGTTTGGCTCTCTTATAAAACTGGTCTTTGTACCTTCTACCTCAGAGGGTGGGTTGGGAGAAAAAGCACTGTACAAGTATAGTGGGGATGCCCAGAGGGGGCTCTGAGCTGCTGGACTGGTGTGCCCCCAAGGCGTGGGGAGGCAAGCTCAGTTTCCATGGGGAGGGATGCAGAGTCTGGCTCAATGGCAAAACACTCATGCTTTGGAATCCTTGACTGCCCTTCATTACCAGAGGATTGGCAAATGAGCCAGCATGAGCCACCCCCTCGGCAGGCTATAAGAAGAAGAGGAAAAATAGCTCCTGTTCTGGACAGATTCTCAAAACCCAGGGCTGATGGCAGCACGAGGCAATGGTGATCATCCACATATGCTGGTTCACTCCCACTCCATAAACATTATAGCACCATAAAAATGGGAGTTCCAACCATTGCCTATGGTCTGACTTCCTCAAATTTCATGCATCTGCAAAACTTACTCCATGCCTCACTGGGTCATAATGAGGAAAAAGTTTTGCAAAACTTAAGCAACTTTAGAAATACTATTATTACCACTAGTATTTGCATTAATACATAAGCAAGTCCTTTCCTTCTCCAGGCCCCAGTTTCCCCATCTGCACAGTGACAGGTTTGGTCTAGATAATCTTCAAGGTCCCTCCCAGTCCTAATTCCCCAAATCTCACTGTTCCTTTTCTCACTGGATCTTGAGTTGGTCTCTGATAGAACTTTTAGGCCAATACCTGCTACCATTGGTTGCAGATTTGCAACTCCTTAGAGATTTGGTTAAATTCCTTGGGCTTGGTTTAGACTACTCTAGAACATCCAGTGCAGGTTAGACCCATCCAGAGTGAATCTAGATAATAGCTCTGGAATGACTTCAGTTCTAGACACTGTTTTCAGAAAGACAGAAGAGAGCTAGATCTGGGGGACCTGCAGAAGAGGGTGGTTCAAAATCTAAAGGACCTAGACAGATCAGAGAAGGAACCAAGGATATTTAGCCCAGAGAAAAGAAGACTTGGAAGGGACATGGTTCTTGTCTTTGAGTATATGAAGGACTGTCCTTTGGAAGAAGGATCAGCTTTGTTCTATTTGGCCCTAGAAGGCAGAACCAGGAGTAATGAGGTGGGGGGGTGGGGAGTGGGACAAGAGGCAAATTTAGGCTGGATCTTAGAAAGAGCTACCTGATCCTCAGAGCTAGTCCAGAGTGGATTGGGTTGCCTTGGGAGATGGTGGATTCCTCTACAGTGGAGCTCTTCAAGTGACTGGGATGGCACACATTGGGTTAAATGACCTCTGAGGTCCCCCTCCCTTCAAGGTTCTCTCTTGCCAGTTTCCAGTGCTGCATGTGACATAGCATTGAAGACTATGTGCTTTGGGATGACTAAACAGTCTTCTCTTGGATCCCTTAGTCCTGTGACAGCAGCAAGGGTTGACCATTTAACCACCCACTCAGAAGATTTTTAAAGGGAGAGAGAATTCCTGCTCTTGTTTTCTTGTTTCTTTTTTCCAGAAACTAAGACTCTCTCTATTTCTCTCCTCTATATTTCTGTCTTTTTCTGTTTCTATCTCTCCCTCTCCATCCTTCATTTCATTTTATCTCTTCTATTCCCCTTCCTTCTCTTCCTTCTCTCTCTCTCCCTCATTCCCCCCCTCTCTCCTCTCTATCTCTGTCTCTCTACACCCTTCCTTTCATTTCTATCTCTTCTATCCTTCCCTCCCTTCTCTTCCTGTTTCCCTCTCTGTCTCTTTCTTTCCTTTCACTTGTCTCTTCTATCCCTCTGTCCTTTCTCTTTCTTTTCATTTCTCTCTTGTATCTCTCCTCTCTCTTTCTTTTTCTTCTATCTCTCCCTCCTTCCCTTTCCTCCCTCACCACTCATGAGGGAGAGGAGTGCCTATGGCCGCTGCTCACCTGTGGTGGCTACAGCATGTACTCAGCAACACATGTGAGCCCGGCAAGTCTGTGTGGGGGATGTCAAGGCCCTCTTCCACTTTGTGTTTCTTTCTTCCTGCATATAGGTGACCAAACATGATCCTGAGATGAATGCTTCCAGTCTGGGAGGCAATTTCTTGGGTTCAAGGAGCTCCTGGGTCCCTCATTCAGTGCTGGACACACTGGGGGAAATGCTTCCTGTAGCTACTACAATGTCATTTAGAGGAGAAGATGACCATCAACAGCCCTGGTCTGCCTTACTAGAAGACACGGACCTTAAGAACCTTGGGCAATAATGCTGAGATGAGATGAAGGTGAAATGCCTATTCACCCACCTGCTTAAGTGTTCTCTGTTTTAATTATCAGCCTCCCAGAAGAGTATAGGTTGCTGTGTAGGCATTATAGGTTACTGTATCTTGTTTTACCTATCATGTTTTGAGGCATCTATACACAGTGGGATAGAGCATTGGGCCTGGAGTTGGGAAGGTCTGAGTTCAAATGTGCCTGAGGCTGTGTGACCCTAGGCAAGCCATTTATTCCTCAGTTTCTCAACTGTAAGATGGGGATAATAACAGGACCTACCTCACAGGATTGTTGTGAGGCTCAGGTGAGACAGTATTGATAACGTGCTTAGCGTAATGCCTGGCAAAGCGTAGGCTTTATATAAACGCTTGCTCCCTTCCCTGCTTTGAAGTCTTGGTCAGTGTGTGCTTTTGTGTTAAAAGCAGCCCTGTATTTATGAAAAAGTAACTGTCCTGTAACTGATCTATACTGTATATTGACCATCCTTTACCTCCCTTTTGGGGAAATCCTGGATGTGAATCAAACCTCATTGATTTTCCCCAGGCTTCTGGGCCAGGGCCTAAAAGGCCAGAGACTTCAAGAAAGAGCCAGATCTCCCTCTTGAGAGGTCAAGCTCGCCTAGTGCTGAAATGAGCTTGAAAGAGCCCAGAGTAAGGGGACCTTTAGTGAGAGAGGGAGAATCTCCCAGTTCTCACTCCCTTACCTTCTAGGAATGGATCCATTGTTACACTGATGTACACACCAATGATTATTCCATTCAAAAGCTGGGGCCATATTTGCCACAGGTCTTTGGGCATATTGGTTCCATCTCTGAAATCCCTATGCTATTGAAGACTCCTCCCTGATATTCCTGAGCCAGGTTCAGGAGAATGAGTGTCCTAGCCCCTTCCTTCCATCCTGTTCTCATCTTAGAGATACAGGTTGTTATTATCTAGCATGTTATAGCCTAGTGGCCCCTTGAGGCCCAGAGAGAGGGAGTGACTTGCCCAGAGTTACACAGCAAGGTACTAATGGCAGAGGAGAGAACCAGAGCCTGTAGGGTCTGATTGCTGGGGAAATCTACTGGTTTCCTCCCTCTTGCTCTTGACTTAACAGAAGAGCTCTGGGAACTCTGAGTGCTCTGGACCTGGGAAGCCAAGGCTTCAGAATATCCATCTTCATTCAATACCTCTTCTTGCTGCCTTTGGCTTTGCTCCAGGAACCTGACAAAATGATTCTCCCCACACTGACCTCAGATACAGCTCATCTCTGAGTGCAGTTATGATATCTTCCCATGTTTCTCTCCCCCCCCCCCCCACTCTCTCTCTCCTCTCTCTATCACACAGTGCACTTAGAAACCTGCAGACTGTCAGGAGGGTCCTCAAAGTTGGGAGGGTAACTCAAAAACCAAAATATTAGGGCTAGAAGGACCTTAGTATAGAGGCTATATGATCTAGGAAATCTTTAGAATACAGCAAGTCATAACTAGGAGGGACCTTAGAGCAAAATATTGCAGCTAGAAGGACCTTAGAACATGGACTGTCTGAGCAAGGAGGATCTTAGAACCCAGAAGAAAGAAGATGGGAGGGAGCTGTAAGGATGGCCTCCCAACTCACTTAGTATTGCTGGGCCAAAAATGAAGCCTGGGCCAAACCTGAACCAAACTGAGCTCTCAAGCAACATCCCTTCAGAGAATCCCAGACCCTCAGATCTGGAAGGTGCCTCCAAGACTGTCCAACACAACTTGTGTCTGAACAAGCACCTCCCTAAACATACCCAGGGCATCTTCTGTTGGCCTGAAAGCCCCCAGTGAGGTTAAGGGAAGCCTGCTGACCTCAGGCAGCTCATTTCCATTTTTGGACTGAGGAATTTCCAATGACCAAGGAATTTCCTCTTAACCTCAAGCCCAAGTTCATCTCACTGCAACTTCTTCTCCTGCCTCCTTGTTTTGCCTTGGGGTCCAAGCAGAATAAGTCTCACCCCTCTCTGTAGGCCAGCCCTCAAAGCCCTTGAGGCCAAACCTCATATCTCCCCTCTGTCCTCTCTTCTAGCTAAACATCTTCATTTCTTTCAACTAACCCCCATTTGGGCTCAACTTGAGATACTTCATTGTCCTGGCTGTCCACCTCTAGACATTCTTCCACTTAACGATTCCTCTGAAGCCCCACAAAGATGTCACAGAGAAGAAAAATCACTTTTTTTTTTAGTGTGTACCATTTCCTGGTTTTCTTTGGACCCCTAAGATGCAGGTGGGTGTGGGTCTGCTACCAACTTAACATGACTCTCTAATTCAGCCTTTTAACAAGCCTCTCTCACCTCCTCCCATCCCACAGAGTGATCTAAGCAACCCCAGCCCCAGAGACTCTTGACATCATTAAGACCCGGATACTGTAGCCTTGGTCACTCTCATGGAGTGTGCCAAACTCCACTCAGTGTGCCAGGCCACTGGGCCTGGGGGCCTTGTGAGCATAGGTGACTTCTGCTTTCCTTCCACACCTCTTAGAAATGTTCAGTAATAGTCATGGACCAAACAGGACTTTTCCCTCCCCCCCTCCTCCCTTTACATTCTACCCACCTGGTCAGCTCCAAAAGATGTGAGGTTGGCCTTGACTGAGCTGATGCCCAGAGCCAGCAGCAGAAGCCCTCCATACATGGTTGGGGCACAGTAGGGGCTGGGAGACTCCCTTTCGCAGCCCTTGGCAGGGCAGGAGGGCTGGATAATGAAGGAGGGCATCTCCCCACAGAAGGACTTCCGGCCATCGGGGAAGGCAGTAATGGGTAACAGGCAGGAGGCCACCAAATAGATAAGGAGGCTGGTGATGATGGTGGCATATCGGCCCAGGTAGACATCTGCCAGCCACCCCCCAATGGGGGACAGGAGGTAGGAAGCCCCCAGAAAGACCAGGGCAGCCCGAGACGCCTGTTCACCGTCCCAGTTGAAGTTAAAACTGTTGAGGTAGAGCACGAGGTTGGAGGAGATGCCGAAGAAGGCGGCTCGTTCCAGCATCTCAGCCAGGAGCACCGCGGCGCATGCCACCCGTCGTCGTCCCTGGACCACTGCGCCCTGGCTCCTCTGGGTGGGGCCCAGAAGGGGCCTCTGCTCCCCGGGCACTCCATCCCCCTCCATCGCTCCCACTCTTTTCTAGCCTTTCATCCTTTCTGCCTCACTTTCCTGCCTTTCTCTGCCTCACCTCCCAAACCTCCAACCAGCTTTTCTCTCTTCCCCTTCCTTTCCCCCTTCTTTCCTTCTCTCTTCAACTCTCCCCTTCCCCTACCTCTCTCTTCCCTCTTCTCTCCCTCCTCTCTTCTCCCACTCTTTCTGTCCTCTTGTTCTCCTAAGCTTTCTTTCCCTTTTTGTCTTTCCCACCCAAATACTCACCCACCCACGCAGCTCTAATCTACCTGTCCTACCTGCTCTAGGCTCAAGCGCTCCCTCTCTGTTACGTCTTCCTTCTCCCCATCCCTCAGCCGGTCTAGATTCCCCGGCTCCCTCCCCGGCTCTCTCTTGAGCTCTGTGTCTTTATGACCCTCTGGACTCTCTATTTCTCTGTGTTCTCCTCACTTCCCCTTTCTCTCCCAGACCAATATCATCACATGATGTTCTCTTACGAGAAATGAAAGTCAAGAGACCAGCAGTGCTGCGCTGTACAGCTTTCTAAATCCTCCCTGCCTGCCCCTTCCCCCCCATTCCCCAGCTACAAAGAGCCAGGAAGCCAAAATGTCTTCATTCACTTTCATTTCTTGGGAAAACCTGTCCCACCCAATGTAAATGAACTGGCATCCCTGGAATCCAAGGATTCCTTCAGTCATTTGCTAGCTGCTTAACCTCAGGCATGTCTCTTCCCTTCTTCCCTCAGTTTGCCTTTCTGTAAACTGCTGGGTTGGGATGGGATAATCTCTAATGCCCGTTCCAAGCCCTATGCCCCGACTATCTGTTTAGCCTTATGCTAGGCACTATGAAGGGAGAGAGAAAATCAGGGATCTGTGGGTTTCTGAAACTTTCTTTTTGAGGAAGAGTATGGTGTAATGCCAAAATCAGAGCAGAGACCTAGGCTAGGGCCCTGTTGTCAAGGCTTTGTGATTTTGAGTAAATTACTTCCTGCCTCTGATTCTTCAATTTCCTCCTTTGTGAAATAAGTTGGGGGTTGGGGTGGGGGCTGTGGAGGGAGGGGGACTGCTGATGTGCCCCCCAGCTCTGATAGCCAGGGCCAGGAAGATGAGTCAGAAGACCTGAACAAGAGCTCTAGCATTTATAAAAGCTGGGTGGTCCTGGGAGCCTCAGTTTCCTCACCAAACACAAAGGCAGGGAACTGTGAGGACTGAATAAGGTCATGCACATAAAATGCCATGTGAGTATATGTCAGGCAGCTACTAAGAAAGAGCTAGGCTCAGTCCTCGAGCCAAAGAGTTGCAGAATCTCAGAACTGGAGGGTAGCAGAGGACCTCAGGGGCCATCTAGCCCAACACACACACCTAAGGAATAACCACTTTCAAGTAACTGCAAGTGGTTGGCCATCTAGGCAGACCTCTAGTGGACCAGGAACCCAACCCCTATTCCAGGCAACCCATTTTGGACAGCTCTCGTTGTTAGGAGGACAGCTGGGCATCTCTATAGAGCACAGAGCCCTGGGCCTTCAGTCTAGAAGAATAATCTTCCTGAGTTCAAATCCGACCTCAGAAGTCTGCTAGCTGCATGACCCTGGGCAAGTCAGTCCATCCTGTTTGCCTCAGTTTCCTCATCTGTAAAATGAACTGGAGAAGAAATGGCAAACCACTTCAGTATCTTTGCCAAGAAAACTCCAAATGGGGTCACCAAGAGTCTGAACAACCGAAAAATGATTCAACAACAACATCGTTAGGAAATTTTCCCTGACATTCTGCCTAAACTGGTCATCTTGTAATTTTCATACACTACTTCTGGTTCCATCCTCTGGAACTGAGAACAGAATAAATCTGATCCCTTCTCTCTTAATAGCCCTTCCAATATTTAAAGGCAGTCATCTTGTTCCTCCCCTTTTCCATTCCCCCACCCCCAGGCTTTTCTTCTCTAGGTTAAACAACCTGGTTCCTTTAACAGATCCTGGTTACCTTCTTTGGATTCTCTCCAGTTCATAGATGTCCTTAAACTATAGGACCTGCCCAGGGAGAGAATACTCATCACACATAAGACAATATGATGTAGTAGGCAGTCCCTAGAGGGGTCTTGCTTCCAGTCACACATCCCCTTATATCTGAGCCTCAGTTTCCTCCCTTGTAATGGATGATTCCTAAGATCCCATCCAGCCCTAAAGCCTCTGATGCTATGGCAGGAAAATACTCATTTCAACAGATACTATTACATGCTCCACACAGCAACCCTAGGCTCCTTCCAGAAGGGGAAACAAGGTGAAACATCCTTGTATCCCCAGAGCCCCATCAGAGTTCCTTGCACACAAAAGCCTTCAATCAGTATTTATTGACTTGAATGAGGTAGGGCAAGGAGGGAGAGGGAATAAGCATTTCTTAAATACATTTTATATGCCAGGCTTGAGTGCTGTACAAATATGATCCCATTTCAATGAGATACCATGTCTAGCCTGGTGTACAGAAAAGATCACTGGATTTGGTGCCCAATGACCAGAGTAGTATCCTGAGCTTATGACTCATCCAGTCTGTAACATTGGACAAATCATTACCCCTATCTATGCCTCAGTTTCCTTCTTTGTAAAATGTTGTTGAGTTGCTTCAGTCGTGTCTGACCCTCCAAGACCCCATTTGGGGTTTTCTTGGCAGAGACATTGGAGTGGTTTTGCCCTTTCCTTCTCCAGCTTATCTTACAGATGAGGAAACTGAGGCAAACAGGGTTCAGTGACTTGCCCAGGGTCATACAGATACTAGACAGTGCCTAAGGTCACACCTGAACTCAGAGCCTCCTTATTCCACTGCAGCGCCCCCTAGTGCCTGTCTTTGTAAGATGAGGGAGCTCACTTAGGAAACCTCTCAGTTCTCTCCCAGTACTCAATCCTAGAATCCTGTGAATGATGAACAGGAAACAAGTTCAGTCCTCAAGTCACTCTGCTGGGGAGACAAGACCAGGACATAACCAATGGTGACTCAAGGCAATTCAACTAGCATTCATTAAACATTGCATCAATGTTCCAGGAACATACAAAAATGAAACAGTCTCTTGCCCTCAAAGAACAAATGAATGGAAAAGCATTTATTAAGCACTCACTGTATGCCAAGCCCTGTGCTAAGGGCTGAGGACACAGGGGATACTTCTAATCAAGAAAGACAACACAGAGATGAGAGAGTAGTGGCCGGAACCGGGTGTTTTGGTCTAGGAAGCTACAGGAACAGGTGGCTGGAGTCGTAGTTGAGTAGTTGATTGTACCTTTTCCAAGAGCAATTATAATAGTTAGCATTTATATTAGCATATTAAGCTTTGCAAAGCTATTTACAAATATCTCATTCAATCCTCACAACAACACTGGGAGTAAGTGCTTTATCATCATCATTTTACAGATGAGAAAATTAAGCCTTAGAAAGCAGACAAGTGACTTGTCCAGAGACACACAGCTCGTACATGTGTGATGTAGGATTCTAACCCAAGTCTTCCTGACTCTAAGACCAGCACTCCTAGCATTGATCTGATTGTGGTTCCAGGGCTGGAAAGGGGTGAAAAGGAGGGGTATCCTGAACAAGGCAGGGAAACAGGCAAGGGTCTGTAAAAGGAGCCTGATGATCTACTTGTGGCTGGGGGAAGGGAAGGGATAGAACATGTATCTACATAAACATGGTGATTATGTGCATATAATATTGAGAAAGGAGAGAATCAAGGAAGGCTTCCTGAAGGAGGTGGCACCTCAGCTGAAGGAATCCAAGGATTCAAAGGGGAGGGAATCACAGGCTGGCAAGTGCAAACCAGTGGCAGATGGAATGCTGGGTTTGGGGAGCACAGAGTTCTAAGGAGAATATTATGAGAGAAGACTGGAGAGGTGGATCAGTCAGCCAGGGAAGAAATATAAATGCTGAGAGTTTGCATTTTGTCATATGGGCAATGGAGAGTCACGAAGGATCCTGAGTAATAGAGTGACATGCCTTAGGAAGATTATTTTGGCAGGTATTCAGAGGATGGATGAGAGAAGGGAGGTGAGAAGGGAGAAGAAGCAGGTAGAGTGATAGGAGGCTGTTATAGTGCAGGCAAGAGGCGACAAGGATGGCCATGTGAGGGTATAAAGGGGGATGGCTATGGGGGGTGGTGTGGGGCATGATGGACAAAACCTGATGACTGTTGGCTATGAGGGTACAGGAGAAGGAAGAGACAAAGACGCCTTGGGGATTATGGATTTGGGGGCTGGGAGGATCGTGGGATCATAGGCCTCAAAGGCCATTAAGTCCAATGCCCTCATTCTGTGGATGAAAAAACTGAGACCCAGGGAGTGTAAGAGATCTGCCCAAAGTTAGACAGGTAGTAAGTATCAGGGCCAGAATTTGAACCAGGTCCTCTGACTTCAAAAACTTTTCACTATCCAGTGCTCCATGGATAGGGGAGCCTTCATCAACATAGGGGACTTTGGCAGAGATTGCTATCCTGGGGGACTGGAAGTCCCTAGGGGTGCCCTGGAGATCAGTGAGGTGAGTGAAATGACTTTGGTTTTGGACATGTTGAGTTTGAGGCTATCTGTCTGCAGGATCTCTAGTCTGGAATGTCTAGTAGGCAGTCAGCAAGGCAGGACTAGAATTCTGGAGGGAGATTAGGTCTAGGTATGCAGATCTTGGAGCCACCTGAATGAAGAGCTCCTTGGGAAGGGGATGAACTCACTGAAAGAGTGTGTGTTGAGAGAAGGCTGCCAAGAGGAAAGCTGTAGGATGCAGCCCACAGTTAGGAGTTTGGATGTGGATGTCAATCCAGCAAAGGAGACTGAATGGGAGTGGTCAGATTGGTAGGAGAAGAGCCAAGAGAATATTCATCAAAACCCAGAGTATCCAGAAGAAGGGAGAGGTCAATTATACAGTGAGTTCAAAAAGAATGAGAACTGAGAAAAGGCCACTGGATTTGATAATGGCGAGATTCTTGGGAGACAGCAATTTCAGCTGAGTACAGAGGTCCTAGGTGTGGTGGCTTGGTGAGGCATTGAAGATGCAGAGGTCATCCACTGCATCCCAGGCTGTCTCCAGCCACCTTGTCTTTTGTCTTGCCACTGGATTTTGATGCCTCTGGAAGAGAGAGTGAGGCCGACGGTACTGAGCTGCTCTGCCCCACTTAAATCGAACTCACACACAAGGCAAAGCATCACTTATCAACAACGTGATGTCTTGGCTCTTCTTTCAAAATGAAGGACCAGCAGCAGCAGCAACAGAACTTGGAAAGGAGGGCCTAAGAGACCAAGCTTCTCTGTGGAGCTCAGGACAGAGCAGCTCTTTTCTGAAGAGGGGTGACCAGGGAAGACTCTGGAAGGAGATGACATTGGAGTTGGCTCTGGAAGGTTGCATGTGATGTGAATGGATGAGAACTGGGAATAGTGGGGAAAGTTAGAAGGACTTGAATTTAGGCTTGATTTCAGGAAGAGATTCCTAACAATCTGAGCATCTAGAAACAGAGTGGGCAGCTCTGCGAGATGATGGACTTCCCAACACTGGAGGCCTTCAGGCAGAGGCTGTCGAATCACTGTTGAGGATGTTACAGGAATCTGTGTGTGCGGCCAGTGAGGTCCTGAGGTAATTATGGTAATTAGCCAGCAAAAAGATAGAAATAGCCAGCATTTATATAGTGCTTTAAGCTTTGCAAAGTGCTTTACACATGGGCTTTCCAACACTGACATTTATGAGAAGGGAGGGAAGGGAAGGAGAGAAGGGAGGGAAAGGGAAAGGGAAAGGAAAAGGAAAAGGGAAAGGAAAAGGAAAGGGAAAGGGAAAGGGAAAGGGAAAGGGAAAGGGAAAGGAAAGGGAAAGGGAAAGGAAAAGGGAAAGAGAGGGGAGGGCAGGAACCAAAAGGACTGAGTGCCTGGCAAATAGTAGGTGCTTGTTCTTGCTCAGTTGTTTTTCAGTTGTATCTGATTCTTCATGCCCCAATTTGGGGTTTTCTTTGCAAAGATACTGGAGTGGTTTGCCATTTCCTTCTCCAGCTCATTTTATAGGTGAGAAATTGAGGCAAATATGATTAAGTGACTTAGCCAGGGTCATACCACTAGTAAGTGTCTGAGGCTGGATTTGAACCCAGGAAGATGAGTCTCCTGACTCCAGGCCCAGCCCGTCTGTCCATTTCATCACCTAGCTGCTCTAGTTGGTACTTAATAAATGTTTATTGACTGAATGACTGAGCCATCAGCATGAGAGAAATGTGGTCCAGTTCTTGAGTCAGAACTTTCAGAATGAATCGTCCATATTCTGCCCGCCTGCTCCCCACTGAACGCTGTGCGTGGAGGGCGCACGGTCTGTTAAGACGGTCTGGGCTCTCAGCGATGAAGCACCATCCAGCCCTCCGACTGTGTTTGCCCAGAGCTTGTAAATGGGGTTCAAGAGGCCCGAACTGCAACTGTATCAAATACAATCAAGCTAATTAATTAGAGCAACCAGCCGCGAGCCGGCTTCCTGCTCAATATTCTGAGCACAGACAGACATGAAATAGAGGACGGTTTAAAAAAAACCAACCGGCTCAACCCCATCCAAGGTGAGAAGAGACAGACAGCGCCCAATCACTTTCCCAGGGAATGAGAAATATCTCAGGAAGGCACCGAATTGAATCAAATGCCGGCTTATCCAAGGACTGTGTGAAAATTGGCTGTTATCGCTCTCTGCCTCTGCTCCCCCACCATGTGAGCACACACACACTTACACTCACACACACACTCACACTCACACACATTCACACATACCCCAAATACATACATACACTCACACACACACCCCAAATACATACACACATGCACACACCCCAAATACATACACACACTCACACCCCCCAATACATACACACACACACACACACACACACACACACACACACAAACTGACTAAAATCCAAATCCAATGGGTTTAGTGCCCTACATAGACAGGCCCCCACACTGGGACCAGCTACATCCTCTGTAGGCAGATAGCCACCATAACCTGGACCAAGGGTTTCTGACTCTAGGCCTCAATCTGTTCTATCAGGGCATGAGAGGAAAGGTCAGAATAGTGATTGCTGTGAGCCCTGGGAGGTCTGACTGGGCTTCTGTGGGCATCCCCAGCAGTGATAGCAGCAGAGAGCAGGGGAGCTTGACCTCAGCTATGACCTTGCATGAGCATTGAGATGATCTTGGGCAGAGAGGATGGACTCCTAAGGAAGGCTGAAAGAATGTGTTTGATCAGTGTTTTGCGAATCTAATAAAAATGGCTTTAAAATAAAAGGGAAGGGGGTGGGAAAAGACTGTCTGTGTACATCTGCCTACTTTCCATAAAGTAAAAGGCAAGTGTTCTTGCCTTTTTCATGTCATGGTTCCCTTAGGCAGTCTGTCTGGTGAAGCTCAGGGGAAGGGATGGGAGGAGAGGGGAGGGGAGGGCAGGGCAGGAGAGGCAAATTGCAGAATAATAGTTTGTAAATGCAAAGATTAAAATATGTGGGATTACAAAGGAAGTCAATTCTGTTGAAATAGTTATCAAAATATTTCTTAAAAACAAGTTACAGACCCCAAATTAAGTACCCCTCCCTTAGATCATTGCTGCAAATGAAGAATAGCATTTGAGACACCCAGAGATTCTCCAGAGACAAAATCCCAGAAACAAGCCAGCAAAACATCTCAAACATCTGCACACAAATGCCCAAACTTTAGGCAACACCTAAGAGAAATCGGGGTCCCGAATAAATGGGATGTTCCAGCATCCTCGAGCCTTGGTGGTCTAAACCCCCAGGCTCCACATGGGTGTGCTCTAAGCCAAAGAGGAAGGCTTGGTGGAAGGGGGACGGTTTCGGGGAGCACTATACATTAAGAAGGCTGTTGTCCTTCCTTCTTGAAGAGGTTCAAAATGGCATCACTATATTGGGGACAAGGTACAGTGTGTCCAGCTCTTGACTGATCAGACCAACATGAGCTCGGAATATTCTACCACAGGCCGGGCACAAATAGTCTGTGTGAACATTTGGGCTGGAGCTGTCTCTAAATGTGCACATCTTGCCATCTTTTGAGCGACTCCAATTCTGCTTCGCTCACGGAGCATGGTGCCTTCTTTGATGCTGGCACACTGTGCTGGGCAAGTCCTGTGCCAGCGTCTCTCACATCTCCAAAGCTCTTCAGAGAGACCTTGAGAGCATCCTTGTGTCGCTTCTTCTGGGAGCACTAGCCTTGTGTGAGTTCTCCATAGAACAGTCTTTTAGCTAATGTACCCATGGGACAGTGGAGTCTGAATGCTTGGCAATTCAACTTGGGAAAGACCTCAGTGTGTGGCACCTTATCTCACCAGTTGGTCTCCAGAATCTTCTTAAGGTGGTTCAAATGGAAAGGATTCAAGACAGAAGATGGAAATCGTCCAAGTTTCACAGGCATACAACAATGAGGTCAGCACAACAAATACACAGTTTAGAGAAAGGCAAATGTACTGATTTTCAAAAAAGGGAAGAGAACAGTCTGCAAATTATAGGTCAATGAACTTTACTTTGATTCTTGGGGAAAACCTAGACTGGCTCATCCGAGAGATGACTGGTAATTGTCTAAAAAAGGGAAATGATGATTGTTACCTAGAGCCAGCCTGGCTTCATCAAGAGGTCATGCTCACTGACCTCATTACCTGTTTGTCCAGATTTACAAAACCAGTGAATGAATCCGTCAATCAGTCAGTCACTTAACAAGCACAACAGTCCCTGAGGTGGTCCAGTAGATAGAACACTGGGCCTAGAGTCATGTAGCCTCAGACCCCGGGCAGGTCACTTACCTCAGTTTCCTCATCTATAAAGTGGGAATAACAATCACAGCACTTACCTCCCAGGGTAGCTGTGAGGATCTACTGAGATGACATTTGTAAAGGTCTTGGCTCTGTTATCGTGTGTTAAGCACGTACTATGTGCTGTGCACAGCACAGCGCTGGGGGTCCAGAGACAATCTCTGCTCACAGTCTAGGGTGGGGTAGGGAGTGGGCAACAGGCAGACAACTCTATATAAACATGATATATGCAGGATGAGAGAAGGCACTATCAGGAGGGGGCATTGGAAGAGGCTTCTTGGGATCAAGCTAAGACTCGAGGAAATAGGGAGGTGGAGAGGAGGAGAATGTCTTCCAGGTCTGGGGGATGGCCAGGAAAAATGCCCAGAATCAGGAGGTGGAGCCAGGAGACCAGTGTCACTAGATCTTAGGATCTGTGGGGATAAGATGTAAGAAGAGGAAAGGCAGGAGAGCTCTGGGTTATGAAGGGCTTTGAACACCAAATGTTGTATGATCCTGGAGGCAATAGGGAGCCACTGGAGGTTAATGGGGAAAGAGAGGGCATGGTTAGTCAGATCTGAACTTTAGGAAAATCACTCTGGTGCCTAAAAGGAGGGTGGGCAGGCAGACTCCCCGGCAGGGTCCTTATTGCCCTACTCTAGGGGTGAGGTGATGAGGGTGTGGGCCGGGATGGTAGCAATGTCAGAGGAAAGAAAGGGGAATATTGGAGAGATGCCGCCAAGGTGAAATAGACACGGCAGCAGATCGGATATGGGGGCTGACAGATAATAGCTAGCCAGGCTAGGTGGATCTACTGAGGGGTCTTTCCAGAACAGAGAAGACGAGCACTTTGGGAGACTTTAGGGGAGTCATCAATAGACACTTTAGGAACTGAAGCTAAGGGAGAGAGTGGGTTTGATGGAGGAGACAATCTGCTGGAGACAGTGGGATGGGATGAGCTTACTTGTACATGGAGAGGGTTCTCCTTAAGGAGAATTCTGGGGGCACAGTTTGCCTCGATTTTCTCAAAGCTTCTGATAAAATATCTCATTCTATCGAGGCCGAGAAGATGGAGGGATATGGAGCAGAGCAGAGAGATCCAGAGCTGGTTGAATGGTCCATTCCAAAGCCTGGCTGTTAATGCTTCAGGGTCAACATGGCAAGAGCACCCTAGGGACTGGGGATAGGGTGCTTCCTACCTTTTGATTTCCATCTGATTCACCTGCTCTTACCCATGGCTCCAAGAAGCCACATTCCAGTACAACTATCTTGGCAGACAGGCTACACCATGCTAAGAGTAACTAAAGGTGAGTTAGGAGGGTGTCTACCCCAAGCATGGGAAGATTCCCCATCCAGGAGTAGGTGGATGAGAACAGTGGGCTTGAAAGTGGCTGAAGCAGAGACTGTGGAGCACTTAGAGATCAAGGATGCCAAGGTCATCAGCGGCATCCTGGGCCATCACCAGTCATCTTGACTTTTGTCTTGACGCTGGACTCTGATGCCGACAACTTTGTGTAACTGCCTCACTTAAATTCAATTTATGCATAGATCAAAAGTCATCACCCATGCCATTTTATGATTTTTCCTACCTCAAAGCCATGTAGTGACAGGTAAGTGATGAAGTGGCAGGTGCAGATAAAATGGGGCTATAGTCACACCCCTACACACAGGCAGCCCAAGCCACAGGCTCATCTTCTCACTGGAAGCAACAGTGGGATTTGGCAGGCCCCAGGTATCTGAGAAGCCTTGTGAGGATCACACTTCTCACCTCCTGGTGTGAGGAAGGGGCTAGAAAACATGCCCTAAAAATTACCCAACCCTGACCTGAATACCGTGGCAGGTGGGGATCCCACTTGTGGTGGGTACAAAAACTTTTGCAAAGATAACTCCACTTACTGTAAGTACGTGGAATATGTGCACGCTTATGGCCAATATGAAATCCAGCAGACCTGAAAGACAAACAGTTCTTGTAGTGAGAGAACTCAGCAGGTATCACATCCAAACAGCAGCCCTGAACAAGATGAGCTTCAATGGGGATAAATGTAAAATCTTATATTTGGGCATGAGAAAGTCAACTTCACAATTACATGATGGGAGAGGCGTACTTAGGCAATAGGGGTTCTGAAAAATCTAGGGTGTTTTAGTGACCTATAAGTCTCAGATGAGTCAGCAATGGAATGTGAGAGCCAGAAAGGCCATTTGATCTTGGGCTGAATGAAGGAAGCACGACTTCTGGGAATAGGGAAGCAAAGATGATTGTTAGAATTTCAATGTATTTATATCACAAAAATCAGCAAATGCTATAAATTGGGGCTTGATTTTTTGCTTTATTAATTTGTAGACTTAAGAAAGTGATGGAGAAAATGGTAATAACACTGATTAAACTTCAAAGTGTGCTTTTCACACATTTCCCTCTCTTCAAAGAGCTGGTTGTTAAATATTTACCAGCATACCCCTTTGACAGCCCCACTGAATGTTGCCATTGTCAGAACACATTTGGTACGCTGTGTTCAGTTCTGGGTACCATGGTTTGTAGAGAATAATAATAATTATCATTCTTAACTTTTATTATATATAAAACAGTGCTTGCTATATGTTGGGCACATTTCTAAGTACTTTACAGTTATCATTCTCTTTTGATTCTCACAACAATACTGTGAGGTAGGTGGGGGGAGGCAGTTACCTCCATTTTACAGATGAGAAAACTGAGACAAACAGTGTCCAGGGTCACACAGCTAGTACGAGTCTGAGATCAAATTTGAACTCAGGTCTTCCTTCCAGGAAGGTCTTCCTAGCCAGTTGGCCACTTAACTGTCCCAGAGCAGCATGTCCTGGATGGTGAAAGGACTGAAATTCATGTCTTATGAGAATAGGATCAAGAATTGGCATGTTTAGCCTAGAGAAGAGATTTGGAAGGAATCTGATTGCTGCCTTAAAGTACTGGAGGGGCTGACACATGGAGGACAGACTTATTCTGTTTGGTCTTAGAGGGTAGAGCAAGGGGCCACATTTGGGAGCTGCCAAGAGGCCAAGTGAGGCTTGATTTGGGAGGCAACATGGCCAACAGTGAGAGCTATCCAGTGGTGGAATGACTTCTGAAAGACATAGCAGTTTTTTCCCCATCTGAATTTCTTCAAAAGTGTCTATGTGGCTGTTTCTCAGGTGTGTTATGATGGGAATTCATTTTGTATATAGATTGGACTTAATGATTCCTAATATGCCTCCCAGTTCTCAAATCTGTAATCCTGTGATTTTTATCTTTTTGGGCCAAGCTGTTTCAAGTTGCAAAGCATGTAAAATAATTTGAAGTTGACTCTCTCCTCTGAGGATTGAATGAGCTTATGTATATGGAAATGCTTTGGGAGATGCCAACTAGAATCTGGGGGAGCCGGATTGGACTGAGCCAATGTGGACCAGCTGAGAGTGATGGGTAGACTGGAGTGGGAGGGACCAGTAAAGGATGTGTGGGAGGAAGGGAAGCCCAGGAATGGGCTAGAACAGCAACAATAACATCATGAGAGCTGATGGACTCAGAATGCAGATCGAAGCATGCTTTTGTCACTTTATTCTTTCTCAGGCTTTCATTTCCTTTTCATTCATTTCTTCTCCCACAATTGTGACAAATATGGAAATATGTTTTATATGCTAGCACATGTATAAACTATCTCAAACTGCCTACCATTTTCAGAAGAGGGAGGGGGAGGGAGAAAAATTAGGAACTCAAAATCTTATAAATGCTAACATTTTTCTTAATATGTAACTGGGGGGAATGAAATGCTGTTTAAACAAAGGGCTTTAGGTTCCATATCTCATTTGTTTCCCAATCGGATATAGGATTTAGAACAGGAAGGGTGTGGCTTCATTTTGCAGATGAGAGACAGAGAGGTGAGGGCCAAAGTCACGCGGAGAGTAAGTGGCAGAGAGATTGGAACCCAGATCCTTTGACACCAGTCTAGCACTTTGCCCATCGAACTATAGTGCCTCACCTGACCCTCCCCACTGTGAAGCAAGGGATAGGGGAACAGGGCTTAGTGAAGAGAATGCTGGACAGGGAATTAGGATGCTTCAAATTCTGCCTTACACACTTGCTTTCTAGGCGCCCTTGGGCAAGTCTTTCTCCTTAAAATGGAGACGATAATGCCATTTACGTCACATGGTTGTTCAGATCAAATGAGAAAATATGCACAAAAGGTTTTGCAAACCTTAAAATGCTCTTCAAGTTTTAGCTCTTTTTGATAATAATTCAATTCCATTAACAAGAGCTTCTCGCCTACAGAGCACTGTGCTGGGAACTGAAGGAAATATAAAGTTTAGATAAGACTCTGTCCTTATCTCTGAAGAGATAAGAGTTTTCCATAGTAATAATTCACTTGTCTATACTGCTTAAAGGTTTAGGAAGTGGTTTATATTTAAGCATCTATGAGGCAGGTAGTGCAAAGATGATTGTGTCCATCTTACAGATGAGGAAACTGAGACCCAGAGAGGTGTTACAGGAAAAGAGAAGCTGGTCTATTTCTTGTCTTGTTCCAGGCACTGGGAGTCCCTGGCTGGTCATTGTGCCCCAGCCGGAGCCCCTGACGTAACCTGGCTCCTTCCCCAGCACCCTCATCCCTCCTCCCCCTACACATACCCTTCAGACTGTGTTTTGAGCTCTCCTCCATCAGAGGGCAGCACCTGCCAATGTCAGAGATGGGAAGCCAGCTGAGGGCTTGGATGCTAAGGCCATGTCGGAAGAATCAATCAACCAACCAAGAGAAAGGAATGATCTCCCTGAGCCCTCGGAACCCTTGGTATGAGCTGGCTTTTCTATGACTTCCTTTGGTGTCCTTGCATCATAGGTGGAGAAGAGTGTCTCTGAAACGCTTGGGAATGTATTGGAATGCGGCGAAGATAGTCCAGGAATCTGAGGATTGGGAGCTGAGAGTTCAGTCTGGTCTAACACATGTTCAGACCGAGACCCGGAGGCTGGAGGTGCCCATATCCAGTGGGTAATCATTGTCTCAACCCAAACCTTCTAGTACCAGAGCCCAGTGTTCTTTCTACTGTACTAAAGTGATTCACTACTGCCTCGCCTCCCTGGGTCTCAGTTACCTTATCTGTACAACAAAGGGTTTGACCTGATGACCCCCAAGGCCCCTTCTAGTCCCAGATGCAGGATCTCAACAGTCATGATTCCTTGTAGGCTGTGCTGCACCCCACTTTGGGGCAGAGTCGGAGGGGGAAGCCTAGGTGGGGTACCAGCTTGGAGAACACTCATCCAGAGAATTCCAAAATCCCAGAGTAGGAGGGGACCTTAGAAAGACAGTCCAACCCTCCCTTCCTTCCCACATTTCAACAACTGTTCTAAGGTGGTCCACCTAATGGAGTTCAAGCTTGGAGAGTTGATCCAGTCTCTTGGCTTGTATGAATAAAGGAAGGGGAAATTGTTTCTTCAGGGGAGCCCTGCCTAACTAGGAGCGTTGACCTCTACTCAAAGGTGTGGCAACAAGTGCCCCCTTCTGGTTCTCAGCAGCCATTGCACCCAAGTGGACTGAACCCAAACCAAGCCTAACAGGAAGCCGAACCTTGAGTGTTCTCAGATGCTTTGAGGAAAAAGGGGCATAGACTATGACTGCTGCCTCCACCAAGAGAATTTGGGAATTCTCTGCCTTTCCCAGGGTCCTTGTCCTTCTTCAACTTTCATTCATGATGCATGTCATGGGGAGCTTGTGTCAGCCCCTGGCTCCAGTGGCCAGAAAATGAAGAACAAGAAGGGAGATAAACCAATCTGCATGTATTAAGCACCTAGTGTGTACTGCATGCAAGGCAGTGTGCTAGGGATGAAAACACAAAAAGGAATCAATCTCTGCTTCCCTTGAGAAGGATACGTTCTAAGGAGACAACCTACACATATTTAAGTCTCTACAGAATATATGTAAAATAAAATCAAGAAAGGTTGGGGAGTGAGGGCACTTCCCAGAAGCTAGAGGATGGGGTGAGGAAAGGCTCCTTATAGAAGATGGCACTTGTACTGAAGTAAACAAGACATTCTAAGAGGCAGAGGAGAGGCACTCCAGGCACTGGGAACAACCAGTGCAAAGATAAAGAGGTGGGAGATAGAGTGGTGTGTGTGAGAAACATCAAGAAAACCAGTTTGACTGGACTGGAGAGTGCAGCAAGAGGAATGATGTAGAGCAGAGATAGGAAGGCAGAGTGGAGCAGTTGTAAAGGACTTCCAATTCCAAATCTAGGAGGCTCTGTCAAGGGAATTTCTTGACTTGAGGAGTAGCAAGGTCAGGCCTGCTCTCTAAGAAGATGGCTTGGCAGCAGGATGGAGGATGGGTCTTGAACTAGGATGATGCCCCCGGGAGTGGAGAAAAGGGTTCAGATGGGAGAGAAGTTGGGATCCTCCTTTATTTTTCAGAAATGGAAACTGGGGCCCAAAGTGGGGCAGTGACTTGAGTATTGTCACATTTATTGCTCTTGGTGCTTAATATGGTACATGGCCCATAAGAAGGGTTTAACAAATGCCTGTTGAGCGTTGACAAGTAAGGAGCGGAGGCAGGATCTGAACCCATTTCTTTCTGTTGCCCTGTGCTTGGATATTTCCTTTTCCCCTGGTTCCCTCTCCCCCTGCACTCTTCCTGGCCCCCACCTCTTGGGGCAGCTGCGCAGTGCTGGCTTGGGGGTTCCCGTATGTCACCAACTCAGCTTCCTGGAGACCAAAACCACAAGCCAGAGAGTGAGAGGCATGAGAAAGAGACTGAGGCAGAGAGAGTGAGAGAACAAATATAGAAAAAGAGGAAGAGAGAGGCAGAGAGAGTGAAGGAGGGGAAGAAGGGAAAACAAGGAGAGGAAGGAAGGAAGCTTGGTGGTCTTCAGGATGGTTCCCCTTTCCAGCCGGTGTGGGTGACTACGCTAGGACCAGAAATGCCGCTTCTCCTCACCGTCATCAGCTGCCTGGCGGCTGCTATCTCAGGTACCCGATTCTCCTGGGTTTTCTCCCTCTTTGCTCCCATCACCTTGTCCTCCAAGGCTGTATATGTCCTTGCTCTCGACTTGCCCTGTCAGAGGATAAGACCAATGGGGTTGGTTTGTCTGGAGTCCTTGGACAGGAGCCACCTTTGACAGTCACCTTGCAGCCTGTGCTCTCTCCACTTGGCTGTGAGGGACCTAGGGAGAAGGGAGACTTCGAGGCTTATGGATGGCTAGCCTCCTCCCCATTTCACCCCATTTCTCTCTTCTCCTGGGAAGTGACACTCCACAGTGGGGAGAAGGAAGGTCGGGCAAAGTCTCTTTAGCAAAGTCCTCATGTGAGCTGAGTTGATGGGAAGGTACCAGATCAGGCATGGGCTGAAAGGTACCCCATCACCAGTGCTGACCCTCAGCAACTTAGTACCAAGGGGTCTGCCTGCTCAGGGCAAGGCCATGGACTGCCCCAGGATAAGTCGCAGGCCCAAGGCAGACTTTCTTAGGGGAGAGGAGACAGAAAAAAGTAACATTCCCTTACCCCACCCCTCTTGTGACTAGCTCTCGTCTGAACTTAACCTGGCCACCTTGGGCCCTAGAATAGAGTGATAATCTGTTCTTGTGGTTTGGAAAAGATATTCATTTGCCTACCCCAGGAGGGTGGGCGCCCCTTGCTTTGGCTCTTCTCTGGGGCCAGATCAGTTGCCCTAAAAAAGAAACATTTCAGACAACACAAGTTTTCTAGGATTGGATGTATCACCTACCCCGAGCTGAAGCAGGTAGACAGAGCACATCGCCCTATCATCCCTCAAGCCCTCCCAATCCCTCACCCCTGTCCTTCCCCTTCTCCCCTGGAGGAAGCTCCCCGGTTATTAAGATGACTAGGCCTAACTATGCAGAAAGAGAGAGGAAGGGGATATAAGACATCTGGAAGGAGGGAGAGATTGAAAAAAGGCAAGGGAGAGGGAAGCCTGGGAAAGGGAATAGCAGGATGCCAAGAACTTCCATCGGCTGGGCTGTCTAGGGGGGATTGTGTAGATACGTGGTTCAGGGCTGGGAGGGGACCTAAAAATACTAGCAACAGTAATACTATTAGGAGTAATATTAATAGTGAAAACACTAACAATGACCCGCTTGAAGGTTTACAGAATTCTTTGCACCTTATTTGAGGATACATTCTCTTTTCTGGATAGCATTTGTTCTCTTTCTTTTATTCTCCGTATATATGTTATGTTTGCACCTGTTATCTCCTATATTGGAATACAAGCTTCCTATGGGCAGGGCCTTTTAGGTTTTCTTTGTATCCCTAGCTCGTAGGACAGGCCTGGCCCAAGGCAGAGACTTAATCAATACTTGGTTACTGACTGACCGAGCCTAGTGGTCATCTCTAGCTTAATGGTCCTCACTCTTTCCATGTAGGACCTTTTTTAATTTTAGAAGATTTCATGAGCCCCCACCCAATATTAGGAGTACTTTCAGTATCTGCCAATTGAGAAAATATGGCAGGACAAAAGGTGAAGGGTCCATCTGATTATAGACAGGCTGCAGACCATGGCTGGCCATGATGACCACTGAAAGGTCGGGAACTCTGGTGTACTCCAAATCCATCATTTTCAGGGACTGCTAATGAGGTTCAGGAGAGCCTGAGCCACACAGGGCCTGAATACTAGGATGGGATCTAAACTTCTCTGGCTGTAAGAGCCAGGTTTCTCTTTGCTCCTCCCTGCTGGAGGAGATGATGGAGGGCCTTGGGGAGAGGGGGACACCAGGATGGAGATGTAGCATGGCATAGGGACCCTGACCAGAGGCAAAAGCCTTGGGTCAGAATCCTGGCACCGCCCCTTGGGCAAGCCTCTCTATTTCTCTGGCCCATTTTCTTCCTCTATAAAATGGAGTCAGACATGAGGCTCTCTAGACCCTTCTAGCATGTGTGGGGACATACCCTGCCAGAGTCCTAGGATCACAGGGGTACAGCAAGGCTGTTTTCTCCAGGCCAGGATGCTGAGTAGGTAAGATCTGGGGGCTCTCTTGCCTCAGCCTCCCTTCTCACTGCTTTTCCCACAATACAATACAAAGGCCTCTGAAAGGTCCCTCTGGGCCCCTGCTTTAAGCAATAGCCTGACCCTACTAATGGATTTGGTGACCCTGGAGGGAAAGAGTTTGTTCTTGGCAAAAATTAGCATTCATAGCAGGATTGAGGCAGACACGGCAAACTCCAATTTGCAGACCTGGGGTTTGTTGGGTCGTTTTTGCCAAATATGCGTCTTCACTTCAGCTGGGAGTAGGGATAGAGGGCTCTAAATGAGAAAAGAAAACAAAAGGGGTATCCTGGGACAGGAGGCAAGTGTGTGTGTGTGTGTGTGTGTGTGTGTGTGTGTGTGTGTGTGTGTGTATGAGTGTGTGTGTGCGTGTGTGTATGTGTGTGTATGAGTGTGTGTGTGTATGCGCATATGTGTGTGTGTGTGTATGTGTGTGTGTGTGTGTGTATGAGTGTCTGTGCATGCCTAACAAGATTGGGGTAGAAGCATCTCTAGCAAGTGTCCAAAGGGAGTGGGGGCAGAGAGGCACCAGTTGGGGAAGAATGAGGAATCTAGGCTTTTCTGTGGGAACAGGGTCTGAAGCCCCTGAGCATATTCAGGGTTATAGAAAACAAAACTAAAAGAAAAACAGCCCCCTGCCATTCCATGACATATTAGTAAGAAGCAACTTTGGCCATAAAACACCACCCAGGCTGTCTAATACAGGCCCATCAGCACCTTCTCTGGGTTAGGGAGCATGACCAGCCAAGCCAAACTGGTTCAATCTAATGGGCATTAATCAGGGCCCACTGAGACCCCAGGCCTTGCAGCAGCCATCCAAACAGGACATCTCCCACCTCTGAGCCTTTGCAGTCTGCTCCCCATGCCTGGAGGGCTTTCCCTACTCCCCCCTGTCTCCCGGAATCTCTGGCTCCATTCAAATGTCCACCCAGATGCTATATAGCCCAGGAAGTCTCTCCCACTCCCCCACTGCTCCATCCCCTCTGCACTGAAATTACTTTCTATTTCAATGATGGATATTTTGTATTTATTTATTGGACACCGGCCCACCCGGGTGTCTATAAACCCGTCGAAGGCCGGGATTCTTCTGCTGTTGCTCAGGGGCTTAGCACATAGTAGGCACTCAGTAAAAACCTGCTCAATTGAGTTGGGTAGTACCGAGCCCCCAGCTCCCAGACCTCAGTCTTTGCTAGCTCTTAGGGAGGCTCTTGTCTGCCTTCTGTTGCCTATTATTCCACTCTTCCCCAACCATTCGCTGCCCGTCTTTTCACTCAGCAGACCCAGGGCCCCCAGGAACCCTTTCTCTTTCCTGCCTGGACTCACATGGTCTTCGTTTTGAATTTGGATTTTTTACCCCAAGGATGGAGCTTTTTTATGCATCTCTGTATCCGGGTACCACCCACCTCTTGGCCTTGTTTAGTTGATACTCAAAATGAGTCAGTTGAATTTTAATTTTCAAATGGGGATGAGGTGAGAGGAGGTCATAATTGAGTGATGAAGAAAGTAAAGCAAAGTTTGGGGGAAGAGGAAGGGAAATGCCCTGGCCTCCCTCAGAGCAGGCTCCCCCGTGAGCCTGCTTCTGGGACCATCTAGGACTAACTTGTCTCCTTAGCTGCTTATGTGCCCTGAGCAAAACTCACCTTACCTGAGCCCTCCTTGCCTTATTGTTGTAGGGAAAGTGTTTTGGAAGTCTCAAAGTGATATGGAAATATGTGTTGTTAAAGTTATCGTACCTCAGTTTCTCTGACGACTGGGCAGAAAACATTGCCTCTTCCTGGTCAGAGCCTCGCTGGGGTTAACACTGGCAGGCAGGAGGACTCCACAGACAGGTTACTACAATAACAAAGCAACCTTGACTGATGGGTGGCAAAAATAATCGTTAATGAGGATGTTGATTGGCACTTGTTGGTTAGGAAGGTGTTTGGCTCTGCTTTTGTCCTTCCTACCTGCTTCTATGCAAGATTATTACCCTTCCCCCAATTTTACATATGGAGAAACTGAGCCTCAGAGAGGTTAAGGGACTAGGCTGAGCTCACTTGGCTAGTTTAGGGCTGAGTCAGGTAGAAGTTGAAGCCTGTGCCCATTCTGTGCTACCTGCCCCAAGTCTCCTGATTGAATGCTGAGCCCCAAAAGCTGCTAGACCTTTGCCTGGTGGCTTGATGGGCACTCCTCAAGTATGGTGGGTATCTGAGGTGACTGGGGAGTGAGCAATAGCTCTGTCACCTCTGAAACTCAGCCTTATGACCAGATATCCTCTGAGCATGATGGGCCTGAGGACCTTGTGGGAGCCAGTGGTTAAATCTAGGTTCAATTGTGGAGAGGGTAAGAGCATCTCTCTCCATACTTGACACAAAGTTGGACATCAAGAAATCTCCCATGAGAACACTGTACACAATAACAGCCATACTGTGCGATGACCAACTTGGCAGACTTGTCAGACTTGGCTCTTCTGAGCATTGCTGTGAGCCAAGTCAGCTCCAAAAGACTCATGATGGAAAATGCTGTCCACATCCAGAGAAAGAACTATGGAGTCTTAGTGCAGAGTGAAGCAGACTATGTTCTTTCCTTTGTTGTTTTTTGTTTTTTCTTTTTCATGGTTTTTCCCTTTTGTTCTGATTCTTCTTTCACAACAAGACTAAAGTGGAAATACGTTTAATATGATCATACGTGTATAGCCTATGCCAGACTGCATGCTGTCTTAGGAAGGGAGGTATGGAGGGAGGGTAGAAAATTTAGAACTCAAAATCTTATAAAAATGAATGTTGAAAAATAAAAATTAATTAATTAATTTTTAAAAAGAAACATCCCATCAGTGGAATTAAAGTCACCTTATACCCACTCTGTGGAACCTTGGGCCTTCTGTGAAGTCAACATATTATTTATAAGGCAAATGGACAATGTCAGAAATTGTATTTTCTAACCAGGTTTCCTCAGTCATCATAACAAAGGTTCAGGTGAATTGCCTGGCAAGAGAGGGTAGAGTTGGCTCTGTAAACATCTCCCCAGCTCTGAGAATCTTATGTCTGCTTCCCTAGAGAGAGATGAGAGAATCGCTGTGAATTGAGTTGAAATGTTCCCTTTTAAACTAACTGTGGAGTCATATTTCTTTCATTCTCACACCTCTCCAAGGTGGGGTTGGAGATGGTGGGACAGTTGGAAGTGATTTCTAGGCTGGGGGCTTAGGCTTGATGTCCAAGATGGAACAGACCTCAATAGATAGGATATTGATTTGATTTGATTGAATTGAATTTGAGTGATATATACACGTTCATTTTCTTTCCCTCCTACTTCTCTGCATTGAAAAAACCAAAAAGAAAAACCTAACCCTTGTAACAAAAATGCAAGGATGGTGGCGCAGTGAGTAAGAGCACTGGCCTCGGAGTTGGGATGACTCGGGATCGAAACCAGCCTCAGAAAATGAGCACCCACACATAAATAATGACTAGTCGTGTAACCTTGAGCAAGTTACTTAACCCCAATTGCTTCAAAAAAAAAATTTAAAAAAAAATGCAAGGATGGCCGCCAGAAGACTCCTGCCTTGGTCATGTCCAGAAATGTATGTATGTTGCATGTTGAGTCTTCTCACCTTTCTGTTGGGAGGCAGTTAGTGTGCTTCATAATCGGGTCCTTTGGACAGAACATGGAATGTCAGATGTTAAGACAGGGAGAGACCTTAAAAGAGGGAGTGCTAGACCTGAGAAAGACCTTAGAACAGAGAATGCTAGAGCTGGGAAAACCTGTATTGAAGAATAGCAGAGCTGGGAAGGGCCTTTGACATGGCTTCATTTTGCTTGGGGAAATAGAAGCTTCAGAAAAGAGTGACTCACTCCAGGTCAAGCCGGTGAGTTAATGGCGGCAAGGGGAAGCCTGCACTCTTTCTGCCACATCAGTCAACTCTATACATGAAGCTGACTGTCAGACAGGAGAGGTTTATCTGGACCTTCTTTTAGGAGTGTTATCCCTCCTTAAGAGATCAGTTCTCTTAAGAACAAACGGCCATTACACTTTACTCATCATACGAGTGTCATATCTACAGGGAATAAATTGAGGATTGTCTGACGATGGAGCCCTTCCACGATGTCTCTCATGGGACAGGTTCCCATGAACTTGCCATCAGGCAGGCTTGTACTGGTACAATTGGCTGGCAGGTCCCATGGCCCTCAACACATTTGAACTCAAAGCCCCCAGAGAGAAGCCCAGGACCAAGGACCGAAGGGGAACCCATGGCGCAATGAAGAGGGGCAAAATTAGCAGAAGGAGAAAATGGAAGAGGAATTAAATTTAAAAAAAAATTCAAGTAGCTGTGTTTTCTGTCCCCCATTTTGGAGTCTCCTACTACCTTCTCTTCCTTTGTTGAAAATGGAGGGCACTGGAGCTGCTGGTAGAAGGCCTGGGTCATTAGGAGAGAAAGCTTAACAATAAGGACAATCTGAATTCAGCCAGAATGGTATTTAATTATTCCTTAGAAATGGATCTTTGTTTTGGTCTGGGGAGATGGATGTTCTTTAAGGCCCCTTCCAGTTCTAAATCCATTATCCTCTAAAGCTGGTTCTTCCCATTTTACAGATGAGGAAACTAAGGCATAAAGATGTTTAACAAGGTGCTGAGTGTTATTGCCATGCACAGTGGGTTATGGGCAGATGAAAACTCCTGGACTGTGAATTTCCAGCTGCCCCACTTGACAGTGAAGCCAAGCTGAGCTCTCTCTGGGAACAGCCCTTGTGGTAGATTGCCAAAGGAGAGGGGGGACAAACTGGGTCATTCTTGACTTGAGTGGGCGGCCTGGCCCACAGGCTAGTGTGGGAGGTGGAAAAAAGGTCCAGGATAATGCTCAGTCAGTGTGGTCAATTTGGTCAGGACTGCTAAGTGGGCGTCGAGGCCCCTGGTAGGTAAGTTTTCTCTTTTTAAAAAATGTTCATTAATTTTTTTTCAATTACCAAGCCTTTGTTTTTTAGGTAATTAACTTTTTCACATGTATTTAAGCATTTCTTTGAAGCTCTCAAAGGAAAGAAATGGTAAATGCTCCTGCCTTGGGAAAGGGGGTTAAATAATTGAATTAAACCCAGTTTAGCATACATGAACTAAATTCTGCCTGGGTGCAAAAGGGTGGGCATTGAGCAAAGGAACTGACAAGATATGGGTTCAGCTCCTGCTTCTGACCCATCCTGGCTATGAAAGCCTGGCTACAAGGCAGGCTTAACTTGCCAGTGCCCTGGCCATCTTGCAAAGACTAGATTAGAGAAGGATTGTCCATATGCACCAGTGGAGAGAGTTCCCAGCCTCCTGGGGTGTTGAAAAGGGGCATCATCCTTGAAACTGGTAAAGAAGAAGCTGCGGGATTGCTTGAGTTCAGGTGTCCTGAGCTGTGGTGTGGCTGACGACAAATGTATTTCCTCACTGTGCCCACTGCCAATAGGGCCAGAGGAGAAACAAGTCACCCCAGGTCAAGAGAAATGGAGCTGGGGAAAACTCTGTGGCAATCAGTACTGAGGTCAGTCCATGAGTGGCCACTACACTTTCAGTCCAAGCAAGATAGAGAGAGGAAGGGAGGATGGAAGGAAAGAAGGAAGGAAGGAAGGAAGGAAGGAAGGAAGGAAGGAAGGAAGGAAGGAAGGAAGGAAGGAAAGAAGGAAGGAAGGAGGAAGGAAAAGAGTTTCTATAGTGAGAGTTCTCTCTAGTGGATCTGAAGTCCCCCACATTTTTGCAGGGTCTTATGCTCAGTACTGAGGGTATAAAGATGAATAAGCTACTGTTCCACTGTGGATCTTACAATTACACAAATAACTCCAGTACAAGCTGTGATTTGCTGCCACCTCCCTTACTGAATTCCCCTCCAAAGAGATCACTTCCCACTGGAGGTATCAGGGAAGCCTTGGGCATGGGGGCAGTGGGTAAAGACAGGGCAAGGTGGGGAGCAGAGGGGAGACTATTCCAGACCTGAAGAATGGGCACAAAGGGGCTGGATGAGGACAGGAGGCCTAGGACATCCATGAGGAGCAGTGAGTTGGCTGGAATTGTGAGCACTGGTTTTCTTAGGAAGACCTCAGTTTCGATCTTTTTTCAGACTTTTACTAGCTGTGTGACCCTGAACAAGCCATTTAACCTCTCTCTGCCTCAGTTTCCTCAACTGTAAAGTGGGATAATAACAACATCTACCTCACAGAGTTGTTTCGAGAATCAAATGATATTTGTAAAGTGCTTATCACAGTGCCTGACACATAGTAGGTGCTTAATAAAGGCTTGTTCCTTTCACCTTCCCTGACAAAGGAAGAAACTGAGTCCCAGAGAGGTTAGGCAGAAAGAGAGGGAGAGAGAGAGAGAGGAAGAGGAAGAGGCAGAGGGAGAGGGAGAGGGAGATAGAGGAGAAAGAGAGGGAGAGGGGGAGGGAGAGGGAAAGGACAGCTATTTGGTAGCAAAACCAGACCCCCTGATTCTCAGCCCAGTGCCCTCCATCCATACTCAGATTCATTGGCCTATCAATCATGGGAACAGCATGGCAATCCTCAAAACCATTAAGTGTTCCTTTAAATATATGGAGGAGATTTGCCTTCTGACTCAGTTCCAAAGCATGATCAATGCCCATTTCTTTGGTATGTTCAAGGAGGTTGCATGCAGCCCCATCAGTCGCTTCAATCTGGCATTCCCCTGTCTCCCCATCTGCTTCAGGAGCCCTGCCAGGGCTCAGCACATGCTTTTTTGTCTATATAGCTCTTAACAAGTCTCCAAATGTATTAGCCTTCTGGGCTACATGGTAGGGCTGGGACCCGGACATCTTGGTTTGAATCTGTCTTGGCATCAACTAGCTGTGTGATCCTGGGCAAGTCACTTAACCTCTCATGGTCTCAGTTTCTCCATCTTTAAAATGCCAGGGTGACTGTTGTGTGAAAGAGGTTTAGATATGAATGGTTATCATTATTAGACTGTCAGCTTCATCAGGGTAGAGACTATAAAAATAAAATATTTAGGGGCGGCTAGGTGGCGCAGTGAATAGAGCGCCGGCCCTGGAATCAGAAGGACCTGAGTTCGGAGCCGGCCTCCGACACTTAATCCGAACAAACAAAAACCTAGCCGTGTAACCTTGGGCAAGTTACTTAACCCCAATTGCCCTAAAGGGGCGGCTAGGTGGCGCAGTGAGTAAGAGCACCGGCCTCGGAGTTTGGATGACCCGAGATCAGATCCGGCCTCAGAAAATGAGCACCCACGCATAAATCAAATGACTAGCCGTGTAACCTTGAGCAAGTTACTTAACCCCAATTGCTTTAAAAAAAAAAAAAATAAAATAAAATAAAATATTTAAGCTTTGTATCTCTCTTGGTGCCTGGGTAGTGCTCTTTACATAGTAATCAGTTAATAAATGTTGATTCAATCAAAATCAATAGAGCTCTCTCTGGGTCTCAGTTTTCTCATCTATAAAATGAGGGGGTTAGACTAGATCAGGGATTCTTAACTTGGGGTCCATGAACTGTTTTTGTTTAACATTTTGATAATTATATTCCAATATAAATGTCTTTGTAGTTGTCTACCTTTTATTTCACTTACTTAAAAAATGTAATTCTGAAAAAGGATCTAGGGGCTTCACCAGAATGGCAAAGGGGTCCACGACACAGAAAAGGTTAAGAACCTTAGGCTAGCTTATTTTTTAGCTTCCTTCCCGTCTCCGTTTAAATCCTCCCTTCTTATACAAGAAGCCTTTCCTGGTCCTCCTTAGCCTCCTTGCCCCACCCTCTGAGTCGATATCTGCTGTAACTTGTCTGTATCTTGTTTCTCTATAGCTACTTGCATGTCCTCTCCTCCATTAGATCGTGAGCTGTGAGAGCAGGTGTTTTTTGCCTTTCCTTGTAACCCTAGCCCTTAGCACAGTGCCTAACCATGCATAGTATGTACTTGATAAATGCTTGTTGACTGACTAAGGTTTCTTCTAGTTCCAAGATAATAGTTTCAAGACAGAAGAGTCCAGCACTGGGGGGAAAATATGCCATGGTTACCGATAGATTTGTCTCCTGGCTCTCCTGAAGTTCTCGATAAGTACTGAATTTGGTGTCAGATGTACTGAGCTCAAATTCTGATTCTGTACCTAATCAGTCACAAGAATTTAAGCTCCAGACACAGTCCTGGGCACTGGGGATACAAATTCCAAAATGAAACAGTCACTGTCCTCAAGGTGCTTGTATTCTCTAGGGGGAAACAGCTTGTCCACGTGGAAACTTCCAGATCATCTCAACCTCACCCCTCATGTCACAGTAGGAAATGGAAGCCCTGAGTCACCTGGGAGAGAAAAGCAAGAGAAAGGAAAAAGTGCTTCCCAGCTCCTCTCAGGACTGAGTAAACTGGTCCTGCCAATGGAGGGCGGGAAATAACGGCCCCATGTGAAAGACAATATATTTTTAAAATATCAATGGAACATGCCTTGTCCTTGGAATCCAAAGATTTGAGTTCAAATCCTCCCTTGTGACTTACTTGCTTTGTGACTCTGCACAGGTCTTTTCAGTGTCCTTCTATAGAATGGGGGCAATAATTCTTGCAGTATCCAGCTAGCTGGGCTATTGCATATAAAGCCCTATGGACATGAAGTTCAAAATTCTAATTTCTTCTTAGTCTTAGCAATGCCTGTTAAGAAACAACATGGTTTAGTAAAGAGATCACTGGTTCTGGAGGCAGATGAGCTGAGTTCGGATAGCACTTCTAATTCCTAGCTACCCGAGAGGCCTTCAGCAACTCCCTTCATAACTCTCCATTTCCTCCATAAAACGTGGGGGTGGGACAACATGAACTCTAAGGCTGCTTTTAGCTCTAATCTAGGACCCTGTGATTCTCTTGACTTTTTCCTTTCTGGAGTTGTATCGAGGATTTCTTTATGGTGTTTTTCACTAGATAAAAACAACTAAAGCTTTTCTGGTAAGAAAAGAGAGGTCATAAAAAGGACTTTGTAATGAGGGTTCAGAAGACTTGTAAATTGTGCATTTGAATTTAAATTTCACACATACAATATTAATGAGTTATAGAAGGATTATAGATAGACATCAACTTAGAAAGCATCTTTTCCATAGGAAATAATTTATGAAGAGGTTTTTTTCTTGAAATGTTGCTTCAGGAACATTAAGGAAATGTTGCTTGAGACTATTCAATGAAAAAACCAAAGGAAACAATCCCTACCCTCAGAGAAGTGACATGTGTTGGGGGATACAGTGTATTTACTAATAAGTGAATGGAGTTGTATCAAAAGAGAGAGTTTGCTAATAACTGGGAGGAATCAGGGAAGGCGGCACCGAGCTGGCTTTGAAGGAAGCAGAAAGGAGGAAGGAACGTATTCTGGGCACGTCTTAGGCAAAGGCAGTGTGAGACGGAATTTTGGTGAAGCCCAGAACAGAGTGTGGGAAGGGAGCACTGTAGAACAAAGCCAGAAGGTGAGGACGGCCTTCCCAGGTCAGCTCCTGCAGAAGGGCCGAAGGCAGGACGTGTGGAGTAGTCCTCACTGTCCTCCAGTGAAGGTTCCTGGTGACTGTTCTACTTTCCCACGGTGTTCCCAAATGCACTCCTCAGGCTGGTTCATGGCTGGCATTCTAGGCCATCTCTGGGAGTGTGTGGAGGGAAGAGGGGGTGGGTGGTAAGGCATGGGAAGGCAGGATGTTGACCCCGTGGGCCGTTGAGCTGTTCATGAACCCGCCCTTTGCTGCCTCCACCCCCTGTGTGAAAGGGGCGCCATGGTTTGAAAGGAGTTATGAAATGAAATGGCCGTGTCCCCTTCGTAGGTGGATGCCTCAGAAATGATTTTCAGGTTGGCTGTCATGGGGAAGGGGGAGGAACATAGAATGGAATGAGCTATAATGGGATATCAATGGGCATAATTGGGGTTGAAGCCCCAACTTTGCTTTCTGTCCGCTCCTTCCCCTCCCCGGGTCTCAGTTTCCTCTCCTACAGAATGAGAGGATGGAGCTAGACGTCCTCCGAGGCCCAGACCAGCTCTGTAGTCATGATGCTGTGATCCCATGACGTGGAATCCAATCCCGCATGAGCTTAGGCAAGTCTCTCTCCTCCTCTGTCCATTCTGACAGGCACAGCAGTAATAACAGATGGTCCATGGACAGTGAGCTCCTCGATGCAGGCACTGTCTTCCCTTCCTTTGTGTCCCCAGAGCTGAGCACAGTGCCCAGCAGACAGTCGGTACTCAATAAATACATGTTGGCTTGACTTGGCTTGACTCACAGGAGGAACTTAGCAAATATTGTTGGCTTGACTTGGAGTACAGTAGATGCTTAATACATAGCTGTTGGCTTGACTTGGCATATGGTCGACCCTTGCCATAAATAGAGGCGAGAATGTAGTAGACAGAGCCTTACTAATACTGAGCACTTTGTTGTTTGTTAAAATGAAGGGAATGCACCATTTCTGTCTTGGGCATCTCGCTAAATCCCTGACTCTCCCTGGGAGAGTCCTCCCCGCAGTGTACTTGCCACATCCTGCCTCCCATTGTGATGTCATGGTTTCTGTTCCTGGATTATCATGGTAGATGGACCAGTCACCAGTCTGGGGGTAGAGGACACAATAGCTAGCTGTGTGATGTTGGGCAAATCCCCTTCATCTTTCTGAGCCCCATTTCCCTCACATATATAATGAGGATAACTCAAATTTTGTTGCTATCTACAGCTACCCTCCCACCTCCCACCCCCCACCCCCACCCTTCCTAGGGTTGCAGTGAGGCTCAGATCATGTTTGCTCAGTGAATCTGAAAGCACTGTCTAAATATGGACTTGACTCAGTAGCCTAACTGGTTGTGAAGATAGAAAGTGGAGAGATACACCCCTCGGGGCATCCTGTGGGACATACTGAGCTAGGAAAAGAGGCTCAGGCCTAAGCAAGTCAAGGGCCCAGTGAAGGGAAAGCCTCTGTGTTGGAGCAACAAGATGGAACCCTGAGAACTGGAAGAGGTGGGGAACAGCAAGGCCAGGCAAGAGAAGTTTCCTGGAGATCCTCCCCAGGGAATTACAAACACACTTGTTTACCTAAAGTGTGGGGGGGGCGGGGAATGAAACTTCTGCTGTTGGACTTGTAGAGTGCAAGCACTATGACGTCAAAGACCCCGTCTTATTGGAACTTTCACCCTCCCCCAGAACTCAGGACAGGGTTTGCTCTGTGCATAGTTAGTTGCTGTTGGAGGAAAGGATGATTGGATCAGTGAATCAATGTATGAATGGATGGATGGATGGATGGACAGAAGGATGAACGGATAGATGGATGGGTGGACGGATGGACAGACAGATGGATGGATGGACGGACAGACGGATGGATGGATGGATGGACAGAAGTATGGATGGACGGATGGATGGATGGATAATGGATGGTTAGCTGGAGAGAGAACGGACATTTTGGCAACTTTGCCATTTTGGTGAGGCCTCACCCTGACCCTGTTTCTTCATTCCTTAGATCACATGAAGAGCAAAGGAGGTTAGAGAGTGATTAAGGAGAAGGCATATGCCTCCCATGCCAACTTGGGGAAGTCAGGCATTCTGGTTTGCAGTCTAGACCACTCCTTACTTTTGTTGCGGGTGCCCTCGGGCAAATTAATAGAACGTGAATTCTTGATGCCAGACACTGTGCTTTTGCCTTTCTTGGGATTCCCAGCGCTTGCCACAGTGCCTGGAACAAAGGAAGCTCTTCATAAATACTTGTTAACTGGTAGTACTTGGTATGTGGTAGGTGCTTAATTAATGTTTTTTGAATGAAATCTTTCCTCCTCCTTAGGCATCAGTTTTGGATGAGATTCGGTGACTGCTAACTCCTCTCCCAGAAATTGTATGGGTTTTTCCATGATTTTTTCCATGAGTTTATGTGCCTTAGAGGCTTATTTTTCAGAACCAGGGCAGGACACCAGTTGGAGTTGGGATGAGGAGGGGGGGCTCAGGTAAGGGGTCAATGGAATGCCATCCCTCCTCTCAGGGGAGATTCTTGGTGCCTGGTTTCCCCATCCCTGTTCACCTCTCTAGAATCATCTGTCCTTCTCTGGAATTCACCAAATACCCATGTTGTGTGGTATAATGGACAGAAGACAGGCTTTGGAGTACCTGAGTTCAAGCCATAGTCCTGTTACTTTGGGCGTCACTTACTTTCTCTGGGCCTCAGTTTCCCCACCTGTAAAATGACTAGATGACTTCTGAGGTCCCTTCCAGTTCAAAATCTATGATCTTGAAAGTAACATTGTCAGTGGGGACAGAGCCATAACCAGGACCTAGGGCCCAAGAGAGCTGGGAAAAGTCTTGTCCCAAACAAGGGTAGGGCAAACCTTCACAAGAGCAATCAGAGAAATTCCCAGACACAGACAGAGACCTGGGGGGGATCTTGCGGTTATCTAGCTCTCCAACCCCTTTATCTTGGAGGGAAGAAAGTGAAGTCAGAAAAACTAGATCAAAGACTGAGTGTTCCCTCCCAGATGAATCCACTCAAGAGTGCTCAGAGGGTGGAAAGTAGACTGTCAGAGCCAGGAAGGACCTTAGAACATGGAATGTCAAAACTAGAAGGGGTTTTAATGATCCAAACTCCTCATTTTGCAGAGAGGGAAACTGAGTCTCAGAGAGGGTACACGACTTACTTACACATAGTCAGACAGTAAATCATTGTCCAAGCTGAGATGAGAACCCAGGGGTCTTGACTTCCCTGTCTAGTATTAGGGCTCCTCTCTCTCTTGCTGTCTCACCTGGGCCTCAGTTTACTTATCTGTAAAATGAACAGGTTGGATGGCCTAGCTTGCCTCTGGGGTCCCTTTCAATTCCAGATCTATGATCCTAAAATCTGAGTATTTTTCTCAAATACTTACCTGGGCCCACTGCCCTGAGGCCTCAAGAAACTCTCTCTCATGACCCTTATTGACACAAAAAGAGGCCATCGACACTCTAGGTTTTGTGTCCCATGAGCTACTGCTCATCCCCACTGGAAAGGAGGCAACTCTGAAGTCCTGTTCCCTAGACGAACTGTGGGGAAAAGCCAGGGAACAGCAAATGCCAAAGAACCTGAGTGTCAGAGCACAGTGGAGAGAATCTGGGGCTCAGACCATCTCAGACACTTCCTAGCTGTGTAACCCTGGCCTGCCTCAGTTTCCTTGTCTGTAAATGGGGGATAATAAATATAGCACCTGCATCCCAGGGTTGTTGTGGGGACCAAATGAGATACCATATAATGTGTTTTTCAAGGCCTTAAAGTTCTATGTAAATGTTGGAATACACACACACACAGTACCTATACATATAAATGTGATAATGCATTATATACTATATAAATAATATGCTATTATATATATAATATATAAATGATATATAATCTATATGGAGTACTTTGCTCCTCCATCAATAGCAGCCAAGATTTATCTCATATCAGGCTACTATAGGAATTTGCCAAACCTGCTCTCTGGAAGGCATCTCACACCCCTGAGTGAAGGAGCTTTGATGTTTATGGTCCAATTCAGAGGGTGATGGGGGCCTTAGCCCATCCAGGGGGCTCAAGAACTATATCTGTGCTGAATTAACTCAAGGTGGTGGGTGGGGAGGAAGCCACTAGACCATGGAGAGGAGATCTGCCCCAGTGAGCGCTGAGCTGGGTGCTGTAGTGATGATGTCAGCTCCTTGGGCCACCTTGGGGGCATGGGCATGGGCCACTTGTGGGAGGTCAGAGAGCTTGGAGTCCTCAGCCAGTACCTTTACTTATTAACCGGAACTACCCGAAGGCTCCAATTCCTCTTCTTTGGAGGGGATGGGTGGGGTGCCCATAAGGAGCATCTTATTTCTGGTATCATTCCACCTCCACAAGACATTGTCAGCACCCCAGGGGGATTTCTGAGGTAGGCCCATGCTAAGAACTTATGGAAACTGCTGCCTAAATAGCACCTGGAGGGCCTGGGGCCCTCAGAAATAAGCCACCCCATCTTAGCCAGGCACAAGCCAGGATGTTTTTCTGTGTGGGTGGACCAAGGGAGGGGCAGACTTACAAAATGGTGCCTGGCCATGCAGGTCAACTTCCTGTCAGGCGTTGGGGTGATTCCCAGCATGCCTCTCGAGGGAATTTTATCCTTGGGTTTCACAGGCTCCCCTCTGAGTTCCTATAAGATGGAAGAGGTCTTTCTGAGATGGAAGGTGGATAGAGTTAGTGAGGGAGGCAGGGAGAGGGAGAAGACAGAGATAGAGAGGGTGTGAGGGTGAACATTTTGGGATGCTCCATAGTCTCAAATAGTTTGAGCTGGAGAAAACCTTAAAAGACTCACCTAGTTCAACTGCCCTCCCTTGACAGATGAGGACGTTGAGGCTCAGGAAGGAATTTACCCAAATCCATGTGGGTAGTAAATGCCAGATGGGATATTTGAACATAGACTGTCTGACTCCAAAATGAATTCTTTTTCAATTACATCCCAGTGCCTCCACTGTGGTTAGGCTCCAGGTCACTCCATTTCAATGAGCAGGACCCTGTGTAGCCAGTGGGGAGCAGGACTGACCCACATTTGTGTTTGATGGCCTGCATATCCCAGAATTCCCAAGCCTGAAGGAACCTCAGGGATCCATTAGTCCCACCCAAAGGTGAATCTGTCCTCCACGTTGGGCATCCATCTTCCCAGATGCTTCAGGCCCTCATTCATCTGTGAAATCCTCCTCTTCCAGGGTGAGCTGACCAACTCATTCCCGATAAGGCACAAGTGGCCAGCTGGGAGATCAGGTCCAGTCAATAGATCATAAAACCAGATTTAATAGTAAGGCAGTATGTGGTGTAGACGTAAAGGGTGCCATGTCCGAGGAGCTAGGTTCCTTGGAGACAGAATGGAGCCATCTCTCTCCTCCCCCCCACTTCTGGGAGGTTTCTCTGGCCCCTTTCAAGACTTTATCTCAAATCCCACCTTGTGGAAGAGGCCTTTCCTGGTCTCCTTTGAAATGTTTTCTCACCCCTGGACCCTCTCACTGAGATTCCCCATACTCCTGCCCCATTTGCCCTGTAGATATCCTTCCTGGGAGTTGCTTACTGGCCAGAACCATCTTGCTTCTTTGTGTATCCCCAGAGTTTAGCGCAAAGCTGGGTGCATAATAGGTGTTTAATAAATGCTTGCCGACTGATTGACTTAAGTTTTTATGAATCCTTGTTATGGTCTGTGATCATTCTCTGTACAGATTATAGGCTGAGTTTTCAAGGATACCTTAAGGTCTATCTCTGTAGGTCCTAGAATAATTGTGCTCATCTGATGGATCATTTTAGTCACCTATTTGGTAGGTACTGACATTTACAGGCCGCAGTGATGTGCTGAGCTCTTCCTCCCCGCTGGCTTTGTCCATCACTAAGCTGGGGTTCCCTCGGGTTGAACTTTCTGCAGTTTCTTCTGGCCATGAAGGAGAGAGACAGAGACGGAAAGAGAGAGACAGAGACAGAGAGAGAGAGAGAGAGAGACAGAGAGAGAGAGAGAGAGAGAGAGAGAGGAGAGAGAGAGAGGGAGAGAGGAAAGGAGAGAGAGAGGAGAGAGGGAGGGAGAGAGAGAGGGAGAGACACAGAGAGAGCGACAGAGACAGAGACAGACAGAGAGACACATACAGAGAGAGAGAGAGAGAGAGAGAGAGAGAGAGAGAGAGAGAGTATGTGTGTACGGGAGAGAGAGGGAGACAGAGGGAGGGAGGGGACGACACGGAGAGAGAGGTCCAGACTTAGGAGCAGCAGGAGGCAGGGGCAGGGGCAGAGCCCAACAGCCTCGTTTTACAGAAAAGTAAAGAGGAGGCCCGAGGCGCGGTGTAGCCACAGGCATTAAGCGCCAGGACCGGGATCAAGGCGGCTCCTCTGACCCCGGACCTCGTCCTCTGCGTGGATCCCGATGAGCCCTTGATGGCCGCTGTCTCTCTCTCTCTTCCTCTCTGTCTCTCTGTCTGTCTCTGTCTCTCTGTCTCTGTCTGTCTCTTTCTCTTTCCCTCCTCTCTCTGTGTCTCTGAGTCTCTGTCTCTCTGTCTCTCTCTCTCTCTGTCTCTCTCTCTCTGTCTCTGTCTCTCTCTGTCTCTGTCTCTCTTTCTCTCTCTCTCTTCTTCTCTGTCTCTGTCTGTCTGTTTGTTTCCCTCTTAAAGTACTTTTAAAATTCTGAACCTAAAAACCCACCAGGCATTTAAACACACTCAGCAGAACGCAGAAGACTGTGTATGAGGCCTTGAATCTCTTTTTGAAGAATGCCTATTTCAAATTCTGTGTGTTACTTTCAGAAATGTCCTGCATGTTTATTCTTCTCTAAGTTTCCTTCTGTTTTCTTCTCCACCTTAAAGGTTTTGGTACCCCCATCGTCTCCTTTGTTACGCTACAGTATAATAATACTTCATTCTATTTGCTGATATTACTTTACCACGTTGCTATTTACAATAGGCTTTTCTTGAAAATCCACCCTCCTTCTGTGGAGGGGTGTGAGGGGTGTGGGAGCTCCTTGTGCACACCGACCACCAGGGTATGAGAGAGACAGCACAAATCAGGGAATCTGCTCCTGGGTCCGAGGGGGACCATAGCCACGCTGTCTGGCGGCCAGAAATTCCATCTGAGAATTAAAACCAGCCCCCCACCCCCAGGCCAGTACACACACCTCTACTTCCCTTGGGGCTCTAGCTAAGCCTCATCCCCTCTGTGGAATGAGAGCCTGGCGTTCTCATCATCAACATTCCTGGAACCTCTAGAAATAACATCTTGGGACATATCGTATTCAACCCAGCAGAGTCTGGGCCCTCAGCTGAATTCTTTAAAAAGTTAAATAAAGGGGCGGCTAGGTGGCACAGTGAGTAAAGTGCTGGCCCAAGAGTCAGGGGGACCTGAGTTTGGATCCATCCTCAGACACATAACACACACACACACGCACACACACAGACACACACAGACACACACACACATGCATGCACAACTAGCCGTGTAACCTTGGGCAACTTAACCCCGATTGCCCTCCAAAAGGAAAAAAAAGTTAAATAAAATGTTATAGCTATCTTTTGTTTTTATAGCAAATAAATTCTTCTCTCCCTCCTCTCCTCTTCCCACAGTCAACCCTTAGAATGAAGTTCTTAAATTAAAAAATGAAACAGAATGAAAGAGAATCCATAGAATTATTTTTTAAAAGTCTGACAACCTAGTCAATTAAGAGGTGTCTTCTCATATCTTGTTTGGGGGCCAAGCTTTCAACAAGCAATTATGAAATTCCTACTATGTACCACACATAGTGCCAAGCAAGCCCTGGGGCTATAAAGGCAAAAGTGAAAACACTCTCCCAAGAAGATAAAACTACTAGTAACACCAAGTCATTCTAGGAGTCAGAAAGAGCCCCAGGAAGGCTTAAGAAGGCCTTGGGTAGGAAGAGGCACCTGAAATGGGGATTCTGACAGGCCCAGGTGAGGAGAGCAGCCAGGAGAGGAGACTGCAAAGAGAGGGGCCAGGATGCTTTATTTAGATGCAGCTAGAAAGCACAGTGGACAGAGCATTGAGCCTGGAATCAAGAAGACTTGAGTTCAAATGTGACCTCAAACACTTACTAGCTGTGTGACCCTGGGCAAGTCATTTCCTTTACCTCAGTTTCCCGACTATAAAATAGGGATAATGGCACATATCTCTGTGAGGATTGAATGAGGCAATATTTATAAAGTACTTAGCACATAGTAGGTGCTTATTTTCTTCTTCCTCTCCCCCTTTTCATTTCCTTCATTCCCTTCCCCAACTGAAGGGAGGGTTGTGAAAGGGAGTCATATGAATTAAGATGGGAAAGGAGGGTGGGAGCCAGTGGGGCAGGGAGGAAATGTTAGATATCAAGCCAAGGATTTGCATTTTAAATACTTTTTTTCCTTTTTATTAATTAATTTTTAGTTTTCAACATTCACTTCCACTAGATTTTAGATTCCAAATTTTCTCCCCATCTCTCCCCTCCCTCCGCCCCAAGATGGTGTGCATTCTGATTACCCCTTCCCCCAATCTGCCCTCCCTTCTGTCAATCCTCACCCCTTCTCTTATTGCCTTTCCTTCTATTTTCTTGAAGGGCAAGATAGATTTCTATACCCCAGTGCCTGTATATCTTATTTCCCAGTTGCATGTAAAAGCAATTTTTAACATTTGTTTTTAAAACTTTGAGTTCTACTTTCTTTCCTTCCTTCCTTCCCCACCCACCTCATTAACAAGGCAAGCAGTTTGATATAGGTTATACAAGTGTAGTCATGCAAAACACTTCCATAATAGTCATGTTGTGAAAGACTAACTATATTTCCCTCCATCCTATCTTGCCCCCCCATTTATTCTATTCTCTCCTGTGACCCTGTCTCTCCTCAAAAGTTTACCTGATTACCCCCCCCATTTGCCCTCCCTTCTATCATCATCCCCCCCTTATCTTCTTCCCCCTACTTTACTGTAAGGTAAGATAGATTTCCACAAAGGATTTTGCATTTTATTGTTTGTGTGTACGGGAGGAAGAGGGAGGCAGAGAGAGGAAGAGAGACAATGGGAGGGAGAGAGAGGCCACCTGTGGTACACTAGTATGACCTTGAGCAATCCACTTCCCTGTTATGAGCCTTAATTTCCCTGTCTATAAAATAAGGAGGAGGAAGAGACTAGTTGCTTTCTCTTTCTCATCAATGATACAACACATACACCAATAGCTATGATGTGAAGAAGAGAAAGGCACAGGAAGGGACCAGGCAAAAAGCTGGGAGGAATTTGAGGAAGGGAGAGGTCATTGTCTCTTCTGGGGAGGTGGAGACTCAGGAAAGGCTGCATTGAGGAAGTGAGTTAGTCCTTAAAGGGAGTTAGGGGATCATAGACCTTGGAGGCCACCCACTCCAAGCCCTTCATTTTATAGATGAGGAAACAGAGAGAAATTGAGCGACTCATCTGACTCATACAACTGCTAAGTGTCTGAGGCAGAACTGAAACTCAGGTTTCACCTACTCCAAGACCGACACTCTATACACTTGGGCAGGTAATGGACCAGGGAGTAGAGTTGCCATTCCCAGCGTGGGAGACTGCGGGAGCAAAGCACCTCTGGAAGAAGAAGGAGGCAGGTTCTCAGAAAAAGGATAGGTGGCCATCATCTGAGAAAATTTAAGCACCATCCTTCCTGGGGACTGGGGAGCAGGCAAGACAATCTCTCAAGGTCCTACCTTCTTACTAGACTCTGTTACTCCAGCTGTGGAGTAAGTAGGAGTCCACCAGGTGAATACAATAATAATAATAACAGATGTTTCACACCTTTTTCAATGTTCGATTTCCTGAATTGTTCCCTGCTCCTCTTTTTCCCTCTTGGCTCTAAGGTCCTCTGAGACACATTAGGAAATGTGGGTGATATAAAAACAAATCACATCAATAAGAAGCTGACCAAAGACAGCATAAACTCCTAAGCCTGTCATCCTAAACCCGGCACATTTGAGCCCAACCTCTCTTCTGGCCTCAGCTTGCCCTCCTCTCCTCCCTGTGCCTTTCATGCCAGCCAGACCAGTTTGCTTCCCATTCTGTTCCCTTCTCATGCTGCCCTCCCCCATCACCACGTCTTTGTTCCATTATCCCTAGTGAAGGGAAGTGACTTCCCCATCATCACGTGGTGAGTGAGTTCAACACGTACTAAGCGCTGACTATGTGCTACGTATGCCAAGATGAAGGTGAGGAAGCACACCATCCCGAAAGAATACTGGATTTGGAGTCAAGAAGACTTTAGCTCAAAGCCACACCTTGAACTTCTAGACTTTGAATTTGTTTTATTTCTCTCAGAACCATTTTCTACATCTATAAAATAGAGCTAACACTGCCTGGAGCCCCCATTCTGCTAGGGTTTGGGAGCATCTCAAATGAGATAATGTATGTAAAGTTATTTGCAACTCTTAAAGCACTCTAGAAATGTTAGCTATTATTATCATAGCATTTTTCAGCACAATTCTAAAAAATGTCAATGAATTCATGTCTAACCTGATTGGTTTATGGAACAGGAAGGAATGTTAGAGATTTCCCTGGTTTATCAGAAATCAGTGGCCTTGGTTTATATCTTGGTTGACAAACTGCACCAGGACTCAAAGGTCTCCCTTGGGCTCTCTAAGTGCCATGAGGTGGAGGGATAGACAACTTATCAGCACCTCCCTTTCCTGCTTTGAGAGTCTAACAAACTCTTCTTCCTTTCTGCGTCTAAAAATATTTTTAGTCTGGGAAGTGTAGAGATCTCTTGTCACTGTGATATTAAAACTGGAAACAGAGAGACTCATTTGTCCACCTGTGGTACAGCCGCCTGAGTGGAGAAGCCTTGAAACTGGCCATCTGCTGGACCGTGCCTTTCTGGAGCCATCTGGCTCTTTGGGTCCAGATTGGGGAAAGCAGGCACGTGATTACCTAGCCAGGCTTCACCAAAACCCTCAGGAAGCATGGGCATTGTTAGGAGCCATCATCATCCCCATCGTCATTAGCAGCAGGAAGGAAAGAAACAGTCCTGCCTTCATGAGCCAAGATTCATATTGGAGCAGTTGGAGAGTCAGAACATCTCAGAGCTGAGGGTAGGGGAGGGAACATAAGGACTAGAATGTAGTTTGGTAAAGCTCAAGGAGAAGGGATCCTAAGAACACAGAACAGAGAACATCAGAACTGGCAGGGAGCGTAGAACACAGAATTTAATATGCTAAAACTGGGAGGGAACTTGGAACGTAGAATGTCAGAATTGGGAGAATCTTAGAGCAGAGAACCTTAGAACAGAGAACAGAGAATGTGAAACCTAGGAAGGACATTAGAACATGGAAATTCAGAGTTGTAAGGAATCTTAGAACATATAATATTAGAACTAGAGGGTGAAGTTTTGGGCACAGAATGTCAGCACTGAGAGAGACCTTCAAATATAGAATGTGAAAGGTGGGAGGGACCTTAGAGCATGAGATGCCTGGGCAGGAAAGGACTTGAACTAGAATGTAGAACTAGAAGGGGTCTTAGAATATTGAGCACAGAATGCCATACCTAATAAGGACCTAGAATGCAGTAGCACAGTGCAAGTAGGAAAGGCAGCTGTCCTTGGAATCAGGAGGACCTGAGTTCTAATTCAGCCTCTAGCACTAACTAGCCGTGTAACCACAGGCAAGTCAGTTAACCTCTTGGTGTCTCAACTTTTTCATCTGTAAAATGGGTATAAGAATAGTACATACCCCTCAGGCTTGTTATGAAGATCAAATGCAATCCTATCTGTGACACATTTTGCAAATCTTCAAGTGTCGTTGTTAACTGCTATTCTCTCAGAGCACAGAAGGTCAGAATGAGGAAGGGTCTGAGAGATTCCTAGTCGGACTAGTTCATTTTACAGAATGAAAAGCTGAGGGTCAAAGAAAGGAAATGACTTGTCCAAGGTCAAACAGGGAATTAGCGGCATGGCCAGGATCAGAACCCAGGGGTAGTCTGAGGCTCTTTTCAATACCCTGGACTTTCAGCTGTGTCTGACTCTTTGTGACCACATTCAAGGTTTTCTTGGCAAAGATACTGGAGTGATTCACTGCTTCCTTCTCCAGCTCATTTTTTACAGATGAGGAAACTAAGGCAAGCAGGGTTAAGTGATTTGCCCAGGGTCAGTAGCAGATGCCAACCACCAACAAGGCTTGCACTCGGAATCACTGGACCTGTAAGGATGCCAGACTTGTCCATACTCTCTCCCAGCTCCCTTGGGGTGAGCTGAACCCCTTTGAAGGCTGACTTAGGAGAGGCAGGGGGCAGAGCCACACTCACACGTGAAGAAGAGCCACATTCACCAATCTTCTCAGGGCTCCAACTCAAACCTTAGCAGTACAGAGGTGTAACCAACTGCTTCTTCCCATAGGACTCAATTAAACACTTATTAAGGACCTCCCACGGGGAAGAGATGCACAGAGAAGCATTTCTGCTTGCTGCAGATTTGTGTAGCATGTCTGTATCAAATGCCACACACCCACATCCTTCTTTAAACAAACAGGATTTTTTTTTCAAGAAACCACAAATGCAAATTTGTTGTGTGACCTTGGGCAAGTCCCTTTCCCTCTCTGGGCCTCAATTTCCTCCTTTTTAAATTGAGGACTTTTTACTATAGGGCAGTATGATATAGTGAGTAGACCTCAGATTTTCAATCAGAAGACCCAGGCTCAAATTCTGATTCGGCTACTCACACTCTGTATAAGATGATTCCTTATCTCTCTTGGCCTCAGTTTCCCCCCTATGTCAAATGAGGGGTTTGGCTGAATTAGCTTGAAGTTCCCTTTACTAATCTCTGAGTCATTAAACTTTAGCATCTTTCAGGTCCCAGCCAACCCTGCTCTTCTCTGATTCTGTGAATGTGTATACTGTACAGTACTAGGATGTGTTAGGAAGGTCGACATCCCCAATCCAGTGACTGGGGAAAGGATCTTTGAGTCTGTCTAGTGCAAACCCTTCATTTTACAGAACAGGAACCTGAGGTCCAGACAAGAGCAGGCGCTTGCTCAGAAGGAGAAATTCTCAGTCAGAAAGGATTTCAAAGCCCAACTATTCCATGTCTCTCATTTTACAGAGGAGGAAACCTTGTGCCCAGAGAGGACAAATAGCTTGCCTGGGGTCACATCCGAGTAATAAGGAGCAGAGCCAGGATTTGGATCCAGAAGCTCTGACCCAGTCCTATATTTCTTCCCTTGCACCACAGTGCCTCACTCTGGGTATAGCATTTATCTAGAGGAATTATCCAAGGGACTAGGAAAGCATTACTCAAATGATTGTTATACACTGGACTTGGGCATTTCCTTAAGGGTAGGGAAGGTCAGAGCTCTCCCTTCTCACTGGACCATCCAGGCAATGGGGCAGGAGGAAGTCCTGACTTTCAGAGAAGGGCTCTGAGCACCCATCCCCTGGGCCATCTGCTTGGGCAGATAGCTATTACTAGTGAAAGGGCCATCTAAACAGATGCTTCCTTTCATTTTCACAGATTCCATATCCCCCAGAGCCACTGAAATGTCCCTTATTCCCTGCCAAAAACATGAAGTAAAGTACTCTGTGGGACACCATGGGACTGAGGCTCCTCTAGGTCAATATTCAGAGTCTCTACCCTGTGTCTAGGGCACCTCACTAAACCTGAACAAGAGTTCCTACTGTTATATCCCTAATGAGACTTTGCCTAGTGAGTTCTAGAGAGACAGAGCCCATCACCTCCTGGGGTATTCCTTTCCACTTTGGTTGGGACCACTCTCCTCATTGGCCTCTCCTCAGATCCAAATCTGCTCTTGCACCTCCCACCATTTACTCCCAATTCTGCTCTTCAGGCTCCAAAACAAGCCACTTGCCTCTTCCATATGGTAGTCCTTCAAATACTTGTACATTGCTATCCCCCCACACTCACCCTTAGTCTTCTCCTAGCTAAACATGGCCAGTTCTTTCAACTGATTCTCATACAGCATGATCCCAAGGTCCTTTGCCACCCTAGCTGTCCTCTTACTCCAGCTTACTAATGTTCTTCCTAAAATATATCACCTAGAACTGAGCCCAATACCCTAGATGAGGCCTGATCCCAGGGGAACACAGTGTCACCTTTCCAGTCCTGGACACTTGGATGCCCTTCTGAATGGAATCTATTTCCTACCATGTCACATGATGGAGTCATTGATCTTTCAGTCCTCCAACCCCTCCCCCTCCCCGGAAACTGTTGTCTAACTACATCTCCCCCATCTTGTATTTGTGAAGGTGATTTTTTTTTTTAATTCATCGATGACTTTACTTCTCTCCCTTTGAAATTTCACTGATTCGATTTAGTCCAACACTCTAGCCTACCAAGACCTTTTTGCATCCTGATTCTCTCATGTGATAACCATGCCCTCCAGCTTTGTATCTTCTACAAATTCAGTAAGTAGGTCATCTGGGCCAAATGTTCAATGGAACAGGGTCATGCATAAGTCCCTGCGGCATTCCAGTAGAGATGCCCTTTCAATGTGACATCAAACCATCAATCACTACTCTTTGAGTTTAGTCCTTCAGTCAATCCCACCTAACTAGAAAGTACTTAACCCCACCTAAGTGTGTAGCCCACAACTCCCCCTTGTCCACAGGGGCAGCAGGAGAGACCATTTTAAATAAACACTTTACTGAAATCTCAGTATACTATAGCTACAGGATTCTTCTGATCTCCCTTCTACTTTGCTCTCAAGCAGGTTTATCACATTAATCTTTTAATTGATCTCTGACTCATCTCTCCCCATTCCAACCAATTCACTATTCAGCTGCCAAGGCGATTTCCTTCAAACAGAGGTCTGACCATGTCACCCTTCCCTCCTCAATAAACTCCAATGGCTCCCTATTACTTCCAGGGTAAAATATGAAGTTCCCTTTTGGGAATTTAAAGCTCTTTGTAAACCTTCCTACCTTGCTAATATTCTTTATACTGTATTCCTTACATTCCTTTTCCTCTCCAGCTCCATAGGTCTAGGTGCTGGTCCTCACGCATGACATGACCTTCAGAGATTCCCCCCTGCCTTTGCTGGCTCTCCTCCATCCCTTGGGATGTTTTCCTTTCCCACATCTGCTTCCTAATTTCCCTGGCTTCCCTCAATTCTCAGCTCAAACACCACCTTGGTGGGGTGGTTAGGTGGTTCAGTGAATAGAACACGGGCCCTGGAGTCAGGAGGACCTGAGTTCAAACCCAGCATCAGATACTTGACACACTTACTAGCCGTGTGACTTTGGGCAAGTCATGTAACCCCAATTGCCCTCCAAAAAGCAAAAACAAAACAAAAAACAAGCCCAAACACCACCTTGGTGGTGGTCTCCCTTCTGGTCTCCCTCCCACCCCTCTAGTGCCTTTTCTCTGAGATTACTTCTTATCTGTTCTGTATATAACTTGTATGTACGGAGTTCTTTGTATGCTGTCTCCTTCATTAGACCATGAACTGCTTGAAGGCAGGGGCCACATTTCTGCCTTTCTTTGTATTGCTAACACTTTGTATGGCGTCTGGCCCATGTTTAGTCATTTCAGTCATGTCTGACTCTTCAGGACCCTGTTTGGGTTTTGAGGGTTAAAATGTTTTTAAATATATAGATAAATGATGATCAATATTGAAATGCTTATCAATATTTTTAAAAACCCAAAGCACTTAATACATAGTTGTTGATTGGCTAAATTACTGATCCATACTTCCACATGTGCCCTTTGACATATGTTCATGGTCACCACAAACATTCGCATATAATTTCATACACACGAACTACACATATGTGCTATCATTCCTGTATGCCAACACACATGCATATATTTACATACCTACCAGAATACACAAACATATAATGCATATACACATATCAGTACTCACTGACATACATGTATATAGAGACACACAACACACACACACTATGTACATGCACACATGAAAGTGTCAGGCATTCTGGTCCTCATCTTGTTAGGACCTGAAAGATGAAACACCGCCGGGGAGCTGTGGGGCTGGTTGCTGTGGGAACCAGGATTCTGAGGCTCGGAAAGTGGAGCAATCTGAATTCTCCCTCTGAATATGATATTAGCAACAGAGAGCTTTGTGCTCAGAATCCTGACTTCACTTTGCTTCCGGAGGTCAATTGGCAGACCCAGGATTCTCCTTGGGCTGGCAATTAAACTTGCAGTGGTTTTTTCTCAGGTTGATGTAGTGGCCCCGAGGTTGTCTACGTGAGAGGGGTGTGTGTGTGTGTGTGTGTGTGTGTGTGTGTGTGTGTGTGTGTGTGAAGTCTTGGTAGGGCTATGTGGGTGTGTGTGTTAATGTGAGTCAGTGGGGTGTGTGGGAAGAATCATTGTGGGGGGGTGAGGTGAAGTGCCTAAATGTTACCAAAAGGGGGGTGTGGGGAGAGTGAGGGGTGGGGTATAGCAACCCTCAGCTGTGAGGGTAATTTTCTCTTCTTGCCTTGGCAAACCCAAGCACATAACCCACCCAACCAGGGACCAAACCGTTTTTCTCTCTGCTTCCCATGGTCTTCCAAGTATCCAAGCCAGGCAGGGAGAAGGATTTGACTGGGAACTCTTAGAACCATTAATGTAGATTTAGAGTTGGAAGAAACCTGAAGAAATTACGGTTGTTACAAAGGCACAGAAAGGGCTTAGACCTACAGATTTAGAGTCAGAAAAGACTGTATTACGGAGGTCCCAGCAGTCAGGTGAAACTTCACGGAACCCTGCTCAGAAAAATGTTTTCAAAGGCTTAAAACAAAATATGCAGCATTACCAACATTGAAATCATTTTTAAAAGAAGCAGATTCCCAGATCCCAGGGGAAGAACTCCTGTCCCCTAGTACCAAGTACAAACCTTTCATTTTATCAGTGAGAAATCGAAGGCACAAACAGGTTATAAGAGGCCAGGATTATCAAATGAGATCATGTTTTTAAAGGGTTTAGCACAGTGCCTGGAAATAGTAGGCCCTTAAGATATGTTTGTTCTGTTCACCTTCTTAGGATCATAGGGTTAGAGCTGAAAGCAATCCCTCTTTTTACAGATGTGGAAACTGAGACGTGGGAAGGTTTAGTGACTTGCCTGGGGGCAGCAGTCTTACTACGTTTCTAAGGCAAGATTTGAAGCCACTTTCTTGATTCACAGTCCAGAATCCTGTCCAATCTGCCAGTCAGAGGCCAGCTAGCCCAGTGTGACCCTGATCAAGAATCTCCCTTAAAAAGACTGGGAAGGGCTCATCCAGCCCTCCCTTGCAGATCCTCAGTCCAAGGCAGCCCACTCCACTTTCAGAAAACAGGAATTATTAGGCTGTTTTCCCTTGTATGGAGCCTCCATCTCCCTCGGTGCCATCCCCCAACTTGTTCTGGTTCTGCCTACTGGGGCCTACTGGAACAAAACTATTCCCTTTTCCTATTCAAGGGCTCCAGAGACCAGAGAGACAGCTGACTCTCATGTTCCCCCAGGGCCTTCTTTCCTCCAGACTATACATTCCGATTTCTCCAACAGATGTTAAGGGCAGGACGTCAAGGCCCTTCACTATCCTGGTCCCCCTTTGAGATGTTCTCCAGCTTCCAGACCTTAGCACCCTGTCTGACACATAGTAGGTGTTTAATAAATACTTATCAACTTCTCAGTGTCCTCTATAGAATGTGACACTCAGAAATTAACTCAATGCTCCAGGTGTTTTATTGGGAGAAGACAGCTGAATGGTCAGGTCCCCAGGTTAGGCCTCTCTTAAGGCAAACAAAGAAACCCTAGTGGTCTGGGGGCTTGGGGCGGGGAAGGCCTGGTGTGGGGGTGCTGCAGTATCATGGTGCAGTCCACTAAGATGCCCAGATTTTTTTCACAGGCAGGGCTGCCTTGTGAAAGGTTTCCCATCTTGTACTTAACAACTGATCATTTTGAACTCCTTTAAGATATTACATTCATTCCTATTCAGCGTGGTCTCATTTGATTTAATCCAATATTCTAGCTCACTTAGACCTTTTGGGAGCTTGGTTGTTATCCAGAGCATTAGCTAAGTAAGACTCCTAGTTTTATGTAACCTGCACATTCTATAAATTTGCCATCTATGCCCTGATCCAAGTTCATGCGTGTGTGAATGTGTGTGCATGTGCGTGTGTGTATGTGTGTGCATGTGTGTGGTGTGTATGTCTGTTTGTGTTGGTGGTGTGTTTGTGTATATGTATGTTGATGTGTGTGTGTGCTCCTCATGAGCCCCCAGAGGGCTCCCCTCCATACACTTAGGGTTCTTCATTTTCCTTGGAGCATGATGATTGAACTTCTTGTTAGTGAAGGGCTTATATAAGGGCCCCTCCTGTATTTTCTATGCCTTTGTCTCTGATCCATTGGTTCGGATAAAGCTAATAGATGGCAATTCGAAAGACTCAGTATTTCTCTTTCAGTTTTTAATCTGCATCCATTCAGAGAGCTCTTTCCGGTTTCCTCTGAAACTCTCCATTTTGTCATTTCTGGTGGCACAATAACATTCCATTGTGTTCATATATCATAACGGTTTTCTTCACTTACCTTTCTTGGTTTCTGTGTTTGTTTTCAGGCCAGACCCCTCTGATCCTTACTAACTCATCTGAAAAGCTGGACAATGTCCACAGCATGGGAAACTGGACATCAGATATCGGTGAGAGCCCTGGCCAGTGGGGTGGGGGGAGGGCCACGGGGCTGGCCTAACACATAGATGAAGTAGGTGGCTGCCTTTGGAATGACTTGAGGAAGGCTCCCTGCACTCAGAGGGTTCCCTCCACCAATCTCTCCCAGTGTCTGAAGAGCCACCATTAGTGATCTAATGAATGCTTAGAGTCTGAGTCTTCTATCAAAGTGCTCTCTGAGAGCAGGACATCAAGAAGGGGCTGAAAGGGAGTTAGAAGGTATGGAAGACCAGCTTTGCCTACTTCACCAATGCTACAGGGTAGACAGGGATAGGAGGGTGTGGAAAGCTACTTACAAAGATGGGAAAGTAGGGAGACACAGCCCCTCCCTGGGGCTCCCCACTGGAGATATGGCCATTTATGGCTGGTTTGGTGGTTGTTGGAGGGGCAAGAGAGCCCCATCTCTATGACATTTTAGTTCAGGAGGCAGGAAACGATGTGGTTGGGAGATTCTTCATCTTTTCACCCACCCCTTCAGGGGTGACTTGAGGGCCAAAGGGAGCTCCTTAAACAGCTCATCTGGGGTGGGGCTTATAAATGATGGTCTAGGAGGCATCCCAAGCGCCACTCTATGAGGGAATCTTTGGAGAGGGAGACATTAGGAGGCACGACTATCCCTCCAATGTGAGATAACAGTCTTGCTGGACTCCCACCTGCTCAGACTAAATCTGGAAGGTGGTGTGTTTAGTTCTAGACACCACATCTTGAGAAGGGTATTGACAAACAAGGGCATTCAGAAGGGATCCAAGATGGTGGGAAGCCTTGAGACCAAGCCACTGAATGTCCCAGCATCAGACCCACCTCTCCTTTCCATTCCTCCTTCAACAGGTCTCTCCTAGATTAACGTCTCCTACTTCATCCCCCTTATGTTAGCTGTTTACAAATTTTCTATAGAATCTTAAACTGTCAAAACTAGAGACCATTGTAATGGGCACACGAGCAACCCTTCTATTTTACAGATGGGGAAACTGAGACACTGATTTAGGAAAAGTGACTTGCCCAAAGTTACTTTAACTGGTCCAAGAATCCGAGAATCTCAGAATTGGAAGGGACCTATGAGGTCAGCTTGTTTAACTTGTACTTGAGCAGAGGTCCCTTCTCTGGCATCCTTGACACATGATTTTCCAGCCTCTGCTCAAAGAAATCTCATTGATGGAGGACCCATCACCTATTGGGGCGTGGACGATATGTTCCACTTTTAGATCATTCTCATTCTTGGAAAAGGTTTTCTTATATGGAGCCAAGATCTCTCCCTTTGTGACTTCGACCCAATCTCCTATAGTCAACAAACATTTATTAAGTGTCAGACCCTGTGCTAAGCACTGGTGGTACAAATAGGAAAAAAGAAAGACAGTGTTTGCCCTCAGGGAGCTTACAATCCAACAGGGGAAGAAACACACACACACACAAATACACTCCTGGATCTGCCATCTGAGGCCAAATGGAACAAGTCAGATTCTTCTGCCACACACCATCTTTTAAAAACTTCAAAGAAGTGATTGTGTTCCTCTAAATTTTCCCCTCTCCAGGCTAAGAATCCCCAGTTCCTTTAACCAATCCTCCAATGGCTTGGTCTCAAGGCTTCCCACCATCTTGGATCCCATCTGAATGCCCATGTTTGTCAATACCCTTTTCAAGATATGATGTTTAGAACTAAACACACCACCTTCCAGATTTAGTCTGAGCAAGGGGGAGCCCAACAAGACTGTTACATCACACTATCTGGAAATAGTCATGTCTCCTAAGGCAGCACTAGCTTTTTTGGGCTGCCATATTTTCAGCTTGCAATCCACTTAAACCCTCAGATCTTTTTCAGATAACCTAAGTTTTTTTTTATTTTTTTCAGTGAACAAAAAAAAAATCTGTTTTTTCTCCTACCCCCACCGATAAAAAGGAGAGAAAAACAAAACCTTAGTAACAAACATGCAACATATATTCCCTTATTGGCAATGTCCCAAAAATATGTCCCTCACCTCTCTGCCAGAAGGTAGAGAGCATGCTTCACCCTTAGTCCTGTGGGTGGTCATCATGTTGAGAAGAGTTTAGGTGACCTGATGTCAAGCCTTCCAGTATTTATTCAGTTCATAGGATCATAGAACCATAGCTTTAGGGCTGGAAGTGACCTTCAGGGTTATCAAAATCAACCACATCAGCTTACACATAAGGAAAATGAGACCAAGACAGGTGAAGTGCAAAGTCACATGGGTAGTGACAGGGCTGGAAATTGCACCCCGGGGCTTGGATTCCAAACCCAGCATTATTGGCATTGTACATAGACCAGTGCCTTGGCTGTGAGATCCCAGACCACAAGAGGGTCCTGAGCCTTGACCCTCTCCCCATCCCCACCAGCTGGACTTTCAGGAGTCTGCTCTTAGATCAATCACTACACTCAAATGCCTTGTGCACTGTTCCTTCCAGGAAAGAAGCCTGTCCGTCTGGTGGATAGGACTGGCCTTTGCAGTGGGGCAGTGCAGGTCAAGATTTCAGGGTCCTGGCAGCCTGTCTGTGAGGACTTCTGGAGCAACAGGGCCAGCCTCGCCATCTGCAGGGAGCTGGATTGCACGGAGCCAATGGTATCTGCCTCAACCGCAGTCCCAGAGAGCCGAGAGCACCTCCCTGTGGGGAACAGGAGTGTGATCCTCAATGACACATGGGGCTCCTTTCTGCCTGTGCTCTGTGACCAGGGAGCCTGGGAGAGCTGCCAGGTACAGTCCCCTGCATGCACCAGCAGGAGTGCAACCAAGATCAACTGTACAGGTGAGGAGAGGACCCTCCCCACGTCACCACCATCCTGACTGGACACAGCCCCCGGGAGGTTCCCATCCCATAACCCATATTTCTGCCCATGCTCCCTCTGTATCAAACCTTGGGAATCAGGAGGGGCTCAGCAAGGGGTGGGGAGGGGAGCAGATAGGAGGGGAGGGGGAGGGGATGAGGAGAGAAGAGGAGGAGAATTCCAATGAGAAGAGAAAGTGGGAGACGTGTTTTATGCACCAGAATTCTTCACAGATGGGAATTCTCTCTAGTAAATGAGTAATCAAGTGTTCTCTCTCACGACCTCTTTCCTCTCTCTATTTCCTTTTCTTTCTCTTCTGCCCAACTCTCCCAATTGCTCCCATCCCCACACCTTTCTCTCTGTTTACTTCTCTGTTCTAATGACTCCGTTTCCCTGTCTCTTCCTTGATCCTCAAATACCTTCCATTGTATCTATCTCTCAATTTTCTTCTCACCCGTCAACCTCTCTTCTGTCTTCTTTTCTTCCTTCCTTCCTTTCTTCTTTCCCTCCTCTTCTTCCTTCCTTGCCTTCCTTTCCCTTCCCTTCCCTTCCTCTATGCCTTCCTTTCTGTCCTCTCTCTTTCCCTTTGTCTCCCTCCTTTTCCAGAAGTCTATGCCATTCGATTGGTGGATGGAGGTGATCCTTGTGCAGGTCGGGTAGAGCTGATGGACAAAGGCTACTGGGGGACTGTATGTGATGATGCCTGGGACCTGGAGGATGCTAATGTTGTATGCAAACAGCTGGGCTGTGGTAGGGCTATCAAGGCCCTGGAAGGCTCATACTTCCAGAAGGGCAAAGGGCCCATCCACTTGGATGAGGTGAACTGCTCTGGGAGTGAGCTCTCCCTGTGGGAGTGCCCTGCCCAGAGAAACCATGACTGTGGTCACAAGGAGGATGCCAGCGTGGTTTGCTCAGGTCTGTTCTTTCACCCATCTGTCTGTCTGCTATGCCCTCAGGTCCCTATGATGCTATAATCTTCATCTATTGGGTGCATTCAAATCCATCTCAACTCCACAAATGGGGCTACTAGGTATGAGACACTGCTAGGCTTTGGGGATACAAAGAGAGAACAGAAACAAGGCCTGCCCTCAAGAAGCTTACATTCCACAGGAATAATCACATGTGCACATGTTCATACAAAATAAATCCAAGATGACATGAGGTGGAGAGAAGTGCCAGCACCAGGAACATCAGCTGGGACGTTCCTGGCATTGTAGGAACATGGCTTGGGCACTGGGGCAGAACAACATTTAAGGGCCCTTGATTCCAGAGTCCTCCCTCTGCTGATGCAGACCTAGTGGACAGCCTTGGAGTGTTCCTGGGGTGGGAAATTTTTTCTTCTGCACTTAGCCTGCTGAAGAGCCATTCACAGCTTTAACTGGCCCTCAGGGGCCTAGGTCTGTGGCCCAGTGTTCTTTTCACTGGAGTGCCCAGCATCCCCTTGTACCCCAGCTTTATTCCACCTCCTCCCAGTGTCAAAGGCACTGACAGCAGGTATGGGATCGCTGTTGGTGCTGCTGCCATCACCACTCAGTCATCCCTTAGTAGCAGTAGGAATGGGCAGGAAGGGAGGGAAGAGCCCAACTACCCCTTCTATGGATCTGCTCTTACAGTCCCAGCTCCTCAGACCACAGACCAGTCCTAGCCCTGATGTCTCCTCATCGCCTCTGTCATATTTCCCAGCCCTTCATTGTCTGTCGTCTTCCCCTCCAAGGGCCCCAGTTTGGTTGGCTTGAATGTTCTCTCTTTGGTCCTCTCTGCCAGGCTCTCTGAGTTTCAATATGTCACTGATTCCCAAGACCTCCTCACAGCCTCAGTTACCCACAACAGGTGAGTCTTCCAAGAAGGGAGTCTGTCTGCTGTGCCCTCAGGTCCCTGTGATGCTATGATGCCATAATCTTCATCTTTAGCCCTCTCCCAGGGCTGGAGGGGATGGAGGGGAGGCATGCGTCCTCACTTGGGGACACTCCTGGGTACTTCATGGCCAGCTGGGGGTAGCTCATTGATTCTAGCCCCGTGATGCATCTGCCAATTCCCTGCTTGGCACCTTCCACTGCAATCCCCACCTAGACGTCCATTCTACCCATTTCAGTTATACAAAGGGATCCCTCGTGGGAGGGAGGAAGCAGTTAAGTTTGTACTCATCACAGGACATAACAAAGGACAATTAGAAGGATTTAGGTTAAATAAGCTGAAAAATATTCTTCCTAAAAAAGCGATAATACTCTCCTGAAACAGAGCACCAGGAGAAGACAGGGAATCTCGTGAAGATTTTAAAGATGAATATAATGATAACACAGTTTATATTGTACAAAGCACCTTTCCTCTACCTCACAACCCTGTGGGGTAGGGACAGTCCCATCCCTCAAGGTCTGTAAGCATAGGTTTATTGACAATGTTATAGAGGGGCAGCTAGGTGGCACCAGGGATAGAACATTGGCCCTAGAGTCAAGAGGCCCTGAGTTCAAATTTGACCTCAGATATTTACTAGCTATGTGACCCTGGGCAAGTCATTTAACCCCAACTGCCTCCTAAAAAATGTTATATAGAAGATTCCTGCTCAGATATGGATTAGATGCAACATGGCATAGTGATTAGAGTGCTGGAATTAGAAATCCTACCTTAGATACTAGCTGTGTGACCCTAGAAGAGTCTGAACCTCTCTGAACCTGTTTCCTCACCTGCAAATGTGAGAATTACAGTTCTGGCCCTAAATCTATGGTCTTCTTATCTCTCTAATTCTGACACCATGTGCTTATATTATCCTTATCTTGCAGATAGAGAAATCAAGGCAGAGAGCAGTATAAGGACTTGCTCAGGCTAGGGTCATATGATCAATTAGTAACTTAGAGTCAGAACTCAAATCCAGGTCTTCAGACTGCCCGAGCAATGATCCTTTGCTTCAAATCAGCACACATTTATTAAATGCCCACTACGTGCCTTTGTCCGCTCTCTGCTACAGTGACCAAGTCTCCAGACTCCCCAGGCCACTGCTTTTTCCACAAGGAAATGCTTTCCATGGGAGGTTTACAGTGGCATAGAAATAAGATACAAGTCTTCAATAAGATTCAACAAACATTGATGAAGCATTTACTATGTGCCAGGAGCTAAGAAGAGAAAGACAAAACTAAACCTAATCCTGACCCCAGAAACCGCTAGCTGAGGAGAGGCAGCTTTCCCCGGGAGGCTCCAGGAAGCCTTCGTGGGGGAGGTGGTACCTGGCCTGAGCCTTGAAGGGCCACAAAGATGGCGCACTGAGGAGCTGGCAGCCCACTCCAGCTGGCGGTCAGCATCCTGGCTCTCGGGCAGCTCCATGCTCTTCCCTTCACTTGCTTTCTTGCTTTCAGCATCCTTGGCGCCAATTGGAATGCAGAAGAAGGGGTTTCCAGGGCAGCTCCTCCTTATCTTATGCATTGTCCTAGCAGTCCTGCTCCTGGGGTCACTCACCGCTCTGGCTTTCATTTTTCTGAAGGTCAAAGGAAAATACGGTAAGTGTTCTGAACAGTTACAATCCCCAGGGATATGCTCTCCCAGGATGGGTTGGAGATTGGCCTGCTTACCCTCTGAGAGCATTGGGGCAAACTGGGTAAACTGAGGCCCCAAGAGGCAAAGACTTGCCCGAAGTCACATAGCTAGTGAGGAATGGAGCTTGAGACCAGAAGCTAGGCCTTCAGACTCCTAATCCCAAACTCTTTCCACTATATACCTGCCTCCCTACCCTCAGCACTCCCAACCACGGAAAATCATAATCAGCGGACATCCACGGCCACCCTCGGAGGAAACAATAGCTACCAGGAAGTCTCTATCACCATCTCCAAAGAAGAAGGTAGAACTCCCTCCACCATGAGGTTGGAGGGCTGTAGGGAGATGCTGGGCTGGAGTTTGGGGATGGGGAGGGCAGGATTCATCCCTGAGGAAGGGTGAGTGTTTTCCTGGGCTCTTAAGCCAATGTGGCAGTCCCATCTGGAGTCAGGAACTGGAAATGAATGTAGAGTATTAATCTCGTGACATACAGGGCCAATCTTTTGTTCCCAGAGCAAATAATTGCTGTGCTGATTGACTAGTGCATTTGTGACATTGTCACCACTCATAGTAGAGCAGCAATCAGCTCCCTACCAAATCCCAATCCTCCTGGTTCCCACTCCATGCCCCCCATTCCCTTCCTGGCTTTCTCCTCTGTTGATTTCTTTATGGCATAATGGAAAGGGCCTGGGTTCAGATCTTGCCTCTGTCACTACCTGTGAGACCTGGGGAAGTTGTTGGGCCTCCCAGGACCCCAGTTACCTCATCTATAAAATGAGCATCAGGTGACTTCTAAGGTCCCTCCAAGCTCTTGCTCTATGGTTCCCTGCCCCCTTTGGCATGCCCTCCCCCTCCCTTCTGCCTTCCCACTCTCTTCTCATAGGATTCAGAGCTAGCCCAACTCGCTCATTTCACAGCAGGGGAAGTCACAGTCCATAGAGGTCAGATGGCCTGCCCCAGGTTACAAAGAGTAAGAACCTTTGGTCTTTGAGCTCAAATGCAGCACCAGGTCCTTGCTGCTAACCAATGGCGTGCAGACTTCTTGGCAGCTTCCATTTCTGTTTTCCTTCTTGGTCTCCCCAGTGCCCAGCACAGTGCCAGGCTCACAGTGGGCATTTAATAACTGCACACTGGATGACATTGAATGAACAGTCTTTCTGCAGTATCTGTCCATCTCCATCCCCCTCTTCCTTTCCTGACTCTATTGTTTTTTTCCCAGCACCCAAGCTCTCCCTGCAGGTGGGAGCCCTACCCTCCAAGGACTCCGACTCCGATTCTGACTCTGACTATGAACGCTATGATTTCCACACGCAGCCCCCAGTGCCCCTCTCCACCTTCTATAGTGAGTGTCTCCCTGCCTGACTCCCTGGCCTGGGGAGCTTGAGATGAATAAAAAAGGGCTTTCTGGGTTTCACTGTCAAGTTTTAGCACTGCCTCCTAGGGAAGACCAGACACCCTCTTCCTCATTTATTCCTTCTGTGAAATGGGAGTAATCTGAATTGCTTTTTTCAGAGGAAGAGAAGTATAGGTTCACAGGTTCTAAATGCTTTGGAGTCTTGGGACAGATTTGGATAGGTCCTTGTAAGGGGCATCCTCCCCCTCCCTGCCCTTCCTTTCTGATGATCTCTGTCCCAGCCTTCCTTTCCTCCTCACCCCCCACTTTAAGAAGGGCAAGATGGGTGGGGGGAAGGATAGCTCCCCTGAAGCTCACTCTTCTGCTCCCACCTGTCTCAGCCAATGCCTCTTCTACTTGGTCTCCCCAAACCCTCCCCTATATGCCCCTTGTGGGCCCTGAGGTTGGGGTGAGATAAGAAATAGAACGTTGGGGTTTAAGGTAGAGGTCTGAGCAAGGTTCCTGATCACTTGTGGAGGAGCAATGCCCCAGGGAGCCTCTGAGAGCAGCCGCACTTGGACTCACACTGCCAGGGAGCCATCTTTGAGACCACAGGCCAATTCCCTCTTTTAGTAAGTGAGAAAACTGAGGTCCTGGGAATGGGCAAGTGACTTACCCTAACTCCTAAGCATCAGGAATGGGGTTATGAGCCAGGTTCTCTGACTCCAGGGGTGTCATCTTTTCCTTTCTACCACCTTCCCAGAAGGGCATAGGGCAGTACCTCATGAGATGAGAGATCTAGAGGCTGAAGAGACCTTAGAGACCATTGAGTCCCTCATTTTATAGGTGAGGAAATTGAGGCCCAGAAAAGGGAAGTGATTTGTCCAAGGTCACTCAAGGAGTAAATGGTAGACCCAGGATTCAGACTCAGGGCTCAGACTCTCCCAGCTGGGGGTGAGTGGAAGCCAGGAAGCCCACAGGGGAAATGCCTCCAGACATGCTTCATTCAGGGCTGGGCTGTCTGTGGAGCCCCCACCTGCTTTCCACAGACCAAGGCTAATCTGAAGCTCTGACATGAGCAGAGGGTTTGAAGGCTTGCCAAAGTGAGCAGACACAGCCCTACTTGTATTTAGCACCCTGTGAGGCAGATCCTGCAGAGAGGGTGGCCAAGGTGCTCAGGGCATAGCCGGGGAGGTCTCTCTGCCCCTTTGGAGTCCCAAGGCTCACAGGAGGAAGTGACTTGCCCAGGTTCACACAGCTAGTATGTTTCAGAGGGAGGGAAGAGTCCACCCCGGGACTGTCCTCCCAACTCCAGGTGTGTTCTGCAGCATCTCTGGGGCTCATCCCTGACCCCAACCCCACTAGTCTTGATATAAGACTCCTCTGCCCTCCACCACTCCCCCAGGGCAGGGCTAATAGGGGCCCCCTTCATCACCATCATGAACTCTGCTTTCAGACTCCCAGAAGTACCGAGTGACTGAGGACATGGTCCAGCAAAACAGGTTCAGGATGCCCCCACTACAAGAGGGTGAGAAAGAATGGGATGGGGGAAGGGAGTGGCTCTAGGGCCTCCTTGGAGACTCAATTTACCCTGAGAGGCTCCAGCAGCAGTGTCTCTCACCAGCCCACTGTGGTGATTAAACTCTGTGAGCAGAGGCTGGCTGGAGCAGTAGAAAGAGCCTTGGGTTTGGAGCCACAGGGCCTGGGTTCAGATCTCAGCTGTGCTACTTAGAACTTGTATGACCTTGTACAAATTGCTTTGCCTCTCTGGGCCTCAGAAACAGGTTTGTTCCAAAAGCTTTCTGTAAGCCTTAAAGTCCTACATAGGTGTGAGCTATTACTGGTCTCCTCGTGGCCTCAGTTTTCCCAAACGTTAAGCAGGGGGGATAGATTGGTTGATCTCTAAGGCCCCTTTTGGACCTAAGAAAGCTCTATTAATGTCTTTATTTTTAGATTAACCTGCAGTTTTCTTGCTAAAACGTTTGTTGACTGACCGATTAAAGGTCATCTTTTCCTGTTCTCAGAAAAGCTCTCCTCCCCCTGCTTTCTAATCCCCTAAATCTTGACCTTTCATTGCAGATCCCCCTGCCCCAGCTCCTCATAGTTACCCAAGGCATGACAGTGAGTCCAGTACATCTTCTGGAGAAGGTTACTGTAATAGTCCCACCAGCAGGCTGCCTTGGTCCAACCACCTCCTGGAGCAGCCTCCTAACCTGGAGCTGGCTGGCTCCCGGGCCACTCTGCCTGGTAAGCTGATCCAAGGGAGGAACCCTGCTCCATCAAATTTAGGTGAAAGGTTCCTTGGGAAGGTGGGGGTCTATGGGTGCAGAATGTCACATACAGTGTCACTGTATCAATTGCTTTTTCTTATGTTTTTCCTTGTAAGAAAAAGCTCACTGGAGGGGTAGGAAGGGGAATGTGTCTGAAATGACTGATGTGCAAACGAGAGACATCAAGAAGGCTTAACTATTTAAAAATCTGGTTGGAAGAAGCATGAAACTGTTCCATGCTGAGAATCACAAACTCATAGAATTCTAGAGCTGGAAGAACCATCTAGAATGACCCTGCTCCCTGCAGAGCATGGGCTTCAGAGCCAGAAGTTCTAATGCTGCCTCTGGCGCTCACAAGCCTGGGGGGCCTGGCTTATATCTTCCCCCTGCTCCACTACGATTTCCTCCTTTGTAACAACACAGAGAATTGTTCCAGGAAACAGCCGAGGTCCCTTCTGGGTCTGTGAGACATCCCTGACAAGACAGGAAGGCCTGAGTTCAAATCTGGCCTCCAACTATGGATAAGTCACACAGTGATGATGATGCTAGCATTTATATAGGGCTTTATGGTTTGCAAAACACTTTACACGTGTTGACTGAGAGGTGGGTGTTAATAATAATATCTCCATTTTACAGGTGTGGAAACTGAGGCAGGTCCACACAACTAGTAAGTGTCAGAGGCTGGATTTGAACTCAAGTCTTCTGGACTCCAAGTCTAGTTCTTTATCCAATGCACCACCTGGTATCCACTGCCTTTTGGTAGTTTAACTTGACCTCTGTATGCCTCAGTTTGCTCATCTATGAAATGGGCATAATAAAAGCACTTGGTTGCTGTGGGGATGGGGTAAATGATATTTGTAGAGTACTTTTTAAATATAAACTCTCACATGCTTGCACATGGAGGAATTCTCTGCTCTGGTAGCAGCCCCTTCCACACCCGCTGGACCCTCCCTGGAGCACCGACTTCCCTTCGGGCTCCACATTTCACACAATTACTTAGTGTCCAAGTTGGAAGGGACAGACAAAGGAAAAACAAAACCCTACAAAGGTCAAGGGACTTGCTAGACCAAGGTCATATATAGATAAGAAGTGACCAAGCCAAGATTAGGGCCCTGAACTTCAGGTTGCAAGGCCAGGGATGGTCCCAGTTCACCATGTGCCCTCCCCAGGCCACCACCCTTTCTGTGACTGCCAGAACATTCCTCTTGCTTGCTGGGGGGGGGGGGGGGGACACACTCAAGTCCATTGGGCTGCTCAGTTCCTGTTATGAAGGCTCACCTTCCCCTCCCCCAGCCCTGCCCCCAAGCTGGTTGCCTTGCTTCACCACCTGGGGAAGGAAAGCATTTCTTCAGGCTTTCTCTCTTCCTCAGCAGCCCTCATCCCTCTAGGCGCCAGTACCTATCTTAGTGAACAAGGTAGCACATTTTAGGAAGGGAATCCATAGCTAGAGAGTTCAGAGGAGAGTGACCAGGTTGGTGAAGTGACTGTAACCATAGCATACAATGACCACACATAGGCCCTGGGGATGTCTGACCCTGAGAGTAAAAGGTTTAGTGAGACCCAGAAAGGTCACAGGATTTGGAGTCAGGACCTGGGTTCTAATCCTACCTCTTCCATTTACTACCTGTGCGACCTTTCTGGGTCTCCGTTTCCTCACCTGTGAAAAAGGAACAATAGCCCCTCTGTTGCCTATCTTTTAGGGTGAGGAAAATATGAAAGTGTGAGTTATCTGCTCTGACTCTCACTTTCCCATCTGCAAAATGGGATGGGGGTGTAGACTAGATAAACCTCAAGGTCTTTTCTACCTCCAAATTCTAGGCATCTCAGAAAGGAAGTTCTTTTGGGGTCTAATCTGAAGTCATACTGCTGCCAGTCATCTTTCTGGGCAAACAGCTCCCCTTCTCCTCTCATCTAACCCCACCAACCTTACCCCTTGGATTGTAGATGCCCGACTCCTGGCTTCTCAGAACCACCTGAGGCACAATAGCGAATCCAGTACCTCTTCTGGGGAAGATTACTGCAACAGTCCCAGAAGCAAGCCACCTCTGTTCATCTTCCAAGGCTTTTCTTCAGAAAGGAACATCCTGGAGGCCCCTCCCAACCTGGAGCTGGCTGGGTCCCGGGCCACTGTTCTTGGTAAGCCCATCCGGGAGAGCCCATCCATCAAAGCTGGGTGGAGAGGGGGAGGGCTATGGGTATAGAATGTTGCATACCTGACATACTCTGTAGGCTTCCTAGTTGGTTTTGCTAAACTGTTGCGTTTTGGGGTTGTTGTTGTTTTTTTTTTTTTTGGTGGGGGTGCAGAGGTTGTTACAAAGGAAGTTTCACAGGGTGAACAGGAGGAAGAAACATAGCTTTCACTTGAGAGACTTTGTTTTAAAAAACAAAAGAGAAGCATCAATAATGTTTTAATTTTTAAAAAATCTGGTTGGACCACAGTTCCAAAGACCTCATCATGAGGTGCTATCCACCTCCAGATAGAGAGCTGATGGCCTTAGAGGACAGATTGAAGCAAACGTCCTTCTCTCTCTCTCTCTCTCTCTCTCTCTCTCTCTCTCTCTCTCTCTTTCCTTCCTTCCTTGGACAAGACCAATTTATTTTCCTTGATTATACATATTTGTAATGGCTTTATTTTTCTTGCCTTCTCAATAGGTAGAGGAGGAGAGATGGGAGGGAGAAAATTTGGAACTCATAATGAAAGAAAATTAAATTAAAAATGAATAACACTATACCTACTTATGCCTAAAACAATCTGATTGGGAGGAAGCATGAACCTGGAGTGTCCTGAAAATCATGAAACTATAAATTTGTAGAGCTAAGAGGGTCATGTGACTGCAACAAATCCAGACCCTAACTAAAGGAAGGGGCAGGAAGCCTGGATTCAAGTCCTGCTCCAAACCCTGACAGTCTGTGGGAGTTAGGTGAAGTTCCTTCCCCACATGGGATATCAGTGTCTTCCTCTGAACTATAAGACTTGTATTTGGGTGACATATGAGGTTCCCTCTAATTCGACCAGTATGTATTTTCACCACTGCAACACTGAGAAGAGCAACCAGGATGGTAAAGACACTTTACACCATGACATCTAATAATAATACCTGGAATTTAGATAGTACTTTAAGATTTGCAAAGAGCTTTGTAAATATTATCTCATTTGATAATGACATATACTGGCATGTAGTTACTATAATTACTCTATTACCCCATTTTACAGATGAGGAAAACTGAAGTAGAGAGGTGCCTGGGTAGAAAGTATCTGAGACAGGATTTGAATTCAGGCCTTCCAGACTTCACATGGAACACTCTAGCCACTGTGCCACCTTGGTGATAACCAGTTGAAAGACCTGGGAGGAGGTGGGGATGAGTCTGGTGAAGAAAAGTCTTGGGGGAAGGATAGGACAGTGGTTTTCACAAAAGGCGGTGTGATACAGTGGGCAGAACATTGGCTTTGGAGACTAGAAGACCTAATTTCTAACCCTGACTCTTCTACTTATGATCTATGAGACCCTGGCCAAGTAATTTTACTTCCTCTGAACATCAATTTCCTCATCTGTAAAATAAGGTTAGACTAGATTGCATGTAAGGACCCTTCTAACTCTGGATTTATGATCTTCTGATCATAATTCTGCCCATTTCTGAGACTTAGTTTCCCCATCTGAAAAACAAGGAGGTTGGACCAGCTGGCCTCTGAGGTCTGTTCCAGATTTAAAACTATGATTCTGTGGTCCTAAGCATTAAAAAACCCATCACATGAAAGACAGGTTAGGTTGGTTCTCCTTGGCTCCAGAGGGAAAAGCTAGAAACGATCGTTTTCAAATTGCAGAGATGTCATTTTACACTTAATGTAAGAAAATACTTCCTAATAGTGAGAACTGTCCCAAAGCGGAATCAGTGTGCTGCCTGGCAAAGGGCTAAGTTCCCCATCTCTGGAGGTCTGAGTTCAGAGGCTGAACCACCACTTCCAAAGGTCTTTGTTAAGGTGCTAGTGGGATGAAATGGTCTCTGAGATACCTTCCAACTCATCTTCAGGAATTCTGGCATAACTCGAGAAAGTCATCTCTTCAGCTGAGCCCAGATGTGCCTCTGCCCCTGTCCCCCAGTGATTCTAATTTTATCCCTTGAGGCCAAGCAGAATCAGATGTCCCTAGGACCAAGTACCAATCAGAAAAAAAGTCTTCCCTTGTTTCTGGTTCCCTTGCAGGAAGCCACTCTAGAACTGAGGACAGCTCCAGCACCTCCTCTGGGGAGTGTTATGAGAATTCTGGCTCATCCCAGGCGCCTCCCATGGCTTCCTTTGTGTGTCCAGGTAATAGAGGGGAAAGGAGAAAGTGAAATACCCATGGGGTGAATGGGGAGCAGGTAGGCAGTGTGGGATGTTTGGTTTGGATGGGTGAACCCAAGACAGAGAGGTGTGTGTGTGTGTGTGTGTGTGTGTGTGTGTGTGTGTGTGTTTGAGGCAGGGAGTCTTATTAATAATAACAATAATTTGAGCATTTGTCGAGTGCTTTAAAGTTTGGAAAGCATGTGTTATCTCATTTGATCCTCACAACAGCCCTGGGACATAGGCATCATTTTACAGATGGGTAAACTGCAGTTGAGAGTTTAAGAGACTTGCCCAAGGTAACATAGCTAATAAGGTCTGAGCAGGATTTAAATTCAGGTCTATTCTGGCTCCAAGACTTTTCTTCTCCAGACCAATCCCCACCCCCAGGTCTTTCAACTGGTTATCACCAGTGGTACAGTGGCTGGAGTTTTACCTCTGGAGTCTAGAAGACCTGAGTTCAAATCCTGTCCCAGACATTTTCTACCCAGGCAACTTTGTCTGCTTCTGTTTTTCTCATCTGTAAAATGGGGGTAATAGAGTAATTATAGTAAATTAGCACTCCAGGCTCTGAGCTTATCTTGTGGTTCCTTTGTTTCTCTATCCAAGAGTTGTGGAGACAAGATCCTTTGCTTTGGAGTTGCTTCTCTAGTTCTGACTCCATGATTTGGAGCTCTATCTCAGAGGGATAGGGCCAGCTTGATGGGCTAGGCAGTGCAGTGGAAATTTGGATTTGGAACTGGAGGACTGGAATCAATTCCCATCTCTTCTGCTTACTTACCTGTGTGACTGTTGACAAGTACCATAACTTCTCTGGGCCTCAGTTTCCTCATTTGTAAAATGAGAGGATTGAATTAGCTCTAATGTCACTTCTTTTGAGGGCTTGGTTTCCTCCTCTGTAAGATGAAGGCGTTGGACTCTATGGACCTCTAAGGTCCTTCTCCAGTTCCAAATCTGTAATTCTGTTCCGGGTTTGGGGTGCAAAGTCGAGCCTTCCCAATGTCCCTGTCAGTGGCTGTGTTCCTGAGTTGGGGAAGAGCTCCAGTTATTCCCTGAGCTCTGGAATTCGCAATATTAATCATCTCATCCCAGAGAAAAATGTGCTGAGTAGAGGGTGCTTGGGGATTGGAGATAAGGACCCCAGGGGTTGTATTCTTTAGGTCTCATCTAATCTAGTGGAGCTCTGGCAGCCAGAGGAGGTAAGGGTCTCAGGGGACGAAACGTGCTTGCCATCTATATATTCTGGCTTGGGCAGAGCCATGTACCCCAGCAGTCACAGGTGGTCATGAAGATGACTCATCTGATGAAGATTATGATGACATTGGAGCTTCATAGAGCAAAACCCAGGGAGAGGGAAGGATGCCTACGGAGTCCTGTACCAGTTGCCCCCCATTCTGCCTCCTGCCTTCAAGCCTTCTGGATCACCGAGAGCCACAAAGTCATACAGATTCAGATCTGGGAATCGACCAGTTTGGAGCCAGAATCCCACTTCCTACCCTGAAATTGATCGGTCTCCAGTCTGTAGTTTCTGAGCCTTAAACCAATTCACATCAGCTAATCTGTCTTGACCCTTGTCTGCTGATGAATCTACAACCTCAGGTGGCTTGTGCCTCAGTGGATGACAGGAAGAGAATCCCAGATCTGGAAGGAACTTCTGAGACATGGGCTTAAACAAAAATCCTTTCCATGACATTTCTAACAAATGGTCATCCAGCCTCTATCTGAAAATCTCCAGTGAGGGGGGAAACCTGCTACCTCCTGAGATAGCTCACTCCATTTTTGGACAGCTCAACTTACTATGAAGATCCTCTGTTTGGCACTCCGACCCTTATCCCTACCCCCCCCCCCCCCACTGCTCTTCATTCTGTCCTCTGGAGCCAAGCAGAACAAGCCTTCTACCATAAGAGAGTTTCCATATCCTCTCTATCTTCTTTTGTCAAATGTAAACACCCCAAGTTCCTTCAGTTGGTCCTCACAGGGGTTTCTTGCCCTTTTAACCCCCTCTCCTCACGCTGGTAAACTGTCAACATCACCTTCATTGACTAGGGAGGTTATCCTTCTCACGCTGGTTGCCCTCAAGTTGACCCCATAGCTTCATAGGATGAAGTCTGGATTTTGAGTCAGAGGGTCTGGGGTTAGATCCTCGCTCTGTTACTATCTATAGGCCCTTGGGCAAGTCACTTCTCTCTGAGCCTCAGTCTTCTCATCAAAAAGGGGATTGACCTAGATGATCTTGAATATCTCTTTGAGCTCCAAATCCTATAATTTATCATCTCTAAGATGCTGACTGCTGCCCTCTTCCCAAGGTTCCTCAAACTCTCCCTATATTAATAGTAGCTGCTAAATATAGCAGAGGCCACAGCAGGAACCAGACCTATGGGAATCTCCTCAGGTCACCATCCCTCGAAAGCCCAGGAGGCACCAATGGCTTCCAGTGGAGAGCTTGTCTTGTATCTGGGAGAGAGACTGCTTCACCCCAACATGCTGTCACTTCCCCAGAAGCAGGGACCAGGCCCTAGGTTCAAGTGGATGCTGATGGAGAAGGCTAAGACAGGAACCCACAATTCCTTCCCATCCCTCTTCAGATGAGGAGATTTATAGAGGGCAATTTTCTTTCCCATTTGGTTAAAAAAGAATGAAGCTTACAGAGAAATGACCATTATACACAGTTTCCCCCTCAATCCCTGGAGTCCCAAAAAAGCAGGAGAAGACTTTGGATCACTCATTCCTGACTATACTGAGAATAAATGGGCTTTTTAAGCAAAAAAAAATAGAGTGTGAAGTCAATGTGAGGGTTTAAAATCGAGAAGCTCTGCGATTGTAATGGGTCAGACCCTGGACAGTGGTCAGGGGGGCTATAAGTGGGTTTCCCAAACAAGAGAGACATCCATCGGTTAATAAATCAATGATCACTTAATAAGGACCTACTTTGTGTGAGAGGTACTGTGCCAAGCACTGGGGACAGACAAAAGTGAACTTGTGCCTGTGCTCAGAGAGCTTACAACAGGTGTGTATATGTGTGTATACATACATACATGCATATACTCACACACACATGTATATTATATGCATATGAACCACTCATTTGAGAGGGAGGACAATGATAAGTGGCAGGGATAGAGAAAGGCCTCCCATAGAAATTCTTAGCTCATCATCAGAGCTAAGCCTGGAAGTAAGCAAAGGCTTTTAAAATGCAGAGGTGAGTTAGTCAGCAAGCATTTATTAAATATTTCATGTATGCAAAAGCACCAGGGGTGCAAAGGAAGGGAAAACCCCACTCCTACATACAGAGTCCTTGCCCTCAAAGTGCTTACATTCTAATTGGGGGGGTGATACAGAAATATCTGTCTATATGCAAGCTCCACAGAGAGTACATGAGGGTAAACTGAGAGGGTCTAGGGGCAGGGCAGGAAAGGCTCTTCCAGAAGGTGGGATTTTGTAGCAGCAAGCACCCCAGCATCCCCAGAGTGGCTGCCAACACAGGTTCTTAGATCTGCTTTTGTAAAGGAAAGCAACTCAAAATGGGTTAACAAGCTTACTTTAATCAAACAAACACACATTACCTAGTTCAGGGGAAAAAGGTCAGCACCCGAACTTCAGAGTTACAGAACTTACAGATCACACAGACAGGCTTCCAAACTGTCCAACCATTATATCAATACCAAATCACAGTTACCAGAGAGGGAAGCATCAACATCTGGGTTTTCAAAGCCGGGGGGCTCTCAACAACGGCTTCCCAGAGTCTCATCTGGTCAAATCACGCAACCCTTCTCAAAGTGAGCCCCAAAGCAAAGCCTCTCCTCAGGGCTTATATAGCCTTCTCCTGGCTCAGAGATTGTAACAACTTCCTTGACCCACTGCCCAATCACAAAGTATCAAGGTGTGGGCTTTCCTGAAAAACAAGCCTCCCACCACAGGCTCCAGGTGCACTTAAGCTAGGGGCAGGGAAGATCTTTAAATTTGCATTTCCATTACAGATTTGAGCTGAGTCTTGAAGGAAGGTAGGGAATCTAAGAAGTAGAGATGAAGAGGAAGGCAGGCCAGGCAGGAGAGACTGCCAGTGCAAAGGCACAGAGATGGGGGATATAGTCTTATATTCAAGGAACAAACTGGACCAGATATTGTGAAAGGAACTAATGTATAATGAAATGGAGAAATAAGGTTCCACATTGCTTATATTCCCCTAATGTTGCCCAATAGGTAAATGGAGATTTCAACAACTGAATTCAACAAATGTTCCTGAAGCACCTACTATGTGCTAAGCGCTATGACAGGGTGAATTATGACTATTGCCTGGAATGCTCTTGAGGTCTGGGATTCGAACTCATTTGGGGAAAAGTGACCCTGATTCCTAGGGCTCTATTCCAAGAATGGATTCTGGAAAGTTCAGAATATTAGGGGTGACATTAGTGGGTGTTTTTCTCCTTCATGCTGGGGATTTGCAATTCAGTTCAGTAAGCACTGAGTATGCATGGTTTGTGTGTCATACCTCCCTTGAAATCTTTCTCCAGACCTTTGTCATAATGTGGAAGTGACTCTGGACACTCAAGGGATGGTCCTTCAGAGCATTAACTCCAGCCAGCCCTGCCAAACTGGCAAGGCTTTATAAAGATCCAAGAAAGATTGAGGGACCCAACGTCTGTTATCACAGGATCTACCCAGCTCGGTTCAGAAAGGCTAATTACTAGGTCTGCTGGGGTGGGGGGGTGAAGTGGGGTAGAGTGAGAATGGGGGGTGATGGCTTCTGCAGTCACAGCTACTCCAAAGGGCTCTCTTCCCAAGAATAGAAGAGTGGAACCCAGAGATGGTGAGGAGAGTAACCACATCGCAGAACCATTACGTATTGTAAGTGTCTGCAAGGCACTGCACTCTCTCATTTCACTGGCAAAGTTAATTCATTTTAAAAAATAGATTTCCCTTTGGGACCCAGGGAGTCACAGCTGGGTAGATGTTCTTGATTGCACTCCAAGCCCACCCCAGTGCGTGCTCTGCCAAGGTGAACACAACGACCTTGGTTTTCCTCTTCCTCCTTCCCCAGGAAAGGGATAACTGCTTCCATCTTGGTTTTGGGGAAAGAAAGATATTCCTTTGGATCCATGGCTACTCAAGAGAAGCATCCATTCAAAGGCTTCTCATCATTATTAGCCTAATCAGAACCAATGCAGAGAGTTTCCTCATTCATTTAGTTTTTATTAAGTGCCTACATGTTAGGCACTGTGCCAAGCCCAGGTAACACCATGCAAAATTGTTAACAGCCCCTGTCCTCAATAAATTTGCATTCCATTGGAAGAAACAAGTATACAAATAAATATGCAAAATATATACAAAGCAATTTCCAGGGTGAGAGTTGGTAGGTGTGGGAGGATCGGGAAAGGACTCCTGTGTTCCGGGATGGCCTTCAGTGTCTACAATGTAGCCAGCATGAATTTAGATACTAGAGGAGATTCAAAGGTGTTCCTTCCCTCAGGGAGCTTATAGTCTAATCTCCTGAGCTACAGTCCCATGTCACCATCTGCCTTTTGACCCTCCAGACTTGGGCAAAAAGACTTCTAAAATTCAACATGACCAGAATAGCACTTATCATTTCCCCCTCCCCCCTTTCCTCTTTAAATCTCTCTCTCTCTCTCTCTCTCTCTCTCTCTCTCTCTCTCTCTCTCTCTCTCTCTCTCTGTCTCTCTCTCTCCTCTCTCTCTGTCTGATTCTGTCTCTGTCTCTGAGTCTCTGTCTCTATCTCTCTGTCTTTGACTTTGTGTCCCTGTCTGTCTGTCTGTCTGTCTCTGTCTGTCCCCCTCCCCTCTCAGCTTCACCTCTTAGACACCCTGGGTTCCTTTAAGAACATAGCTTTTGCAGGAGACCCCTCCCCCAACTACTGTTGTCTTCCCTCTGATAGGGTAGCTACTCCGCATGTAGCTTGTCTATGCCCAGTTTTAACCTGTTGTCTCCCCGATTAGAAGGTAAGCCATGTGAGGGCAGGGACTATTTGTGCTTTTATTTTTTATCTCCAGCGACTATTCGTGGCAGAAAGTGAATGCTTAGTTAGGATCTTGTTGCCGAAGCCACATTGTAGAAGCTACCATTTTTGTATTCATCATCTAAAGGTACTTCCTAGCCCTGACGTCCTATGCTCTAAAATCCCTTCAACCTGACATTCTATTCTATGTTCCCAAGTCCCTTCTGGTTTTTGTTCTATATACTATGTTCTAAATTCCCTCCCAGCCCCAACATTCTTTTCTGTATTCTAAAGCTTTCCCAGCTTTGGCATTTTCTGTTCTATAGGCTAAGATCTCTGAAGCTCTGACATTCTCTATCTATAACCGAAAGTCCCACCCAACTCTGATATTCCCTGTTCTCTGTCCTAAGGTCCTTCCTGGCTCTCACATTCTGTGTTCTCTGATTTCATGTGAACCAAATATTCCCAAGGACAGATAGACAAGAATGAATGGCATTCATGCAAAGAAGGAACAAAGGATCAGACTGAATATTTCTGTCCTCAGGTACAGATTGAATTGGAAGGTAGAAGAGAACAATCCCCAGAGATTGGCTTCTTGGGATTCAGTTTCCTCTCCTTGCTTCACAGGGGTGATTGGCCTGACCATAGAGTGACCCCTCAGGGAGCCAGCATGGGGTTCACATAGGTGGGCAGGGTCGATGCTGTGTTTTCCTTTCACCTGTCCACAGAAGCAGCTAGCAGTCCCCACATAACTGTTGCAGGATGTGGTTACACCTTGGCTCCTCCCCAACACCATCCCCAGGGCTTTCTGAACCCCTTCCCAGAGGCAGGGGCTGGGTGATTCCTGAAGAGAGGGAGAGAGGATCAGCTACTGTGCCCAGGTACAAGATTCCACACTAGATCAGGGCAGGTGTGGTGTGGGGTTGAGTTAGGGCTCTTTGTGAGCCTGCTTGCAACTGCAGGGATTGGGGGGGGGGGGGGGGTCCTGTGGAGGGTGTGGCTAGTGGTCTGCATGTCCAGGGTAAAGGAGTGTGATTAAAAGATTTCTTTGGGGACCCTCAATGCTTGATTTATAAGTGATTTGCTCAGTCTCCAGTAGAAGAACTAGAGGCGGGGCCTGAGGAGGGGGTTCAAGGACGCCTAGGCACTCTCCAGCCAAGGAGACGGCTCACATACATATCCCACCAGCTGAACTTGAAAGATGAGCAAGACACCACTGTGACTGCCACCTAGTGGCCAACCATATCCAGCCTGGTCACGCCCATTCCTACCTTCTATTCCAGTTTGTGTCTTCCCAGCTTCATTCACATTGCAGGGAGTGGGGGGCTGGGGGATGGAAGAGACACCTGGGGAAATACTCTGAGTTGAGCAGAAGCACACAAGCTGCTTTAAGCTGGAGATCCCTAGCAGTGACTTTGAAAGGTTTCCCAATGGGGTTGTTGAAGGGCACGGCTGGTACCCAAGAGACCCCCACATCCGATGCTACCAAGACTTACAAATCTCTCTCCCATTGTCTTAGTCCCCCTTCCCAAAATGACCACCATGGGGTTATATCTTTTAGACCTTAATAAGGAAACAAATATACCTGACCTGGACCATGGATATCAGTTTCCCCACATGGGAAATAGAAGGAGGTGGATTGGATGATCTCTGAGCCCCCTCAAAGGCTTCACATTCTATGTTCTCTATTCTAAGGTCTCTACTGTGCTAATAGTCTATACTCTAAAGGTCCTTCTAACTCTGCCATTCTCTGTTCTAAGGTCCTTTCCAGCTCAGACATTGTGTTCCAAGGTTCCTTGCAGTTCCATATGTTCTGTGTTCTAATGTCCTTTCCAGGTCTGAAATTGTCTTCTATGTTCTTTTTTTTTTTTTAAGCAATTGGGGTTAAGTAACTTGCTCAAGGTTACACGGCTAGTCATTATTTGTGTGTGGGTGCTCATTTTCTGAGGCCGGATTCGATCTCGGGTCATCCCAACTCCGAGGCCGGCGCTCTTACTCACTGCGCCACCTAGCCACCCCTTTTAGGGCAACTGGGGTTAAGTAACTTGCCCAAGGTCACACGGCTAGGTTTTTGTTTGTGTGGATTAAGTGTCGGAGGCCGGATCTGAACTCAGGTCCTTCTGACTCCAGGGCCAGCGCTCTACTCACTGTGCCACCTAGCCGCCCCTGTCTTCTATGTTCTAAGGCTTTTCTCAGCTCTGACGCTCTATGCAGCAAGGTTCTCCTCTGCTCTGATGTTCTGTGGTCCTAGGTTCCTCTCTGCTCTGACATTTTCTATGACCCAAGGACTTCCAGCAAAGACTATAGTACTCATTCATTCATAAAATGGCCTGTTAAAATTATTCCTTACAGGGGGCTGACTCTAGGGAATAATTCTGGCTTCTTTCCAGTAACAATATACTGGGGCAATCATTCGGTCAAGTAATCAATTGACTAACAAGTAAGTCATTATGATTTACTTGTTATGTCAGCCAACAAGCATTCATTAATGTTTATAATGGGCCAAGTACAGTAGTGATGCTGGGACTACAGAGGCAGGCATGAAAGCAGCCCCTGATCTTTTGGAGCTCAGTTCTAATGGGAGACATGTAAATAACTGGGTACATACAAGATAGAGAGAGGATAGATGCGAGGTAACCTCAGAGGGAGGTCACCAGCGTGGGGGAGAGGTGCTGCCAAAGGTTGGACCTACACTGAGTCTTGGAGGAAGGACAAGAAGCTGGGGGGAGTAGGGGTAGTCAGAGGTGAGGAGGGAGCATCCAGCTCCAAGGGAAACCCTCACTCTAGGGGACACAAGAGGAGACACAGTTCCTGCCTCCATAGCAGAGACAAGGCGGGATCTAAGGAACCCACCGTGGGGAGATGGACACTCTCTACAAACACTGAGGATGCCAGGGAAGGGGGAGCGTGGCTGTAGGTTACAGCTCAGCTCAGGTCCATCCTCAGCTAACAGACAAAAGGCTGCGGCTGGGAGGGGCTTTGGAACATACAAACGACAAGCCAGGCCCGGGGCTGGGCTTGCCATTGCCTCAGAGCCTGAATGCTCACGTCATAGGAGCTGGATTGGAACCCTCCCTCTGCCTGCTGTGTGATGGTAGGCCAGCACTTGCCCTCTCTGATCCTCGGGCTCCGTATCTATAATGACGGTGCCTCCCAGGCTTCTCCACCTCCCAGTTCTGCTCTTCAGGGGATCATATATAGAAATCTAGGAAAGGATTTAGAGGCCAGCTACTCCAGTCCTTTCATTTTACAGATGAAGATCAGAGAGGTTAAGTAACTTCCTCAGAGTCACACAGGGAAGCAAATGACAAAGGCAGGATTTGAACTCGGGTCCTTTGACTCTGAATTCAGCACTCTTTCCACTACATGCTGCCTCCTGCTCTGAGATGGCCAGGTTGGGCTCTGAAGTTGGTTTGTCCTGTCCTGCTCACCTCCCCACCCACCCAACCAGGGGTGAAGCAGCAGCCTATTTAGCTAGAGGAGAGTTGAGGGGGGCTGTCCTAGGGTCTCCTCTGCCTATCAGTGGGTGAGAATTTGAGCAGCCTCCTTCATCCCAGAAGCCCCTCCCCGATCACCCAGAGACACTGAGCATAATGAACTTCCCATCATTCTGGCTCCTGGAATCCATAGGGGATGCTGGCTGTATCTCAGTGAAAACAGAAAGCATTGACTCCATGTTGATATCATGTATCTGTGAGAGAGAGAGTCTTCAGGATGCAGGAGAGGATTGTTTACCTGCCAAACACCGGCACTTTCACAAACCAGGGAGCCACAGGATTCTAGGATTCTTTTTTTGTTTGCTGTAAGCCTGTTTATAGAGTAATAACAGCTGACATTCATAAGGGTGGCAATGTGACATGGGGAAGAGGTGGCTGGCCACCAAGTTAGAGAGATTGATATTCGTGTTTTGCATCCGATACAGGTTGCATGTGTGACTCTGGGCAAGTCCCTTAATTTCCCAGTGTCGCAGACAGTTGTCTGATCCTATAAATCTCAGATCAGGGCTGACTCCTGTTGGTGAAGGACATTTCCTCATCCAGGGACTTCCCTATATCAAAGAAATCACCAATTGGTTAAATCATATTCTTTTTTTTTTTTTAAAGCAATTGGGGTTAAGTAACTTGCTCAAGGTTACACGGCTAGTCATTATTTATGTGTGGGTGCTCATTTTCTGAGGCCAGATTTGATCTTGGGTCATCCCAACTCCGAGGCCGGCGCTCTTACTCACTGCGCCACCTAGCCGCCCCTTTAGGGCAATTGGGGTTAAGTAACTTGCCCAAGGTCACACGGCTAGGTTTTTGTTTGTGTGGGTTAAGTGTCTGAGGCCGGATCCGAACTCAGGTCCTTCTGACTCCAGGGCCGGCACTCTACTCACTGTACCACCTAGCTGCCCCAAAACATATTATTCTTACTGTCATTACTATTATTATTACTATCTTTGGAGGGGGGGGAATAGTGGATAGAGAGCCAGCCTCAAAACCAGAAAACTTGAGTTCAAGTCTCTGACTTCCGACTGTGTGACCCTGGGTAAGTCACAACCTCTCAGTGCTCTGGGCAACTCTCCAAGACTCCATAAGCTGCACAGCAGATAATCTAATCATTGGGAGAGGGAGTTTCCTCATGGAAACTCCAAACCCCAGTGAAATCACAGGTATGATTTATATCTCTCTATCCATCCACCTCTCTATCTCTATCCATGATCTATTATCTATCTCTGTCAATATATCTGTCTACCAACTGTTTATCCATCATCTATCTCTACATGTTTACCATCTATTTCTATCTCTATCCATTATCTGTCATCATCCTCCTCCTTATCATCATCATCCATATCTATCATCTACCTATTATGCTTTGAGTTACAAAGTGTTTTGCATGTTTTGCATCTCACTTGATATAGACTTGATACATTTTACTGTAGCATGATGTGACCCAGAGCTCAAGAACAAGGACCTCTAACATGTCAGGCAGCAGGCGGTAGGAGTTGTGGAGCCAGAGGGGTCTAGATTCAAATTCTGACAATGGTGGTTACTCTCTGTGTGGAACTAGGCAATTTACTTAATCTCGGTGTCTGCTCCAACTTGAGGGAGTCATAAAACTTGACTGACAGGGATGCTGACAAATTTCTGTTATCTTATCTCAAGTGGTCTCCAAGTGCCTCCCCTTTATTTCTCCTGGATTAACTCTACTGTCCCCTCCGAGGCTGCTCCAAACTGTCTCTTTCTCTCTTCAAGTCTCCTTCTCAGCAAAGGATTTCATCTCATACTAAGCTGAAAATAGAGTCATCCCTTATGAATGCGTGGGAATTCCCTCTTGAATGAGTGGGAACAATGTATTAAGTCTTTACTATGTGTCAAGCACGGTAGTAATTGCTGGGGATGCAAAGAGACAAGAAGAGATGGTCGCTGTTCTCCCTGCTTTTGAGGAGCTTGGGCTCTAATTGGAGAAGGCAAGACCTGAAAAGCTCAGGAACAAGCAGCTGAAAGGTCCAGGATCCCTGAGAGCATGTCTGGGGGGCAGATGGTAAGGACCAGGTGAGGGAGGCAGAGCTTAGGTTACATCAGTGACAGGGGCTCTGGGGCTCCAGAGACAGGGCAGATGATAAGACCTAGTGGTCCTCCAGCTCATCAGAAGGAATAGAAGTGGTGAGTCCCATATCATCCAAGCTGTATGAGCGGTCAGGGAGCCTCAGTGGGTCCAAAGGGTCCCTGGTCAGGAAGGGAAGGGCATGAAGGGGGAAGTGACCATGGCAGCTCTTCCTGCCTTCTGGATTTTCTAGATAAATTCTGGAACCAGAGGAGAGTAGATAAAGGGCAGAAGGGCGTTCCCTTACCAAACCGAGTACTCTGCTTGAGACCTGGACACCATCCCCTTCCATCTCCTCCTAGAGCTTTCCCTTTCTGTCAGCTCCTCAGTCTCTTTGTGTTGGGAGTAAAATCCCCACTTATCCATTATATCATTGCCTACCACCTACAAACATGCCCATATCTTCCCCTTCCTTAAAAAGCATGTTCTTGTCCCTTCTAAGTTATTGCCCTACATCTCAGGATCATCAGGTCAAAAATCAGAGATTTAGAGTTTCATGGGGTGGTAGGTCTAACCAGCACAACTCCCTTGGAAAGATGAAGAAACTAAGACAGGAGAAGTTAAGTGATCAGCCTGAGGTCACACAGGTAAAAATGAGGAGCAAAGCCAGAAAGTAAAGCCTGGGCCACTGACTCCAGGCAGTGCTTTTTCCACCGTACCAAACTGCCTCCTATTTCTCCCAGTCGAACCCCCAGCAACAGCTCCTTAATAACAATTAATATTAATAGTTAACATTCATTTAACTCTCCCCATGCACCAGGAACCATGCTAAGTGCTTTTTATCCCATTTGATCCTATTTACATTCATTGTCTCCATTTTCTTACCTCCTACTCACTACCCTTAGGTTGTAGTCTGGTCCTCTCTCCAAGGTCCCCAGTGCACTCTTTTATGAAATAAATCATTGCTGACCCCTTTTTTCTTTAATTTCATCTGCATGACCTATGAGAATCTTCTCCCTTCCCCCAACCTCCCCCCTCTGTGATGGATGGAAGGAATGAAGGAAGGAAGGAAGGAAGGAAGGAAGGAAGGAAGGCAGGGAGAGAGAGGAAGGGAGGAAGGAAGGAAGTAGGGAGGATGGAAGGAAGGAGAGAGGAAGGAAAGGAGGGAGGGAGAAAGGAAGGGAGGGAGGGAATTAAACTGCTGACTCCAGAATTAAGAGAAACATTGAGATATGACAGAGGCACATTAGAGTTTTGAGTTAAGCAAATATTTGTACTGAGAGCTGTCCAAAAGTGAACTGGCTGCCTTAGGATACAGGAGGCAGCTGGGTAGTTCAGGGGCTAGAGTCCTGTGCCTGGAGCCAAGAAGACCTGTGCTCAAATGCTGCCTCAGACGCTCACTATCTGGTGACCCTGGGCAAGTGATTTACCTTCTGTTTGCTTCCGTTTCCTCATCGGTAAAATCAGAATGACAGGAACAATTGTGTCCCAGGGTTGTTGTGAGGATCCAATGAGATGCTATTTGTAAAGTGTTTGGTGTCATGCCTGGCACATAGTAGGCACTCTAGGCCTGGCACACAGTAGGCATACTATTGTAGGCTTGTTCCCTTCCCTGCAGGTCTTTAAGCAGAGGTGGGATGAGACTTATCTGAGGCATTCTTCTTCAGAGTGGCTTATATTCAGAGCTGGACGGGAGCTTAGAGGCCATCTAGTCCAATATAGTCCAACATTTTACAGATGAGGAAACAAGTGAGGTAAGGTCTATGACATTCAGGGACATACAGACTGAGCCAGATGCCCCTGAGCTCCCTTCCAGCTCTGACACCGTGATTTTCTGTAACAAGCCTCTCAGGAAGATAGTCCACGTATTTTTATCCTCGTTTTACAGATAAGGAAACTGAGGCTCAGGGTGTAAGTGACTTGCTCAGGGTCACCCAGATAGTAAGTGAAGGGGGGCAGATTTGAGCCCAGATATCCCTGACCTCAAGGTCACCCCCTCTATTGAATATGCTGCCCTGCTTTTCATTATAAGCAACAGTCACAGATCAGTTGCCCAAAGGGCCCCAGCCCGTTTTCATTCCTATTGAAGGAGACTTTATAAGATCTGTGAAAAGCCTGCAACCACATGGCCTTTATCTATGAATCATCAGCTTCACATCCACATCTGACTGGCATTGGGTAGGGCAACCTAGTCAACAATACAGCTACAATCGATATTTGGATTGCCTTTATATTCAAATGTATTCACAATATTGTTCATCACAATTAAGTAATAAATCTCTGATTAGGAAAAAAAATCTGCAGACATCTATTGCTGATGAAGCACCAACCTTCCTAGAAGCCCTTCTTCTGGGGCATCCCAAAGCAATTGTTCCAGTTAATTGACTCTCTATTTATTTATTTTTATTTGTGTTTGGTTTTTTATTCTCTCTTTTAAAAAAGGAAATCTACTCAGTGGAGGCCAAGGATTATAAAATCCACAATGAGAAGGGCCCTAAAACCAATCCTTTTATTTTACAAATGAGGAAATTAAGGCCTGGGGAGAGGGAAAGTAAGTCTTCCACCAAGGCGTCAATGTTCACCTAAGGCCACACAAACCATCTTAATAGCCAGAATTAAGGCCTGAAGCTCTGTTTTCTCATTCAAGGTCCTTGCAACCCCACCACTGTGCTCCTTAACCTTCCTTTCCCTTGGGCTATGTGTGGCAAGCCATTGTGTGGTCCAAGGCATTTTCCACTTTCCAGTCAAGTGTGAGCTGTGAAGAGTTCCAAGACGATCTGTTTGCCTTCCATGGCCAAGGGGAATAAGAGAGAGATAACTATTATGGGGGGGGGGGGGGAGGGTGACCATGAAGATAAAAGGTAACATGAGAGCTGGAGAGACCCCAGGACCTGGAGCCAAGAGTCTTGGGTCTGATGCTCTACATCACTGAACTAGCTTTATTAAGTCCCTACTATGTGCCAGTCCTGTGCTCACCTGGAATGACGTGGTGTGTGATGTTCTGACTCTATGACCTAGGGAAGGACATCAGCCCTCTGAGTCTCCCTTTTCCCATCTATAAAATGCAGAAAATAATCCTTGTATCACCTGCCTCTGTTATTATGAGGAAGATACTGTTTAAGCTCAAAGTTCAACAAACACTAGTCATGAATATTTTCAGTACTGATTGTGGTTCCTTTTCTGAGTATTTCAATGTGAAAATATGTATTTTCCCTTAAAATCCTACCTTTTGGAATGGACCAACACTTTCGACACCACTGGAATATCAGATTGTAACAATGGCTTGTGTGGCCTGTAAGCCATCCAGCCAATGGCCATCTCCCTCAAGATTCCCCTCTCTTGGTCTGGGTAGACATCATTCCAGCCCATGGTCCCTCCCGAGGATATGACGGCATGTTCTCCACCACAAGCGAGTAGCGGAGGTGACCTTTTCCACTGGAAGCCTCAGCCCTGATGTCTATCTTGGCAACGATATCACTCAATTGCCCTATCAGTTCCATCTGTGGTTTTCCATTTCCGGCCCTTGAGAGGGCCTTCCCCCGATTCCCGGGGCTAGGCAAGAGCTGGGCTATGGTTCCCAGAATGACTCCCTTGCCGAAGCAGTTCATCCCTGGTCTCCTGCCTCCCGAGGAAGTGGGATCAACCATGAGGACCAAGGTGCAGTGGGATGAGGGGGGACCCAGCAGGGAAGGAACCAGTTCAAACCCACCTCAGTGGAAAATTCCTCTCCTACCACATCCTTCAGCTGTTTACCAGTTCGAAGTGATTCTGGTATCCTGAGATGAAAAGAGGCTTTACCCTCTTACCACCAGTCTAAAGGAAACACTGAAATAGAAACAAAGTGTTGAGAGACAAAGAAAAGAAAGAGAGGAGAATAGAGAGAAATAGAACAACGGGGAGGGGAGCTGTAGAGAGAGAATGAGAAAGGCTGTTAATAGCTCAGTCTCATTCCCTCACAGCAGCCCCTGGGTGCAAAGCTCCTGGGTGCAAAGCTCCTCCCTCAGGGGATCACAAGTTTAGAGCCTTGGAAGGGACCTCAGAGGCCATTGAATGCAGCCTCGTCTTTTTACAGAAAGGGAAACTGAGGCTCAGCAAGAGGAAGCAACTTGCCCAAGATCACCTCAGTAATCTGCAGAAGAGCCAAAATCTGAATTCAGGTGCTATAATTCCAAGTTCATCACTCCAAAACTAGTTCTTTCCACTGAAGCACACTGTCTTGTCAAACAAACAAGCAAACAAACAAAGATTCAGAACTGGAAGGAGCCTCAGAGACTGTCTCAGAAGCCTTTGCTCTGAGGAAACTGAAGCCCAGATAAGTCATGATGTTTGTCCATCCCACAGGTGAACAGAGCCAGGATTTGAACTCAGGCCTTCTAACTCCAAAGTCTTTCCACTGTATCTCACTGACTCCTCTCCTATAATTACTACCTGTGCGACTTTGAACAAGTCACAGCCTTCCTGGGTTCCAGTTTCCTCACCTGTAAGATGAAGTAAAGGATTAGATTCAATGGCTCCAAGGTGCCTTCAGCTGGCTCTCAGATCCTTCTTCCTTGCCACCTTCCTTTGATTTATTTCCACCATGTTTTCTTTTCCTCTCCCAGGTTTCTGCTTTCTTTTTGCTTAGCCCCAGCTAATTTGCTCCTTTTAGTATATTAAACATTGGTTCCACCCGACCATGAACAATGAATGCCCTATTGCAGGTGCTGGAGGAGATGCAAAGTTTGGACAAGTACCCTCACTGCCCTCAAGGAGTTTGCCTTCTAGCAGAAAAGGCCACGTGAACATATACAACTACATACAGAAGATATACAAGATACACACATGGTAATTTGGGGAGGAAGGGTACCAGCAGCTAGGGAAATCAGGAAAGGTTTCAGGTAGAAGGTGGTGCTTGAGCTCAGTCTTGAAGGAAGCCAGAGATTCCAAGAGGCAAAAGTAAGGAGTACATTCCTGGCAGGAGGGTCATCCAGTCCAAAAGCATAGAAATGGGAGATGGAGCAACTTACGTATGAAATAGCAAGAAGTTCATACCAGTTGTGTGACCATGGGCAAGTCACTTAATCCTGACTGCCTCACCCCTCCCACCCCACCAAATAGCATGTAGCTCAGTATGACTGATTGCAGAGGCTCTTCAGGAAAATCTCTTGTAAGAAGACTAGAAAGGTGAGGTAAGAGAGGCCCACGTTTGAAGAGTTTATATGCCAAACAGAAGGGCTTATATTTGTCTTAGAATCAATAGGTAGCCACTGGAGTTTACCAAGGAGAGAGGTGACATGCTATACTTTAGGAAAATCACTTTGGAAGCTAAGTGGCAGATGGGTTGGAATGGAGAGAGAATCAAAGTAGGGAACCTTTTAGAAATGATAGAATCCTACCCCCTCATTTGACAGAGGAAGAAACTGAGGCCCAGAGAGTTTAAATAACCTTTCCAGGGTCACCTAGTAAGAAGTGGAAGAGCTGGCATTTAGACCAGAAGCCTCTGATTCCAGATCTATGATTTATTCAACAGCACTGTGCCATAGACCACCATGAGAGACATTGGGCAAGTCATTTCAGAGATTGTGCTCTCATTTTATAGATGGGGATCTGGGCGTGATAAGATAGCCTATTGCTCAGAACCGACACTCTGGGTTATTCCCCAGTGACTAAGTGGTTCAAGGATAGGAACCAGCAAAAGAAGAATTGCAAACTTTTTACAAACTATTTACAACTGAAAAGGTGCTCCAAACTACTACTACTACCACTACTGTTACTACTGCTGCTACTGCTACTACAACGATGACGACAACGAGGAGAAATTCACATCAGAACAATCCTGAGGTCTTACCTCAAAAGCAGCACATTGGCAAAGGGAGCAAAAGACGGGAAGAGTCAAAGCTGGAAGGTTTTTAGAAAGACAAGCATAGGAAAACACTGTTGATGAAACTGGGAATTGGACCACCATTCCCAACAAATTTGGTCCAATAAAAGTCTGCAATTTTGTTGAAAAAATTGGCGGAAATCTTCATATACTTTGACCTAGAGAACCCATTTCAATACAAAAAGAAGAATCTCTTAAAAAACAAAGTAGTCATAGTAACTAGGTGGTGCAGAGGCTAAAAATGCTAGATTTGGGGTCTGGAAAACCCAATTTCAAACTGAGTTTAAACTGAGTTCAAACCTTCCCTCAAATATTTACTCTCTATGTGACCTGGGCAAGTCACTTAATTTCCATCTACCTCAATTTCCTTACCTGTAAAATGGAGATGATAACAATGCCTGCCTACCTACCTCCCTGGACTGTTGTGAGGATATACTAAGATAATATTGACAAAGCGCTTTGTAAACCTTAAAGTGGAATAGTGGATAGTGTGCCTGGTCTGGAGCCAGGAAGACTCACATTCCTGAGTTTAAATCTGGCCTCAGACACTTACTTAACTAGCTGTGTGACTCTGAGCAAGTCACTTAACCCTCTTTGCCTCAGTTTCCTCATCTGTAAAATGAGCTGAAGAAGGAAACAGCAAAACCCCTCCAGGATCTTTGCTAAGAAAGCCCCAAAATGGAGTCACAAAGATTTTTTAAAAGGATTAAAAAAAAAGACTAAACAACAAACAAAACCTTAAAACACTATATAAACTCTAGCTCTGATTATCATTATTATTCTTTACAGTGCTTTGCCAGCCTTAAGGCTCTATATAATTAGAGAGCTATTATCCCTAGGGCAGCCTTTTCGGTGGTATTGAAGACCTGGAAACAAAGTGGGTGCTTGTTGACTGGGGACTGGCTAAAATTGGGGTGCGTGAATGTAAGGAAATACGACTGTGCCATGAAAGGATGAATATGAAGAATTCAGAGAATTGTGGCAAGACAAAGGAAATGGCGCTAAGTGAAAGGAGGCACATCCCACACAGCGTCTCCAACAATGTAAGTGGAAAGGAGAAACAAGAACCTGGATTCTGCGTCATTAAAACGATCGAGCTCAGTCCAAGGGAAAAAACGGAGCCAAAGTCCCTCCTCCCCTTCTTTACAGAGTCTCTTCCTCTCTGCAGGGGTCTGTGGGTGTGGAACGGCTGATGTGTTGGTTACTTTCACTGCTTTTTCCTCCTTTTTTCTTTTTAAGTATAAGAGGATGGCTAAAGAAGGGAAAGGTATACACACACATTCAGAAATGAAGATATATTAAGAGATAGCAATAAAATATTTGTAAATGAAGTGAAGCTCTAGGCTTCCATGGTCTAGAGTTGATTGTGGGGAGGCTTCTTGCATACTCTTTGGCTCATCCCCCTATACTTGGGAAATATCAGCATTTGGCTCATGGTCTCCACAACAAAAGGAAGAGAGTCCTCAGTCATATACAAGCCCTCAGGCTAACAAAATATCAAATAAAGGACAGGCTTTATTTATCCCAACAACGAAAGTCTGCCACAACGGACACCCAAGCCTATAAACAGTTAAGCTCTCAGTGACCTCTTCAGTCAGCCTCATCTCGAAGCATCTGGACAGTTCTCTAGGTTTACATAACCGAGGGTCAGTCCTTTTTCCTGGATTTCCAGAATCCACATGACTCACAGTGACGATTAAAGTCAAGGTCTATGTTTGTCCCTCTACCTCATGGCTCTGTTCCTCACTGCTCCTCAGTTCCATTTTCTGCTTGGCTCAGAAACTTTTCACTGCTTTGCCATCAGCACTCCCCTGCTCCAGGCTTACATCCCTACAGCTCCCTACTTAGCCCAGAACTTCCTTATCTCTCCACCACTACCTCCAGCCAACGCCATCTCTGGAGCCATGTCGTGCCATGCTGTGGGTATCCAGTGTCCTGGATGGGCCATGTAGATGTCCAGGTGTCCTGCTTCACACCACATCAGAGAACCAAGTCTGAACCCCAGTGTAGCCCTTCAATTCTGTCCTTTTCAGTTCTGGCGTTCTCTGTCATGGCCTTGGCTTTCATGCTTTCCATTTTAAAGCCAACTCTACGAGTACAGTCCAGGTAAATGAGGTAGCTATGAATCAATAAATCATTCTCCACAGGGAGTTAAAGTGGCGATGGAAATACTCGGGGCCAGACAAAGCCTTATCAAAGAGCTGACCCTGTCAACTGGAATTTACTGAGTGGAGGTGGGGAAGGAGTGACATGGTCAAACCGACATTTTAGAAATATCATTATGGTAACTACAAAATCTGGAGAAGGAAATGGCAAAGCACTCTGGTATCTTGGCCAAGAAAACTCCACAGACAGTATTAAAATGCTGAAAGACCTGACATTGGAAGATGAGCCCTTCAGATCAGAAGGGCCTGGTCTACTATGGACATGACTGAATGAAGCTATGAAACATCTCCTTAAGGAGATTATATCATTGATGCCAGAACTAAGTTCTTCTCAGGGAGGCCAGGAGCATCTTGCTTATTAATAGCCTTGGATGTGTCTTTGCATATTTGGGATGAGTTAAATAAAGCCCCTCCTATGTGTTTTGTTAGCCTTAGTGCTCTCATGGGAGCTGAAGGGCCCTTCTCTTTTGTGGTGGAGATCTAGACACAAGTCAAATTTTGATGGTTTTTCAGGGGAAGGCCCCTGTTGGGACATGAGCCAAAAAGATACTAAGTGAGAAGTCCACACAATTTAGCCGAGTTCCTATAAACTCAGAGTAAATTTAGATTCTGGGTTACAGTGTTCCTCCCTATCTCCCAAGATTATCATGAGGCTCAGGTAGGATAATATATGAAAACCACTCTGGAGCCACGAAGCACCAGAGAAGGTGATTTTCTGTGATTTGTGTACCTATCAATGGTCCACTCTCAACTACAGATTGTGTGGCATAGAAATAATCCCAGTAGAACCCCCGCTCTTGCCATGCAGACCTTTACCCTGCCTCTATTATGCCACCCAGTCCAGAGTTATTTCACTATCAACACTATCAACCTGAATCCAGCATGGTCAGGGAGACAAATCTTTTGGGGAAACACAAAGGATCCCAAAGTCAAATAGAAAGGGTTTGGGAGATAGCTGTTGTTTCCAATATGTAGGGCTGTCCAAAGCAGCCTTTCCTCCGAGTACGAATCAGCCTTGACAAGCTGGGTGGGGATGAGAGAGGCAAGGACCTGATTTTGTTCTACAATAGTTCAGGGACATCAAAGTTTCCTTTGAAAGGTGGTTTTGCCCAAACGCCCACATGAAAACCGGAAAACAATGCTGCTTTTTGGGTTGCAACTTTATCAGCTCCATCTCAACAGCCACCACCCCTAGAGAGGAGTTGGCAAAAAGGGGGGGGGGTTGGGCTAGAGAGGAGGAGGTCGAGATAGGGAATCTCTTAGCCTTCCATGTCTGGTAGGCTTCCTCCACTGGAGCCATGGCTAGAACTGAAGCCTTTTGCCTGAAAGGGGCTATGTCTACAAGAGCCGGGGCGATGGAAAACAGGAGCCTCTAGATAAGTCAGGGTGAGAAGAATCTGCTTTCCATAAGGGGATGCAGCAGGTTGGGGGAACACAGAGAAGGGGCAAGATAGAACTGCACTTCTAGTCACCCAAATCAATAAGCAAGAGCTTATGAAGTGTCAGGCACTGTGCTAAGCACTGAAGATACAAAGAGAGGCAAAAGACAGTCCCTGCCCTCAAGGAGCTCCCAGTCTAATATGCCTGTACTTTACTAGACTATTATGGCCATGGCCATAGAAGAATCATAATCACGCACTTAGAGCTGAAAGGGACCTAGTCTATGATGCCCGTTTTAGAGATGACGTCCTTTCATTCTTTCTATCTGATGCCCTCCTGAGACCATCGTATCAGCAAGGAAGCTGATGCCCATTTAAACTCAGTAAGAATTTAGGAAAGTAATACTAATCGCAATAATGATAGTGAGTGGCTCTCGTTTACATAGTGCCTCAAGGTTGTGATGCTCCCAACAAACCTGGGAAGTACGTGCTATATCACCTCCATGTTACAGATGAGGGTCAGAGGCTTGTCTACAGTTAGCAAGTGTCTGAAGTTGGATCCTGACTCCAAGCCCAGAGCCCTATCCCCTGGCCACCTAGCGTCCTACTTACTTAGTAGCTACAGTGTTCAGGGCATTCTGACAGGTACTAGGGGAGATACAAAAGTGTTCATGTACCACATGGTCCCTGCCCTCCTAGAGCTTGTGGTTTAATGGGGAATGTTGGACTAGAATCTAGTCACTAGATGACCTATAAAATCTTTTCAAGCTCAGATCCCAAGGTTCTATAATCATATCCAGGAAACTGAGGAAACTGAGTCATGCTCGGGGTCACATAGCTAGTAACTCACTGAGTAAGAGTAAGTAAGTAAGTAAGACTGAGTAAGATTTGAATTCTGGTCTTCCTGACTTACTCCACACTGCCTCAAATACTGTGTGTAGCAGCATGATGAGATAATAAGAGCACTAGACAGAGTCAGGAGAGAGCAGAGTTCAAGTCCTGGCTCCAGCTATTAGTAATTGCATAACATTACTTAATCACTTTGAGACTCAGCTTTCCTATCTGTGAAATGGGGTTATTATACTTTTTGATACCTGCCTCATAGGTGTCATATGAGAAAAGTTCCTTGTAAATCTTGAAATGCGACTAAAGTGGGAACTTCATATAAGGCAGAGCAAGCCTGGAAGGAAGTTAGGAAGGATTGTATGGAAAGCATGATGGAAGGTCACATGAAACAGGCATGGACAGAGGGAGAGATATATTGTCTGAAAGATGTATATCTAAAACTTAGCTCAGACACTAGTTATGTGACCTGGGCAAGTCACTTAGCCTCTCCATGCCTTGGTTTCCTCATCTGTAAAAAAGGAATAATGATATTTATAGTACTCACCTGAAGCTATGATCTTTCCTCTGAACCCTTCCCTCTTCTGAATGTCTCTATAATTGTTGATTGAAGGCTCCATCACCTCCCCAGATGTTCAAGTACTTGGATCATCACATGGAGGAGAGAGTAGGTGTGTCCCATTTGACCCTAGGGGGCAAAACCAGGAGCCATAGGGGGAAATTATGAAGGGGTAAATTGAGGCTTGATGTCAGGAAAAACTTGCTAATAATTAATAGAATGGGTTGCTTGGGGGAAGAAACCCACATTAAGTCACAGGACTGCATGGTAGACTGAGAGACAGCTGGCTTTGGAAATGAGAGACCAGGCTCAGTTCTCGACATTATAACCTATTGCCTGTATGACCTTAGAAAAGTCCCTTGTCATCTTTGAGCACCAACTTTCTCAGTTGTAAATGAGGAGCAATGTGTCCAGATCAATGCTAACTTACATCTTTTGGTCCTATCAATCCTCTGGTACCATTTGACCACGTGCTATCAAAACAAAGAAAAATCTCTAAGGGTGGAATTTCTAGTATCTGTGATAGATAGACAGGGGAAGGAGGTGGTTACTCTCAAATGGTACCAGAGGATTGGTAGGATTTCAGCCATCCCAGGCAGAAGGGACTCACATCCTCCTAGGGAAAAGATCCCCTGGCCTTCCTCCATCATTCAGTGCCCCATCCCACCACATCACTTAGAATGACGATCGACAGAAATCTGTCCTACTGCCATTCAATTGATCTACCTCAGTGGGCTATGGAAGGTGCCTGTGATAGACCCACAAGCTCGCTCTGGGGGCGGCGGGTTGGCTAAAGCCCTGTTTGCCACATAGCTTTATATGGTAAGCAAATGACATGAGACTTCCCTTCTCTTGGTTGTCACAGCCACGTAGAACGGGTTCTCACTGCGATTTCAGGGCTTCTTAAGGAACTTCATCAGTCACGTGCAGGAGCATGGCCGTGATGAACTCCCACCTTGAAAAGTGCGTGATGCCTTATCAATCTCCTCTTTTTCAACCTCCCAGGCTCCTTTGTTTCCAAGCTTGTCTTCAATGAAATAAATGGTTCAATCTAGGGGAGGAAAGGATCCTTTCCTTCTGTGATTGTCCCCTTCAGCTTCCAGGGACTTTCCTGCTGAAAGCACCTTGTATGTATGTTACACACCCTCGGGGAACACAAATGTACCCACCGCGTGTCTCCCCTGATAAGTTCCTTGGTGCACACACTGCTTCATCTTTGTCTTTTTATCACATTTATCACATGGTTAATACACATTTGTTGGAGAAGGAAATAGCACATCACTGCAGTATCTTTGCCAAGAAAACCCCAAGAATTGGACAGGACTGAAAAAATGACCCAACAGCAGTGTTGGATGATTAATCGGTTGATGATTTGGAGTAAATACCCAAGCCCACCGTACTTCAGAACTATGTACTGCTTCAGGATCTTTAAGCACACTGAAGTCTGTATCTCATTGTGAGAAGGCAATTGTGTTCTTACAGACTGGAAACAGAGCAAAACCAGAGGAAGGGAATAATTGATGGCCTGCCAAGGGTCCTTATATGGGGAAGGGAACCCCCCTCCTACCAACATGCATTATTAATCCCATCTCAGCCATTCTCCACTTGGCCAAGGCTGGTTCTGTGGTAAAGAGCCTCCCTAGGAGGTAGGTATGCATGTGCCTTCTGAGTCTTTGGAGGACAGCATGGGATTTGGAGCAAAGGTAACTGCTCAGAATAGAAGCTTCTTTCTAAAATGTTACCTTAGAGATTCTAAAAACAAACATCCGTCAGCTCTCCAGAGTTTCTTTTAACTCTATTCAGAGTAAGCATTTTTTCTGTCTAGCTCTGGAGAATTAAAACGTGTTCAAGTTCACTTTCCGAAATCCCTTTCTGTTTCTTAAACTATATAACCACCTATAGAAACAAACATTCAAATAACATAAAATGTGATCGTATAGAAAGCCATAAGCTCCAAATTTTTCATAATTTCAGAAGTGTGTATCTGCTTTATCTTTTTCTCCATATCTTCACTTCAGATGGCCATCTATCAACATCGCCATCACATTACTGTTTAATAACCATCAGTCAGCATACACTGTGGCGTGTAACCATCTCCTATGTCCAATCTGTCCTTCACTTGAAATGTGAGGAGTTCCTGTTATTGGCCAGCATTGATGTCATTCCAATTACTGAGATCAAAATAAGGAGTCCTGACTCTTCAGACTCTTCCCTGACCAAATTTATACTTGGCTTTTGACTTGTATTTTAAACGCAGGCATTGTAATGTCCCTTTAAGCCCAGCTGCCTGTGGTTGCTATGTAGCACGCTGGCTTTCTAATCAATGGGCCATCAGTTTTGAATTGTTCGTAAAGCTTTTGTTCCTCTGAAAAACACATTATTTGTACCTCTCTCATGACCTTATCACATCTGGGCTTCTTTAGCACTCTTGATCTACTGTCATCAGAATCTGTTACTGCACAGCTACCCTTGCTTTCCTTGTCCTATCTCCTGAACTACACGGTAATGATTCCAGAGACCTCATCCAATCTCATTTATTCTTTTTATTTCCAGCACAGGGCCTCAATAGTAGCATGTACTTGACACATGTTTGTTGAATGAAGAGGGAAACAGTGTTTCCACTTATTCCTTATACAGATGGGACAATGTGAATATCAGTGATGAGATGAAACAAGGCATTGGTGGAAGGCTGCTGCTCTCTTCAAAGCAACATAAATGCAGCTCTTTATTTAATCAGGGCATCATAACCACAGAGCTAGATAGGGAAAATATCCTATTGAAGCTCAGTGACAACTTAGGGCTTGCACACAGTAACAGCATTAGCTAGAGTATTAAGGCTTACATCCTTTCAAGGCTTTTGGACTAGACAGCCAGTTTTCTACATAGAAAACATGAGGAGCTGGGCTTCCAGCCATGGCAATATGTACATATTATAGGCATAACTTTAGATCTGAGTAATGGAAAAAGTAATTTAAGGCTGAAAAATTCTGCTGAATGAAGGCAATTCAAGGCTCTTCCCATCAGCCTCAGTGTTTGGAATGAAGACAGTGCTGACTAATACTGCCCTAAATCCTCATATCTAGGCTGTATAACTTAGGGCCCACCAGAGTTGTAAACCATCGTGTTACTGAAAGGAGATTTATATTTTAGGTTTGCATACCTTGAAATGCCCTCTCTGAGTAAGTTTAAATATAACTGTGGCAAGTACAATAATGCTCATTTTTAGACTCACTCTGTAATGTTTAAGACCAAAGTTACTATTCTGAGCTATTCCATTTTCTTTGGAGGCAGATTTAGATACTCAAGATTCAAGAGATACACCCACACTTGGCTGCAACAGATCTGAAGTCAGTAGAGCAGGGGTCCAACTTCAGTGCCATCCAAGGGAGTGCTTGGACCCTGCTCTTCCAAACCAATCACTCCACCACCAGGGTGGAGACTTTCCAGACTTTCTAGGATTCAAGAAACTGTCCGTTTTGAGGTCTCTGTGTTTCAAAGCAATATACCGAGTCTTTCCAGTTAACTCCTTCACCAATTGCTCTTTACTATTAGAACAAATATTTTCCTCCCTACCATCAAACCAAATATAGGTTCACTGGGCCAGAATCACTCATGGAATAATAATAAATTAAATAATGATAATAAATTTTTTAAATGATTGCTGACTTCTAAATTTTACTCTAACATTTACAATGTTCTTTCATTCTCACAAGTCTGTGAGATAATTATTCATGTCGAGCGAGTGAGTGATTATCCCTATTTTACAAATAGGGAAACTGAGACCCAGAGAAAGGAAAAGACTTGCCTGTGCTTCACAGTTATCCTAGTCACAGAGCTGTAACTTGAACCCTATCTTTCTGACTCCAAATCCAGTGCTCATTCTACTGTACTACAGTTGCCTCTCTGCCTCTGATAGAAGCAGAGCCAGAATTATCTCACATCTACTGAGCTAGAGAGAACAGAAAAAAACTGTCAAACTTTGTCTCCCAAGCTGATCAAGATTCCATGAGCACAAAGCCCTGAATACAGTAAGTGTTTAATAAATGTTTGTTGAATTTAATTTAATCGAAATGGTTTATAACAAATCCTGCCTCCATCTTCCACAAAATTCTCTCATACATTTAGTTCAATTGAATAATTCCACTCTTCTAATCTCTTTTTGTAATACAAATATAGTCTTGATACCTAAACCAGGCAGAGACAAAGCAAAGAAGAAAACTATAGATCAATATCCTTAATGACTGTTGATATAAAAATTCTAAATAAAATATTAGCAAGTCAGTTCAAACAACAGATTTTTAAAATTATATACTACAACAAATTGAGCTTATACCAGGAACATAAGGTTGATTCAACATAAGGAAGAATATAATTATAGTGGCTATAAAATAAATATAATGAACCAAATTAATCATACAAAAAATAAAAATCACACGATTACATCAATAGATACTGAAAAGGGTTTTGACAAAAATCCAACATTTAGCACTATTAAAAATTTTGGAAATCACAGGTGTCAGTTGACTTTTCCTTAATATAGTAAATGGTATTTATCTAAATCTAAGACTGAACATTATAAGTAATGGAGAAAAGTTAGAAACCTTTCCGATAAGATCAGCAAAAAAATAAGAATACCTATTATTATCATTAATATTTAACATAGTACTAGAAATGCTAGCTATAGCAATGGGGGGGGGGGGGAGCAAAAAAACAAACAAACAAAAAAAACCCGAGGATAAATACAGACAAAGAGAGAACAAAATGATCTTTTTGTGCAGAGAATATATACTTAGAGCACCTTAGAGAATCGACTAAAATTAATTAAATTAGTAACTTCAGCAAAGTTGTAGGATATGAAATAAATACACATGAATCATCAGCATTGCTATATATAGCCCACAACAACCAGCAGGAAGAGTTAGAAAGAGAAATTATATTTAAAACACTTGGGAGTGTATCTTCCAAAGTTTACCTAGGGACTGTTTGGATCTAGCTGTAAAACACTTTTTGCAGAAATAAAGACAGATCTAAATAAATGGAGAAACACTAATTGCTCATGGATAGTTAGAGTCACTATAATAAAAATGATAACACTACCTAAAATGATTTGTTCGGTACTGTACAAATAAAATTCTTCAAAGAATATTTTTAGAGCTAGAAAAATAATAACAAAATTCATATGGAGGAACAAAAAAATCAAGAATCTCAAGAGTGATAATGGGGAAAGGGGGAGAAAAGGGGATCTATCAGTACCAGACTTCAAATTTCAGTACAAAGCAGCAAGTATTAAAATGATTTAGTATTTACAGTTTTTTTTTTAAGAGAAAAAAAGTCAACCAGTGGAACAGAATAGGTATGCAACTTACAGAAACTAACAATGTAGCCTAGTGTTTGTTAAAGCCAAAGACTCCAGTAACTGGTCAAAGGGCTTGCTATTGGACAAAAACTTCTGGGAAACCTAGATAGCAGTCAGGCAGAAATTCGATTTTTAAAAAATGAATATCACGTACTCTATACCAAGACGTGCTCCAAATAGATCTATAGATATATAAACTTACATATAAAAAGCCACAAATTTTTTTAAAAAGCCATAAGGGAGCAAGAAAGAAAACATTGTCTGAATCTAAGGATAAGGGAAGAATTCATCACTAAACAAGTGGCAAAGAGGACCACACCAGATAAAATGGATAGTTTTGATTACAGAAAATTTCAAAGCTTTTGCACAAACAAATCTAATATGGTCAAAATTAGAAGAAAATGGGGTAACTCAGAAAAATTCTTCACGACATTTTTTCTGATAAAGTTTGCATTTCCAAGTTTTATAAGGAACAGTTTTAAATTTATAAGATTAAGAGACATTCTACAACAAATAAATTGTCAAAGGATATGAACAGGCAGTTATCAAAGAAAAATACTAAACTATTAACAATAGTGTGAAAAATTTCTCTAAATCACTGATAATCAGAGAAAAATCAATTAGGGCAACTCTGAAATTCTACCTTATGCCTATCAGGTTGGCAAAGATGATAAAGGACAATATGGAGAATGTTGGAGGGGCTGTGGGAAAACAGGCACACTAGTGTACCATTCATTGGTGGAGCTGGGAACTGCTGTTGGTGGAAAGGTTTGGAACAATGCCCAGAAGATTAACAAACTGTTTTAACCCACCTCTATGGCTATTAGGCCTATATCTGAGAAAAATCAATGAAAAAAACAATGAATCTACACATACAAAAAAGATTTCTAGCAGCTCTTTCTGTAGTAGCTGAAAATTGTTAACTAAAGGGCCATCCTCTCACTGGAGAATAACTTTAACTGCAGTATATGAATGCCTTGAAAAATAACAGAATAGACACTTTCTGAGGCGGCTGAGAAGACTTTTATGAACTGCTATAAAGCAAAGGGGAACAGAAGTAAGAGAACAATAATGTTGATGGTGGTGACATTACAGAAAAAAAAAAAAACAACCTTGAACAACTGTAGAACTCTGAGCAACACAACGATAAGCCACAAGTCCAAAAGAAGGAAGATGAAACACCCCACTCATCTCCTTAAAGAGAGGTGATGACCTTAAAATGCAGAAAGAGATACAGGTTTTCAGACATGGTTTATGTGGGAATTTGTTTTGCCTCAGACTATGAGATATACATAGAATAATTTGTTTGGAGATTTTTTAAAAATTTGCTCAAAATTGAGGGGAGGCAGTGTGTGGGTAGGTATATGGGGGGAACAGATTAATTTTTAAAACTTGTTCCTTGAAAAACAATTAAATTTATCAAAATTTTAAAAATAAGTCAGTCACCATATATTATGTGTTTATGTACTAGATACATATAAAACGAAACAATCTTGTTTGTTCCCACCTCCGAGCATTTACTGTTGTTTTTCCTCTTACCTGGTTTGCTCTCCCTGCTCCCCTCCTTTCAAAATCCTCCCCATCCTGCAAAGCCTGATGCTTCCACAAAGCCTTTGCTGACTACTCAAGCTACGGTGGACTCTTTCTCCTTTGTCCTCTGGCACTTTGAGCCAGGACTGCACAGGGAACAATCAGATTGTTTCGTGTCTGTGTTTTGTCTCCCTAAGGACAAGGGACTGTGCCTTTTCCTTCTCTCATCTCTTCCATGATGTCTTAGCACAGGGATGTGCATGGAGGAGATGCCCAGGAAAGATTTGTTGATTGAGAGCTTCTCCCCAATGATCTGGAGAAATGGAGGCCCTTCCCTCTGGTCCAGTCAGGGTGTAGATGTAGGATGTTGCATGCTAAGAGTGACTCAGATGAGCCAATGACACTCCTAAGGAGAACTCAGAATCACTCACTTCCCCAGCCTGGGGAAAAGCTGGAGAAAAAAAATAGGTGAATAAAAGTACTGATGGACTCTGTAACATCAGGATCCAGTATTGGGCCCAACAACATCTCTGTCTCAAGTCCCGTGCCCGTGAGGATGGGTATTTGTGTCATTCTTCATTTTAATTTAACTTCTTAGAATGAAATCAAGGCAATGCAATATACCATGTCCACACAACCCAATGGAAATTGGGGGGAGGGGATATGCCATCCAGGCAGCTATGGAGCAATTAAAGAAACCTTCAAATTAAAGAAAGGGGTTAGCCTCTTCCTCTTTACCAGAATTCACCACAACCTGTTATTAAAGGCACAGACTTAATAACAGGGATCTTAAATGCTTCTCCAAGGCTCCGTGTTAATAATAGGTTGGGCAGAGTTCCCTTAGAGGGAAAATAGCAAATTCTGTCTAAGCAGCTAAACAGCCAAGTTTCTCCTTTTTACTAAGATTGAAGAAAACTAAACCCCAGGGCCTCCCACAATGACACAAACACATGAATGTCCTTATATGCACATGGATACAGAATAATTGGGAGGTGGGGGGAGGAGGATGGAGGACTTTTAGTTTCATAGCCCTGACAAATCCCTGCTCTTCTTTCGTGATGAGGTCATAGAACTATGATCCAAAAGGGACCTTGGAAGTCATCTAGCCCTCCAAGAGGGAAACAAATGATATACAGAGATAAACATTGGCTTATCCAAGGTAGCACATCTAGCAAGACGCAGAATTGGAATTTGCGTCTCCATCCATCTGCCTTTCCACTAAGCCACCCCATGGACTGGGCACCAACATTCTCCTATGGAAGGCTGTAGAAGCCTAAAGATCACATTTGTGCCAGATTACCCATTATGTGGCTGGTTTTCGTTTTATAGCTTATTTATTCTGCTTATTTGGGGCACAGGAGTGGGTGGGGATTTATTGAATCATCCATTTGTTCTGGGTTGCTGGAGCCCTGGCCCAATTTGTAATTCACACTGTCGAGGTTCCTTCCAAACTCTAATTCTACTAGATTAAGACCTTAGCCTTTGGGGGGAGGAACCGCCACCCTTTTAGGTCCTTTCTTATAGCTTCATAAAAATGTTTGTGTTTCTTGCTTCCTGTGAGTGGATGGCTTTGACTATTTATAATCATCCCCACCCCGGGACCTCACTTTTAGCACTTTGTTCCAACATCTCGTGCAATTACATTTTATAGCTAATTATGTATGGTTTATGGTTAATTATGTATGTATGGCTTGGGTTTTTTTTTTTATATTTACTCGTGTGTGTAAATGGTGTTTCCTTTAAAGAAGGTAAGTTCCATGAGACAAAATACATTCATTTTTTGTCTTTGTTTCTTTAGTACCTAGCATCTGAAAGAGTGAATACCTTCTTGCTTGCATCTTCCTTCAGCAGAGCTTAAGAGGCAGCATCTGAGTGGGCTTTAAAGGAGAGAGGGCATTCTGGATTGAGAGGAATGTGAGCAAAGGCAAAGAGGAGGGGAAAGGGCAGGGTGTGTCTGGGAGACAGAGATCCCACTTGGTGGGAGGGTAGATTCAAGGGAAGGGATGGAAAGATGGAGGTGGTACCAGCTTATGGAGAGCATGTATGGCTGACAAAAGACAGGGACCTCCAGCACTAGAGAATTCTAGCTAGAGAGCAGGCAGACCCAGACCCACCCTGCCCTAGCTTGTTCCAGATGAGGCAACTCAAGACTGGGATGATTGTGACTTGCCCCACAGTACAGGTTGTAAGTATCAGAGGTAGCATTTGAACTCAGGGTCTCTAATTCCAGATTCAGGGGTTCAGAGGCTCAGAGGAAACTGAGGCCCAAAGTGGCTAAGTGATTTGCCATGAGTCAGTGATCATTCCACCATCCACAGCATCAAAATCCTTCAGGAGAAGTTATTTCGTGCTGTATCATGCAGTGCCCCAGCCAAGGGACGCAATTAAAAATACATGCCAGACTTAGCTAAAAGCCCTCTGAGGCCCTGACAGTAGGAAATTGTTCCCTGTGAAAGAAAGTTACAGTTTTAATTTAATTTAAATGGATTTCCTGGATTCTTTGGGCTTTATAAGAGAGGAGTTTCTGGTTGTAGTCCTCCCATCCCTTCGGGGAGAACAGGCCCTGAGATAACAGGGTAAGGATAATGTGCTGTGAGCGATCCAGCACTCTGGAAAAGAAAGCAACAGCACCAAGAACACCACAGGCCAAGTACCATAGTCCTGTCCTGGGTCATTGTCACGGTTGATCCCCTCTGATGAGAATTACTGTGTAATAGAAATGGTGGCTGAGTTGACTAAGAAATCACCAAAGGTTCTAAAATAGTGACCCCACCCACCCACCCAGACCAGCCAGAGCACTGGGCCTATGGTTCCAGTTGGGTGGGATCTCCAATCTCAGAACCAAAGGCATAACCAAGGCAGGGCCTTAAGGCTTTTCTCCTCTCCTATGATTACCACCTTGGTTCAGGCTCTTCTTCCTCACCCAGGCTCCACTCTCCCTGTTTCCAGTGTCTCCCCTCTCCCTTCCAACCTCCACTCAGCTACCAAAATAATTTTCCTTAGTTGGGAGATCTGACCATGTGAATCCCTTACTCACCCAACCTTACTCAACTTTAGGGGCTTTCTATTGCCTTTAGGATAAAAATAGAAACTTCTCTATTTGATGTTCAAAGTCTTTCACCACTCAGCCTTAACCTCCTTCCAGCCTTACTGGACGTTCGTCTCCCTACCGCAATCCAGTTCAACGGGCTTTCTCTCTATTCTTCAACAAGACACTCTGTCTTCCATCTCTCTGCCCTGGCAGTGGCCATCCCACAGTCCTGACCTTCCCTCCCTCCTAGAGGTCTCTCCTCCTTAAAATGGAGCTCAGACCTTTGGCACGAAGCCTTCCCAGATCTCCACAGCAAGTGGCCTCCTCCCCAAATCACTGTCTATTTAGCTACCTTGTATACATTTTTATTTATTAACTTTGTATTTAAGTATGCATTTGTGTATCTAGATGCAAATGTAGATGTAGATATAGATATAAACATAGACATATACAGATAGAGATAGAGATATATGAGAGAGATATGGAGATAGACAGACATAGACAACAGATAGATGGATAGACAGATGGAGGGATGGATGGATGGATGGACAACAGATGGACAGACAGACACATAGATGTGTTTGTTGTCCCCAGCACTAAAATGTGGAGTTCTTGCAAGTAGGGATTCTTTGTATTTGGAGCCCCAGAGTCTGGTATAGTGCCTGGCATTTAAGAAATTCTTTTGATTGACTGATGAATTTAGAAGTATTAATGACCTTCCCAGGATATCAGCATCTTAGAAGCTGCTGAGCTTGTCACTTCATTAGCAATCCTCACAACAACCCTGTGAGTTATTATCCCCATTTTATAGATAAGAAAATCAAGGCACCTAGGGATTTACCCAGCTAGTGGCTGAGGCAGGATTTGAACTCAGGTCTTCCTGACGATGTTCTGTTTTACCACCTTGCTGCCTATAACAGCAAGTGCAACATTTTATCCATGTTATCTTGTTTGTTTCTTACAACAACCCTGTGAAGAGGTGCTATTGTTCCCATTTTACAGAACAGAACATTGAGGCTTGGAGAAATTAACTAATTGACTAGGGTTATATGAGCAGTAAATGTCTGAGGCGGGATTTAAACCTAGACTCTAAGTCCAGCTCTACTGTCCTTCTCAGAGCAGTGTTTGACTTAGGGTAAGCATGAGAGGAAGCTGGAGAGACCAAGGGGCCCTCAATTAACCCTCATTCTGAGGCCATCTTGTCCAACCACTTCATTTTGTATATGAGGAAACAGAGGCAGAGATGGAAAGTGACTTACCCAGTGTCACAGTTAGTGAGTAGATGTGTGATTCAAACCCAGGTCCTCTGAGTTCATGCCCTAATACTCTTCCCATTGTAGCAGAACCAGAACTACATAGCATTTTATCTATTACCCAGAGAACTGGCAATCTGGCTAAACCAGAGAATTTAAATATCAGAGCATGAGTAAGAATAGCAGCAAATAATCTAGAGATCAAAATTATAATCACTCACACTTCAGGGGCATTGTATGGTCTACCAAGCACTGTTTTCACAACAAATTTATATAGTTATGGTTTTATTACCCATATTTTACAGATGGAGAAATTGAGAAATGGCATGAGTTGGATAGTGTCACACAGCTAGTAAGGTGCTAGAGTTGGAACTAGAGCCATAATTAGCTTTTCTTTCCTTCCTCCCTTCCTTCCTCCCTCCCTCCCTCCATCCCTCCCTCTCTTCCTTCCTTCCTTCCTTCCTTCCTTCCTTCCTTCCTTCCTTCCTTCCTTTCTTCTCCTTATCTCTGTCTTTGTCTCTGTCTCTGGCCATCTGTCTCTGTCTTTCCCTCTCTTTCTCTGCCTCTCTGTCTCTCTTTCTATCTTTTTCCCCCTCATCTGGAGCAAGCAATGAAGTAAGAAGAGGGGTCCATGCTTTCCTAGAGTATGGCTGCAAATAGCAGAAAGGAAGACCACTCCAGGGATTCCATGAGGATTCTACAGTACTGAAGGTCTGTACACTGCTGGAAATATAGGCAAGGTCAGGATTGGGCATGTGGTGATGAGAGGTGGGAATCATACCTGGTACAACGCTAGAGGCACCTCCTAAATTTTCACCCTGGGATAAAGCCCCAACTGCCACTTCCTAGTTATGCCTCTGGCTGAGACTCAAACTCTATTCAGTGTTCTTTCCAGGACAACAGAGAGCAGGCTGACTGTGCCCAAGTCTGGAGAGTAGTATTATAGTCAAAATACTAAGAAATAAATAAAGCATGTGATTTGTAGGAACGTGAAGCCTTATTCTACTTGCACAGGGGGTGACAGTTTAAGTGTGGGGTCCAGAAAGGGGACAGACATAGGGACCCTCCTTCAGTCCCATCTCCAGTTCACTGATAATCCCCAACTCTCCCCTCATCCTGTACCAGCTGAGTCAGGACTGAAGCAAAGAAAAGGGAAAGCTCTCTGGAGCTGCTCTGCTCAGCTGATACCCCATGGCTGGCCCCTCCTAGACCCAAAGGAACTTTCCCTCACTGTGGTAATCAGGGGCAGTGGCAGTGCTGGGATCTCCTGGGAAGAAGGCCAAGGTAGCATCAGCAGCCCTGGCTTCAAGCTCAGCCCCCAATCCTATCTCTGCCTGGCCTCAAGTTACTGGGTGTGTGACTTTGGGCATGTTGTGGTCTTCTTGGGCCTCAGTTTTCCTCATATTTGGAATGAGAGGACTGGACTAGATGAGCTCTAGTGATACAAAAGGGCCAACGTTTAGACAGGGCATGCCCAAATCTCAGCGTAGTTTAAATGATTCGAGTTTAAAATTGTGCTGACTTCTGGGACATCCTGTATATATATGACTTTAAGGTCTGCAAAACCCCCTACAGGACAGTTGTTCAGTCGTTTCAGTAGTGTCTGACTCTGTGACCCCATTTGGGGTTTTCTTGGCAAAGATACTAGAGCAGTCTACTATTTCCTTCTCCGGGTCATTTAACAGATGAGAAAACTGAGAAAAAGTTAAGTGACTTGCCCAGGTCACACAGATAGGAAGTGTCTGAGGTGATATTTGAATTCAGCAAGGTGAGTTTTCCTGACTCCAGGCCTAGAACTCTAACCACTGAGCAACTTAGCTGCCCTTATAAAATGAAATAGCTATAAAAAAAAAATTTATAAACAAGCCCATGGACCTTGGGAACCTTTAGAGCAACCCAATGAAGAAGAGAGGGAAATTCTCAATTAACCTCATTTTGTAGGTGAGGAAACTGAGTCACAGAAGGGTTCAGTGAATGGCCAAGGTCCAGCAGTAAGTTGGTGGCAAGAGCAGCCAGTTCTCTTGACTTTTTCCACTGCTAAATCTGCCATGGGAGGATGGAGGGGAACAAGACAGGAGTTAACCTCATTCCTTCTTTTCCCCTCTATCTTAGACTGCTAGGTGGCAAAGTAAATAGAGTAATAGGGCCTGGAGCCAGAAAGACCTGAGTTCAAAATTGTTCTCAGATGATCCCTAACTTTGTGACCCTGGGCAAGTCACTTAACTGCCTCAGTTGACTCAACTACAAACTGGGGATAACAGCATCTATTTTGCAGGGCCATTGTAAGGAGCAAATGAGATAATATTTGTAAAACACTTAGCATGGTGCCTGGCTTAGCAGGTGCTTAGTAAATGCCCTCCTTCCCTTACTTCCTCCCTCCTTCCTTCCATTTTTCCTTTCTTTCCTTCCTCCCTCCCTCCTTTCCTCTCTTCCTTCCTTCTTTCTTTCTTTCTTTCTTTCTTTCTTTCTTTCTTTCTTTCTTTCTCTCTTTCTCTTTCTTTCTTCCCTTCCTTCCTTCCTTCTTTCTTTCCTCCCTCCTTCCCTTCCTTCTGTCCTCCCTCCCTCCCTCCCTTACTTTCATTCTTCCTCCCTCCCTCCCTCCTTTCCTTCCTTCCTTCCTTCCTTCCTTCCTTCCTTCCTTCCTTCCTTCCTTCCTTCCTTCCTTCCTTCCTTCCTTCTTTTCTCTTTTCCTCCCTCCCTTCCTTTCACCTTGAAAACCATAGTTGTTCCTGGCCCGGAATACTCCTCAGACACTTTGCCAACGGCCAGGTCTGGAACACCACCTGCCAGCCCCCTGCCCTCACTCACACATAATCACTTTTTAAAGCCCCATTCCAAAGCCACCTTTTAAAGTCTTCTCCAAAGTTTGAGGCCACAATTCTCCCCAGAATAGCCTTCCTCGACAGCGTGCTCTCCGCCTCCTCATTCAGAGGCTCCATGCCCCATGTGCACAGACCCCGGGATATATTTGAGCGCCAACCTCAGGAGGAATGACGTCCTCCAGATGCCTCCCCTGGAGCCCTGTTTACAGCCCCAGTCTTCTGCTCTAACCATTGGTCTGTGCTACTTCAGGAGCCAGCAATGATTGCCAGCAAGTGATAAGACTGAATTTCCGCAGATAGCTGAGCCTTTTGCAAGCTTGAATTTCCCAGCAGGGACCTAAGCGCAAGGCAACATTTTCACAATTGCATGCCCCTCTCCCACAATGGAACGGGAAGCAAGACTCTGATTCAGGAAATCTGTAAAAGCTCCAGCTGTTGTGTGGCCCTGGACAGTTCAGTTCCATTCAGCAAAATCTGTTTGCTACAATGAAGTGAATTCGATTGAAGTCATTTTCTTTCCCTCTTTACTCAGGGTCTTCAGTGCAGGAAGGGGGGCTGGGAGGAGAGAATAGCCCACAAAGTGAGAGTATTCTGAAGACAAGCCTGAGGGAGGGTGGGGGGCACACTGGACTTGCAGGCAAACATCCTGGGCCCAGTTCTGCCTCAGGCACTGCCTCTATGACCCTCAGCAGGTTCTGGGTCTCACTTTCCTCTGCTGTAAAATGAGACCCCCTCTTACACTAAATATAAGCTCCTATTTTGAGGGAGTGGGGACTATGGATCCGTACAGATGAACGGTGCTGCAATGTCATGCCTTCTAGTGTCATACGGTCTTAGGAGAGATTTAAATTTTTAAAAGGAACTAGGGGAAAGTGACCAGCAAAGTGGGCAGATCTTCCATGGTCAGTTTGTGAAATACCTGGACCAGATTCTACCATCAATAAACTGATTTTCTGATCACTAACAGGCTAATATTCAATATTATTCCTCAAGGTGGCTGATGTGCAATGTAGACCAGCACCCAAGGCCATCTTTCCACACCAGCTGTGAATAGCTTGGTTTCTCAGATAAATGAGGACATACAACATTCACAAAGTCAAAGGAGATTTGTAAGGCAAGTGAGCTTTGATTTCTACTGGACCAGAAAGTCACTGCTCAATTTGACACTGAACATTCACTGTAATATGAGCACTTGTAGTGAACTCTTGATTCCCCAGTCCAGGATAAATGATAATAAGGAGGACCATGATAATGAAGATGGAGTTTAGAAGTATTGAGGAATAGGTTAACTAAGAATCTCAAGTTTGGGGAAAAGTTCAAAGAAGGTCTTCAAATACCAGAAAATGGTCAACCTTGGAGAGAACCTTAGAACCTAGAATGCTAATGCTAGGAGGGACCTTAGAACTTCAGACATAAAATATTAGAACTAAAAGGAATATTAATCATAATAATGATAACTAACATTGTACATGTTGTTTGTTGTTCAATCATGTCCAACTCTTTTCTACCCCATTTGGGGTTTTCTTGGAAAAGATACTGGGGGGGAGGTTGCCATTTCCTTCTCTAGGTCATTTGACATATGAGGAAACTGAGGCAAACAGGGTTAAGTGACTAGCTCAGGGTCACACAGCTAGTAAGTGTCTAAGGCCAGATTTGAACTCAGAAAGATGAGTCTTCCTGACTCTAGGCTTGACACTATCCATTGTGCCACCTAGCTGCCCTACATTGTATATAGTAAGTGCTTAATAAATGCTTGTGGTTGGCCAACATTTGTATAGTCCTTCAAGGTTTGAAAAGAGCTTTACACAGATGATTACATTTGAGCTTCACAACAACCTGGGAGCAGCTACAATTATTCCCATTTTATAGAGGAGGAAACAGCCTGAGAGAAGTTAAATGATTTGCCCAGGGTCACCGAAGTAGTTAGTGTCTAAAGAGGAATTTGCATTCAAATCTTGATGATTCCAAGTAAAGTATTCTATCAACTGCACCAAACTGCCCCCTAGAGCCTCAGGACAGAAGACAGAATGTCAGAGGATCATTAGAATGTAGATTAGTGCTGAAAGGGGCCTTAGGACACAAAATATTAGAGCCAGAAAAGAACTCAGGACGGTAGAATGGTAGCCCTAGAAGAGACCTTAGAACACTTAAAATTTTAGACCCAGAATAGGCCTTAGAAGAAGTACTAGAAGGGACCTTAGAACACAGAACATAGAACATTAGAATTGGAAGGACCTTAGAACATACACATAAGATGCAGGAACTGGAGAGACAGCACGTGTCAGAAGGGGGAAGCACCTTAGAACATGGAATATAATATGTTAAAGCAGGTAAGGACCTTAGAGCTTATCAGTCCAACCATCCCATTTTTACAGGTGGGGAAATAGAGTCAAGAAAGGGCAAGACCTTGCTCGAGATCACATGGCTTGGTAGTTATCCTTGTTCAACGTTTTTCTCCTGATAGCCTCCCATGGCATAATCCAGAAACTTAGAGCCAGATGGTCTCTACCTTCCTCTCTCTATCCCATCCCCCCACCCCCCCCAAAAAAAACCCATTCCACATCATCCAAAAAATGACAGTATTAGGAAAAAATCGCTCATGATTCCATTCTCTTGAGCTACATCAATAACAAAGGAGGAAATGGAAAGATGTGGATAGCCCCAGGAATGAGTGGGCAGTCCCCTGGCTTTATCCCACTCATTTCGACCCCAGCCTCCACCCAGGGCTTCCGGCGAATGACTAGTAAGTCCAATAATGGAGAAACATTTTGTTGTGATTGTCGCGGTTCCCATTCTGTTCAGATCTCCCCACTCACTGGCTTCATTTTCTCTTACAAAAAGAAGTCGAGTTTCACAACATGCCCTAAACGTGCCATGGTGGGCTGAGTGAGAATCTCAGAGCCCAGGACTTTAGTATTATTTCTGGGCTTAGACCACATGGGGTTTTTGGTTGTTTCTTTCTTTCTTCCTTTCTTTTTTTTGAGGAGGTGAATCAGCGGAGGCAGAATTAGTCAGGGCTGAGAGCTTCGGTAACAATCCCGTATGATACTGTCATGTTCTTTTCATGTCCCTACTTCAGCCTTGAACAAAAGAAAACTCCCGGGTGCTTTACCAGACAAAAGACAGAGCTGTTCCCCTGGAGAGCCAGTCATTCAGAGACCAGCCCCTCACCTGCCTTAGTAAGAACACTTTATCTAATCGAAACTGAAAGAATCCTTAAAAAAAAAAAACAAAAAAAAAAACCTCATTGATTTGTCATGCCTCGTGCCATCAAAGCAGAGCCTGGCTACTTTATTCAATCTGCAAATCGAAACCAGGTTGGTCAGTGTCTGTCAATTTCACTTCCTGTTTTCTCCGGAGCTGAGCGGACCTGGATGGGATGATTTCATACCTGAATTTGACACATGCCAAGAGCACTCTCTACTGCTCCCAAAAAGCAGCACAAAGTGCCCTGGCGGGCAGTCAGTCAGTACTTCTGCAATCCAATCATTATTTCTGCTCTGGGCTCATCATACCTCCCACGTACCCTGGATATATCCTGTTTGTATGGATTGATTTCTCTCACCTATTAGACTGACAAAGGGAGCGGGGACCATGCTTTTGACTTCCTTTGTATCATGGTGGTGGCCTGCACATAGCTAATGCTACTGACTGACTGACATCTCCCTTATGAGACTGTGAGATGCCTAAGAGCAGGGAATAGATTCTATTATCCTAGATTTGGAGGGGAAAAGGACATTTTAGCACATCCAGTCCAGGAATTCTTAACCTATGGTTCATGTACTCAGTAAGAACAAAACTATTTCAAAAACGGTATTTCAATATAATTAATTATATATAGTTAAATTAATTATATAATAATTATATTAATTACACATAGTATGTAATTTTGTGTATTTTATGTATTTTAAAACATTGTTCTGAGAAGGGGTTCATAGGCTTCATCAGATTTGCCAAAGGGATCTGTGACACAATAAAGTTAACCCCCACAACCCAACTCCATCATTTTACAGAGGAGGAAACTGAAGCCCCCAGAGCTCCAGATCTTTACTCTTGCCCCCTGGGTGTCTTTGTATCTTTACTTTCCAGTCCCCTCCTTTGTTGTCTCAGGGACAGAGCCTTGGCTTTAATTAGCACTTGCCAAACTGAACTGAATTAAGGTTGAGGAGACCCAGTTTGATATTTTCAAAGTGTTCAAATTAACCCTCCTCCAAGTGCCAACCAGATGTAGGTGGGAACACTGCCTAAGCAGTCCCTGAATGGTTATGGGAGAAATGGGGCAAAGGGAGAGAAGGATCTTGTTCCTGCTGGAGCTAAATGGAGTATTTTAGACAATTAAAAAACAGTAGACAAGAAAACTCTCTTCGAATTACTTCTTACTCCCCATCCCCACAGGGCTCAGATAGTAGGCAGCTACTAATAGACCTCACCTCTCTCTTGAATCCTGGGCCACCAACCTCTCATTGGACATCTCCACCCAGTTGTCCCATCGACATCCTAAACTCACCACATACGAAATGGAACTCATTACCCTCCACCCCCAATTTACCCTCCACCTCCTCCTTCTAACTTCCCTTTTTCTGTCAAGGTGCCATCATTCCTCTTCTAGGTCTCGAGTCCTCCCATTCCTTTATACAAACACCCTCCCCCCAGTTAATTGTATGCCAAGGCTGTTCAGTTCTATCTCTACAGCATCTCTCTGGTCATTCTTTCCTCTTCATCCCTTAACCACTAGCAATAGCACTAGCAGGTCATGCAATAACTCCTGCAATAACTTCCTAACTGATCTCTCTTTCTCAAGTCCTCCAAACCATTCTCCACCCAGCTGCCAAAGTGATATCCCCAAAGTCTGGATGTGACCATGTGAGGAAACTGAGACCTCAAGAAGTGAAGCAGAAAACGTGTTGAACTTGGGGCCAGTCAATATGCATTTATTAAGAACCTACTGTGTGCCAGACACTGTGCTAAGTGCTGTGGATACAGAGAAACAAAGAACCAATAAACCAAGGGGCTCACATTCTAATGGGAGAGTCGGCATGCAAATGACTATGTACAAACAAGTCATAAACAGGACAAATAGGAAAGGATCGACAGAGAAAAAGGACTAGAATTAAGTGGGGGGGGGGCAAGTTTGAATCCTACACCTGCCATGTTCTACTTGTTCAAGTGACCTTGAACAACTCACTTGACATCCTGGCGCTTTAGCTCCCTTCTTGGAGTCACAGGGGCTAAAGACCATAGATTTTGAACGAACTGGAACAGACTGTACAAGAGAGTCCAACCCTCTTTTTTTTATAGATGAGAAAACTCAGGCCTCTACAAGTGCCTCGTGCAAGATCACGCAGCTAGTAAGTGTCTGAGCTGGGCTGGAGCACTTCTTCCTGACTCTTCACCCCTCACCCATGAGAACAGCTCCCATTTCTAGATCAATTTCTTGCTGACGAAGCTCAATGCGCACTTTGTGCCATTTCATTTGCACAGTTGCTGGTGGTGTCCATTTTTTTTTATCTGGGTGGGACAGCCCCTTTGGGCAGCAGAACTTAGGGAAGAGAAGAGTGCAAATGTCACTGGGTGTTGAGTACAAAATTCAGGGCGATGCTATGAAAGCAGTCAAATGAGTCTCCAAACATTGTCTCCCCTCCTCTCCAGACCCAGGCTCCCTCTCTATCAAGGAAAATGACTGGGAGCCTACAAATAGATAACTCTTAAATGGGTTTTTACATGCCATTTTGCAGTTGAGGAAACAGGTTGAGAGTGGCTACATCACTGTCCATGTTTGTACGGTTAGAATCTGAGGTAGGATTTGAATGAGTGTCTTCCTTACCACCAAGCCCAGCACTTTGTCCACTCTACCACCTTGCCCTGGACTCCCTTTGTGCTATAACAGGACATACAAAGTCAGATTTAGAAGCGATCTTACCCAATGAAAGGTAGAACATCCAAGGGGAAAAGAAGAGACCAGCCAGAAAGGGTAATGAATACAATGACGACCCTTTTCTCTCACCCCCCTATCATTTTCATCTTAAAACAGGACCTGCAGAGAGAGAGCAATGCTCATTCAAAAGAAATGGGCTGCTAAGGGCAGAATTTCAGACTGGTGGCCCAGATATTCTGAACCAGACAGCCTTTTTGGGATCGCTTAAGCTGTATCGCCTTGGCATTGGCTGACCTTGATTGAATCAATATGGTGCCCGACTCTGAGTAAAACAACTACTCATGTGAAGACTTCCAAATATCTAGCTTGCTGACTTAGCACCAAATGTGGCATTTCCTTTTCAGGGCTCATCATGTTCTATAAATGAGTTTGTTCCCAACATACAGAAGGCAGAAAAACCAAATGGATGGCATGGAGAGAACTACCCTGAGTCAAACACCCCTGAAGATTGCTGCTTTAAATGGGGAACTAGCCTCTGTTTCTCCATCTGGAAAATAAGTGATTCATCTACTCAGGAGGATCTTTAAGGTCCTTTCAGCTGTGGCATTCCATGTTCTAAGACCCTCCCCTTTGGCTTTAATTTTCCACATTCTATGTGTCAAGGTTTGTCTAAACATTATGTTCTATACCCTTCCTACTCAGGTATTCTATGCCCTGTGTTCTAAAGACCCTCCCAACTCTGGCATTCCTTGCGCTAAGATCCCTCCCAGTTTTGACATCCCACATTCTCTGTTTTAAGGTCCATCTATACACCAACATTTCCTGGTTTGTGTTTTAGGGTTCCTTCTGGCTCTCTTAGAACATCTATTTTCAAATATCCCTCCCAGCTCTGATCTTCTGTGTTCTAAGCTCCTTCCAGTTATGACATTCTGCTTCTAAGGTTTCTTCCACCTCTGACATTTTCTGCTCTAAGGACCCTCTCAGTTCTGACATTCTTTGTCCCAAGATATCTCCAAGCTTGGTCCTTCTGTCTATATCAAAGTTGGGGAACCTTCAGCCTTGAGGCAACATGTGACTTTCTAGGTCCTTGGGTGTGACCTTTTGATGGAGTCAAAGTTTTACAGAACTAATCCTTTTATAAAGGGGATTTGTTCTATGAAATTCAGATTCAGTCAAAGGGCCCCAATTGAGGACCTAGAGGGCCACATGAGACCTGGAGGCCACAGGTTCCCCACCCCTAAGCTATATAATAAGCATTATATTCTATCTGTATACTAAGGTCTCTACTAGCTCAAACATTCTGTGATTCTCCTTAAACATCCTTGACTTGATTTTTTTCACTGGCTAGGTAAATTTTCTTTCGAAAAAATAAACTCATTAACTTTTACATTTCCACTCAGGAAGCATAAGTCATGCAACAGAAAGCAAAACAAAAACACTGAAATCCCATTTGCCTTGATATATTCATAGTGAGATGACTTTGCTCACAAACACTCCCCACTGCCTGATTTCACATTTCACCATCAAAGGGCAGAGCCCGCCAAGGTTCCTGGAAGCCACTGTCCTTGGCCAATGCTCCCACTGGACTGCCGCCCTCCAGTCCCAGCAGTGGCTCCAAGAGCCACATTTCTGGTCTCATGGACTTCCCACAGGCTAACACAAAAACAGCTTTCTCCAAATGCTTTGTTCCTGGGAGGTACGAGGAGGGAACACACAGCTTGACTATGTCAACTGGAAACCAGTCGTTCTGTGAAATTGGTGGGAGCCAGCCAAATGCTGGAGTCTCAGAGGTACAGGGGTTCCATGTCCCACTGGCCCAGAAGGAGAACTTTGCTGAGCTTTGGGATCATAGTCAAAGGCCAAGAGATGGCAGGATGGGACAATGAAATGCTTTGGGGGAGGATTTATTTCTACTATTGGGGTTAATTGAAAGTCTTTTAAGATCCCTTCTGGCTTAGGGGTATTGGATCAGGCACAGAGCTGGACGTGGAAGGGTCCCAATGCATGTGGAGGGTGATGAGTTGCATTTAGACTTTATTTACACTATCACATCAAGTTCTGGCTCGAAAGATCATAGACCTTGGGTAGGAAATGACCTCACTTTCATTTTAAAGAGATGGGAACTGGAAGGCCAGGAAGACCAACGTCTCACAGAGAGCAAGAGGAAGACTCAGGATTTGAATCCAAATCCTCTGCCTTCAAATCCATCCTGCTTCCCACTGTATCTCCACTTGTCTCCTTTTCTTCTCTCCCTCCCACTGTTCTCCATGATTCATGCTAGGATCCCTCTCTGAGCACCTCACTCCACAGCTTCTACCTGCCTGGAGGACCCTTCTTCCCCTCAGCTTCTCTAAGTCCTCCCCAAGAGATGCAATGGTGGAAAAGACACCTAGAGTCACATCCCAGCTCTGACTTACTGGCTATAAGTCCCTTTCTTTCTGAGCCACCTGTGAAACAGGGATAATACTTGTACTCACTTCTTCAGGAGGAGATTTTGAGGAAAGGCCACTGAAAACTTTAACATGCTACAGAAATGGGAACTGTTATTATTAGCCATCCTTCAAGGTCAAACTGAAATGTGCTCTCTTCATGTGAACACACAGTTCTTTTTTTTTTTTTTTGCCTTTTTTTTGGGAGGGCAATTGGGGTTAAGTGACTTGCCCAAGGTCACATGGCTAGTTCTTGTGTTGTGTCTGGGCCAGATTTGAACTCAGGTCCTCCTGACTCCAGGGCCGGTGCTCTATTCACTGTGCCACCTAGCCTCCCCGAACATAGAAGAAATTCAAGTTATCTATAATCATGTGAAAAAAATTCCCTCCAAAACACTAGTCATTAGAAAAATGCAAATTAAAGCAACTCTGAGGTTCTATCTCATGACCATCAGATTGATAAAACTGAAAAACATAGAAAATGTCGAATGATGGAGAGACTGTGGGAAAAAAAAGGCATGTGAATGCCTTCTTGGTGAACCTGCGCAACACCATTCTGAAAAACAGTCTGGAACTGTGCCTCCCCAGGATGCCCTTTGATTCATTGACAGCACTATTAGGTTCATAACCCAAAAGTATCAAAGAAAGAGGATAAGGACCCATGTACGTAAAAATATTTATGGCAGCTATTTTTGTGAAAGCAAAGAATGGGGAACTAAGGGAGTGCCCACTAACTGGGAAATGACTAAACAGTTTATGGTATATGGCTTAATGGAATTCTCTTGTGCTGTAAAAAGTGATGAAACAAACAGTTTCAGAGAAATCCTGGAAGACTTGTATGAACTGATGCAGAGTGAAGGGAGCAAAACCAAGAGAACAATTTATGCAATAATAACATTGTAAAAATAAGCAGCTTTATCCACTGTTCCTGGTTCTACCCTAGGAGGCCAGAGAGAACAAGTCTAATCCATCAACCAAATCACAGTCCTTCACATACTTGAAGACAGTTCTCGTGTTCCCCTGAGTCTTCCTTCTCTAGACTGAACACTGCCCTTTTTCTTCCACCCTATGGTTGTTAAATGGGGAATAATAGTTCTCTCTGAGCATCAAACTGTTGTAGGGTCTTAGGATCATGGGAATCATTGATTTAGAGCAAAGGACCTTGGGGGAGATTGGATCTAATCCCCTCATTTTAAACTAAGGAAACTGGGTCCCAAAGAATAGAAATGATTCACCCAACATCACACACACAGTAAAGTTGCAAAGCTGATTTGTAATGAAATGCATGCTCTGAAACTCCTTCCCTGAGTTAATTGGATCATGGAACTTTTAGGTGAGTGGGAATTTAGAGAGTAACTTGAACATGTGTTCTTAGGTTCTTTCCTGTTGTCTCACCCCTTAGAATGGAGGCTGGCTGAGGGCAGGGACTGACTTACTTTTCTATTTGTATCTCTAGTGCTCTGCTTCTAGGAGATGCTTAATAAATGCTTCATTCATTCACTCATTCTTTCATTATTAATGTTACTTTTTTGTGTCATGGTCCCCTTGGATCATCTGGGAAATCCCATGAACCCCTTCTCAGAAATATGTTTGTTTGTTTTTAATTAATCATTGAAAAATTAAAATTCAGTGAGAGATCAGTGAAAATAAAGGTATCATTTTTTCCATTCAAATTCATATGACTTCACCTCATGGGGTCCATGGACCCCAGTTTGAGGCCTTGATCTAGCCCAGGGATTCTTTGCTTTGGGTCTGAGAGCTTGTTTTTACACACACACACACACACACACACACACACACACACACACCCTCACACACTCACACACACACCTTATATGTAGGTATGGACATATATGTATATAACAGCATACTGTATTATACTTATTAATATATACACATATTTCTATATAATTACAAATCAGCACAAAATTATGTGTGTTAGTAATTATTTCAATATCGTTGGTTTCCTTTGTAATACCATGTATCTTATTTTATGCATCTAAAAAACATTTTGAGAAGGAGTCCATAGATTTTGCCAGCCTGTCCATGGGGTTCATGACACAAAAAGGCTGAGGAACCTGGTCTAAAACAACCTCTTCATTTTTACGAATAAAAAGCTGAAACCTAGAAAGGTTTAGTGGCTTGCCCACAGTCAGGAAGTAAAGGGGACACTTGAATCCAAGTCCTCTGAGTCAGGAAGACTCAACTTCCTGTTCAAATATGGTCTCAGACACAACTAGCTATGTGACCTTGGGCAAGTCCTTTAACCCTATTTGCCTCAGTCTCCTCATCTGTAAAATGAATTGAGAAGGAAATGGCAAACCACTCCAGTATCTTTGCCGGGGTCATGGCAAATCAGACCCAACTGAAAAATGACTGAATGCTGAAGTCCCTTTCAGCTCCAACTCTTGGCACCTTCGTGTGCCCATAATTGTTGAGTACAGAGTGGGACTGGATTCCTACAGAAGGGGCTCGTATAGGCAATAAGTCCAGAGTCCTGAGGTCAGTGAAAACAATGAGCCAGTTCCTGGGATGTTTTGGATGCTGAAGCTGAGGAACACAAAAGCAGAGGACAGATGGAGTCTGGCCCCAGATGGCAAAGTGTCTGTGGTACCCAGGGGAGAGCTCTCACATCATGGAGGAATGGGGCTGGTAACTGACTTGAAGGCTCTGGCTCCAGAGCTCGTTGGACTGACCTAGTTCTCAAGCAATCTCTGGCTCCTTTGAAAGCATCAGCTGCTCTCAGCTGCACAGGGTGGGGGGGAGGGGGAGGGAGGAGCAGGGGGGAGCCCAAAATAGCAGATTGTCCCTCCTCAAAACACACACACACACACACACACACACACACACACACACACCAGAATTACGGAGAGACAACCAGCAGCTAAAAAAAGGAAAGAGGAGGAAGGAAGGGGGGAGGGAGGAGGACAAGCAAGGACTCAGAGCCTAAGGGACCAAGGATAGAGATCAACCAGGTCTATTGGTCTGGACTCCCTGAGCCTGTCCCTAGGCCAGCCCTTGTTGGCCACAATGGCCAGGGGCTGATTGTGCCACCATCTTACCAGTTCAACAAGAGAGAGCCTGGCTGGTCACATCAGCAGGGGCAAAGTGAAGCCTATTAGCTCGGCTGGGGGGGGGGGGGTGAGGGGAGACCTGGTAGTAAGCCAAAACCATGGCCTTGGAGCCACCACAAAGGGAAACTGAGGTGTGGGAATGTAGCCCTTGCCCCAGTCCCCTCCTCCTCAGCCAGGAGGCACATGGAATGATGCCAGCTCAGGTATTCAGGACCCAGATGATGCCCATAGGTCTTCGGGACCCAGAAGCAACTTGGTGTAAAGAGTCCTGGACAGAGATCCCAGCTCTTCACAAACTACCTTCCTTTTCAGATTCATTTCCCTCCTTGGGTCTCATCCTCATTTGTAAAATAAAGGGGGTAGGACTACATAAGGCAGCCTGGTGCAGTAGGGAAAATTCTAGGTTTGGAAACAGAGGATCTGTGTTCAAATTCAGCTGTCACCTATTCCTTGTGTGGCTCTAGGTGCTTCATTTCTCTGGGCCTCAAGTTTCTGACTGTAAGATGCAGAGGGTGGGGGGAATGGTCTGGATGACCCCCAAATGTCTTCCAATTCGAAATCTATGGTCCTGTATGCTCCCTAATGCTTCTTTCAGTCCTAATAGCCTGTGATTCTGTACAAATCCTAAAACACACTGCTTAATTAATTTAATTGATTAATTCTAGTGCCTTCCTTCAGTGATTATTTCTGTGTGTGTGTGTGTGTGTGTGTGTGTGTGTGTGTGTGTGTGTGTGTGTTCCCCATGAGCTCTTTAAGGGCAGGCACTGTCCTGTAGTGCCTAGAACAGTATGTATTTAGTAAATGTTTGTTGACTGCCTGGTTTATGAGCACTTAGAAAAAGAAAGTGTGATCAAGGAAAGCCAGAACGGCCTCATCAACTCTAACTGTATACTGTGAGTCTAAATCATGGTTTGTTTGTTTGTTTTCAGGGCCCACCCTATTTGCAGGGTGACAAATACAGAGGAGGGGAACAATGATAAAGCCCAGGCTTCTTTGCATCCTTGATTAGAGATCCCTCACCAAAGGAGTCACCAAGCCCAGCCCTTCTTAGCCTGTAGAGTTCCACCTTCTTAAGCAGCTCCTCAGATTCTTCTCAAGAATCCTAAGTGCACCAGGCTCCCAAGGAAATTCTAGGTCCCCACAGCTAAGTTCTATGTCAGACCAAAGTGCTCCCCTCTAGGCTCACAGATTCTAGAGCTGGAAGAGACCCCAAGTCCAACATCCTTATCTGACAGATTAGGGGAGAAGGGATGTGAAGTGACTTATGGTGGGGAGGAGGGGAGAGGAGTGTAAATGTCCTTTCCCTCTAGTTAACAGCACTAGGGTAGGGTAGGGTAGAGTCATACTCACACCTTAGCACTTGGGCAAGGAGAGAGGAATTGGTCTTTGAGAGCCCAGGACCTCATCACAGAGAAGGGACCATGATAAGGAATTAAGTCGGTATTGGAGGAGGTCATGAGCCAAGGTCCCCTGACTTCTTAGCATTCTTTCCACTGAGCCAGGTTGCTCCTGTCCACAGGATTGCAGAGCTGGGAAGGATTTTAGAGACCACTGAGTCTAAGTTTCTCAGGATTTCTCAGTCTTATTTTTATTTCTCTTTTCTTTGTATATTCCCTTCATGTATGTCTATCCTCAAGTAAGTCTATCCTTTACTCCTCCCCACCCCCTCCCCAGAGAGCCATGTCTCAATACAAAGATTTTAAAAGAAAGAGAAAGCAGTTCAGCAGAACTCAGCAACTCAGAAACCATATCTGATGGCACATGCAAATTCCACACCCATAGTCCCCCACCTCTGAAAAGAAGGGAGGGAGATGCATTTCCCTAACATTTCTTCAGTACAAATTTGATCATTTTAAGTACACAAGGTTTGTCCAATTGTTTTGACTTTTTTCTTCCTTTCTTTTCCTTTTCTTTCTTTTTTTTGCTGTAGTTATTGTTTCTGTTGACGTTGTTGCAGACATTATGTTTTCCAGAGTCTGCTTCCTTCACTGTGTATCAACTCATATAGGTCTTCTCATGAATCCCTGAATTCTTCAAGCTCCTTGTTTCTTTCAGGGTACTAATATTCTGCTACATTCAGGTGGCAATATTTATTTAGCCATTCCACAGTAAGTAGGTATCTACTTTGTTTCTAGTTGGCTTTTTTGTTTTTTGACTACCACACACATACACACATGTGCTGCTCTGATTATTTTTTTGATCTATGAGATTTTTGATATATGGGATTTTCTGTCTTTGATGTCTTTGGGGCAAATGCGATTTCCGAGTTGAAGGATATAGGCATTTTAATCACTTTCTTAGCATGTTTACAAATTACTTTCCACAAAGGTTGGAAAAATCCACAGCTCCACCAAGAGTGGGCTTTTCTTTCCACAGCCCTGCCAACATTGACTATTTCCAATTTTTTGTCATCACTGTCAATCTGCTGGGTATGGCCAGTCCCCTAGGATTTAGAGCTGCAAAGAATTCCAAGTTCATCTAATTCAATCCCTCATTTGGCAGATGAGGAGAAGGCAGGGGCTTTGGTAACCATTCATAGGATTTGGACTTAGAGGTCATTTAATCCAACCTCCTCATTTTACAGAGGGAGAAAGAGGCCCAGGGAGGAATCCTATTTTATCTGTGGTCATACAGGCTCTTAAGTGGCAGTCAGGACTAGAAACCAGGATTCCAACTCTCAGAAAAGAGTTCTTTGTGCTACCTCACTAACTTGACTGGCCCCCCAATTCTACAGCCCTCTCTGTTGCCCTCCTCATACCTGGCTTCTCCAACAAGCTAATCTAACTTCTTAGGGGCTCTATCACTCCACTGGGGTGGTAGGTAGCCATGTTTGGCCTTACTTTTCATCTCTGGTTGGCCAAGGCTGGTTTTCTAGGGTCTAAGCTCTCAGGACTCTTGCTCCCCCTCAATACACCAGCCCTTCTATACTTATCCTAGGTTAGACAAGCCAAGCTGCATTTCTTTATAGAGATGATCACAAGTCTGCAGTTTCCAGTCAAGGGACTGAATAAAATAAAGATTGTATAGTGATAGGAAATTCCCTTTGATGAGTAAGGCTAGGAGACACAAGGAGAGGACTTGAGGTGTGTTTTTGGCCAAGAAATTTTCACCATTAGTTACTAAATATGAGACCTGGGGCAAAATGCTTTGCTTCCCTGGACCTCAGTTTCCTCTTCTGTAAAGCAAAGGGATTGGAGTGGACAGTCTTTTGTATAACTCTAGATGCTATGCTCCTAAGAGTCTCCCTCAGGGATCTGATTTTAGAACCAGACCTTGAAAGTCTGTCCTTGACCAGAAGGCATATTCTAGCCTTCTGAAGTTCCAACCCTAGGAGGGTGAATTAGAAACCTAGATCTGAAAGGGACCTCACACTCAAGTATTCCAAGTTTTTTGTTTTACACTTGAGGAAACTGAGGCCCAGGGTGACTAATGTGACTTGCCAGAGCTCCTGGAGATCATCAGAGGCAGGGTTTGAACCTGGTCCTCTGATTCAAGAGGGTTGGGAGCCCCAAGGCCCCTGATGTCTATAACCTGGAGTCTTTTAATCCCCTTGTTATTGAACTAGAAAGACAAGGTTGCTCTGCTCTCTGTTTGTGTATGTTCAAGGGAGGCGGGGAGAGAGCTAGAGACAGGGACAAAGACAGAGACAGACAGAAATAGACACAGAGACACAGAAAGAGGGCAAAGAAGGGAAGGGAAGGACAGGGATGGGAGGGAAAAGGAAAGGAAGAACAGGGAAGGAAAGGACAGGAAAGAGAAGAGAAGAAAGGAAGGGAAGAGGAGAGGGAAGGAAAGGAAAGGAAAGGGAAAATAGAGAAGACAATGAAAGAGAGAGAGTAAGAATGAGAGAAAGAAGGGAAGAAATGAGCCACTTCCTGCGGAGCTTGGCGGCTGTGGTTGCCTTGGGGAGTCATGACACCCACCTGAGGGTGAGAATTGAAAAGGCAATCGAGGCTGCAGCCTCATCCCCGAGAAGTGGTTGGCCCCAGGCTGTAGCCTAGGTGGCAAACAGGACAGCATATGACCAATCCTGGGTCCTAGTGCATGGAATATGGGGCAATGCTGACCTAATACTGCCTATATGCATGCCTAATGTGACTTCTCTCTAAAATAAACATGATCAGCAGCTTGCAGGGCAGACCTAACAAAGCCATCAGTAGGAGCTGTGCTGGGCACCCCCTATGTACCCTGCTCCATGTTAAACCCTCTGGAGATGAGCAAAGATCAAAGCCTCCCTCTGCCCCCCACATTCCCTAAAGGGAGGCAATATCACTCCTCTGATAGGGCGCTTGGACCCCAGCCCTAGGACCATATCTCTCCGCAGCCCAAAGACCCCATCTCTGGTAACATCTCCTAAGTGGGACCAGTGAGGCAAACTATCTCTCCCTGCTACAAGAACAAGCTGACCTCTGTCGAATTTCCCTTATATGAACAGGGCTATCTTGTACCAGCAGAACTCTCATGTACTGATTCCCACAGTTGCTGTATTCAATCCAGATGTCAAGCTATAGACATCAACTCCCAAGACTCTCTTGGAGGTGTACAGACATCCAGAGCCCCTAAAATCCCAGCCCCTCTCCAGGCCATGCCAGTAGTGAATGATGCCTGTGCCCAGGGTACAGAAACTATGGCTTTGCCACCCAATGCCACACAATTCACTCTACTTTTGCCTGAGCATCACTCCTATTAGGTTGGGAGTTCCCTAAAGGAGCTCTGCCCGCCTTTATTAGCATTATAATAAACTTTTGCCACCTGACAGGGAGACTTCTTGAGTCCATGAATTCTTTCCAGACAACTCTGTCTTGTACCTCGTTATTTGGGGTCCCTACAACCCTAAAATAAGTCAGAGAGCCACCGGCTCCAGCTCTGTAAAATAAGAGAATTAGATTAAGGTCTCTCTCTCTCTCCCAAGTCTGACATTCGATACTTTAAGGTCCCTCTCACTTTTTTCCCAGTCTCAGCATCAGTGTAGAATGGGCATCTAGTCCAACCCAAACCTGAAGAAAAATCTTCTTCACGGCAAGTCCAGAAATGACTATTCCTCTCTCCACCCCCCTACCTTTTTTTTTTTTTTTTGCTGGAAGGCCTGGGGGGGAGGGGAATCCAAGTGTTGGACAGCTTTCTTTGTTAGGAAGGTTTTCCTTACTTGAGCTGAAATCTGCTTGTCTGAAACATCAACCATCACTCCCGGGCTGGTATCCTCAGGGAGGATTAGGCACATAAAATCCTCAGGAGGATTAGACACATAAAAACCAACCTCTTATACAATTCCATTTAATTCAACAAGCATTTTTTCAACACCCCCTCTATCCCTAGAGCTGCGCCACAAGTTGGGAAGACAAAGACAAGAATGAAACAGTCCCTGCCCTTAACGTGCTTACACTCCACTGAGTCACACCACATTCACCCAGATAAGTAAAAATAAAGTAATTTCAAAAGATACGGGCATTAACCACTGCGGGGCGGGGGTGCACAAATCGGGAAAGGCTTCATGTTGGGGATAGCTCTTGAGTTTTGCTTTCAATGAGAAGTTAGGGATTGAAGTGTGGTGTGGAGGGCGGGCATTCTGGACATGAGAGGTGAGGTGGAGGCAGGGGAGCAGCTTCAAAAAAAAGTGTAAAGTCTGGGAATGGAGGGATAAGAGGGAGAAAGAGATAAGGATATAATGGACATGCAAATCCACTGCTCTGGGGGTTCAGAGGACCGAGAAATTTTGGCTCTGGAATTAATGAAGGAGACTGCATTAGAGTGGGGTCTGAAACCGCGGTCAGGGGTTTTGAAAGTCAAATTTAGGAGAGTACTCCGGAAGAAAGGCACAGAATGAATGAATGATTGAAAAGAAATCCCTGCTTTGAAAACACCGGAGGCACTTCGTAGATGAGATCGTCTAACAGGCTTGGAAGCATAATTTGCATCTAAATGGACTTTGCTTTGATAGAGAAAAAGATTATGAGCTGGGAACTGGCTTGGCTGCTTCTCTGGCAGACAGATGTGGCCAGAGTCCAAGGACTCCCACCCCACCTCACTCTCCGTCTCTCTGATTGACTGGTATAAAATGATTAGGGACAAACTTCCAGAATGAAGTGGGCATCAATCCAAGGGACTGTGCCCAATGGCACATAACTGAATACATGACGGGTAACTGAAGAGCCTCAGTTTCACAGCCGGGAGAATAGGGTTGTGAGGACTTTTTGCAAAGTGCCTTGAGACAATTAGGTCCTAGAGCTCTGAATGAAAATGACTAAGGATTGAGGAGGTGAGTGGACTCTCCCTTACAAAGGTTCAAGGGTATCCAAGGTCCCTTGTACTGGCTGGCCTCACAGGCCCCCTCCTCCTCTTTACCTCTTGGAATCTCTTATTTCCGTCAAAGCTCAGACCAAGTGCCACCTTTCTGGCTGGTGCCCCCCCCCCAAATGTTAGTGCACTTTGTTTAATGTCTTCCCACTTGAAATTGATTCTGTATGAAATCATTATGCCTTTATTTTCTTCTTATTAGAATCTAACCATCTTGAGAGGAGGAATTATTTCATTTTTTGTCTACCCAGCACATTCTCTGGCACATAGTAGGCATTTAATAAATGCTTGTTGATTGATACATTCTAGATCATAGATAACTGAAAGGAACCTCAGAAACCTTCAGGTCCCTGCTCCCTTATTTTACAGATAAAGAAATGGAGACCCAGAGTGGTCAGGGACTTGCCTAAAGCCACACGGACAGTAAGCATGAAAAGTGGGGTCCCCTGACTCCAGAACCAGAGCTTTTTGCACTAGCACCCCATCCCTGCTTTGCCATTCCTCCAATGGGACACAAGTGCCTTCTGTTCCTCTTCCACTGCTGACTCACCTTCCACACTCCGAAGTCATCCTAGTTGCCTGGCCTTCTAGAGACCACTCCCCACAAGGCTGACTCAAGGACTGAGGACCCTGCCTGGGACCACCAGAGCATGAGATAGCTCAATCAAACTGTTCACTCTCCATTTCTGACTCTGTATCTTTCTCCACCTCCACACCAGCTACCCCTGTCTGTTCTGTCTTCCCCAATTATAAAGAAGTTCATGATTTCTTGTTTTTCTGTCCTCAACACTAAGCACAATGCCACCTATAAATAAATGTTTTGCCCACCTACCTACCTTCCTCCCTATCTTTCATCTGTCTGTCTGTCTACCTGTCTTCCTATTTGTCTATCTATCCATCTGTCCATCCCTCTATTTGTTTGTCCATTCATCCATCCATCCATCTGTCTGTCCATCCATATGCCTACTCATCTGTCTCTCTATCTGCCTGTCCATCCATCCATCTATCTATCTATCTGTTTGCCTACCACTTCCTGTCTATCTCTATCTTCCTGTCTACTTATCTACCTGTCTGTCCTATCTCTCTATCTGTCTGTCTGTCTATCTGTGTGTGTGTCTATCTATCCATCCATCCCTGAAGCCATAGACTATTTCGTCTTTGTCTCTGTACTGCTGATAGTAGTAGGCACCTAGCAAATAGGTGACCCAGTGAGGAGAGGGCTGGGCTTAAGTTCTAAGCCAGTCTTAAGCTCAAATCTAGTCTCAGGTACTTAATTAACTAGGTGACCTTGGGCAAGTCATTTAACCTCAGTTCCCTCATCTGTAAAGATGGGAATAAAAACAGTCCCTGCCTCACAGGGTTGTTGTGAGAATCAAATAAGATAATATTTTTTAAATGCTTTGCAACCTTAAAGAGCTATAGAAATGCTCACTGTTATCGGTCCATTGGTTTGGGCTTGAAAAGGAGAATATTATAATGTTGTTTAGTTAGTCGTGTCTGACTATTCATGACCCCATTTGGAGTTTTCTTGGCAAAGATACTGGTTGGCCATTTCTTTCTACAACTCATTTTACAGATGAGGAAACTGAGGCAAACAGGGTGAAGTGACTTGCCCGGGGTCACACAGCTAATAAGTGTCTGAGGCCAGATTTGAACTCAGGGAGATGAGTTCCTGACTCCTGGCCCAGCCCTCTATGAAGTATGGCACCAGCTAGCTTCCCTTGTTCTTATTAATTTCTTAACAAACCATTTTTCATCCATCTATCCATTCATCCATCCATGTATTCATTGGCAAAAGAGGCCTATAACAGAAAAACCATATTTCTATATTTGCAAAATGTTTTCATATTATCTCATTTAGAATAAAAAATAAAGGGCCAGAGGGAAATGATGAAAGTATGACCTTGTGGCCCAATGGAAAGAGTGCTAGGTCCAGAGTCAAGAACACCTGAGTTCAAATGCAGATACCAACTGTGTGACCTTGGGCAAGTCTCTTAACCTGCCTACCTCATGTCCTCATCTGTAAAATGGGGATCAGAGTAGCACCTGCTTCCCAGGGCTGTTGTGAAGCTCAGATGTGGTGACATTTGGACAGCACTTTGCAAGCCTCAGAGTGTATAAAGGATGTCCCCAAAGTCTTAGTGCAGTTTTAGCCTATCTAAGCTTAAGACTACCCTAAGCCTTTTGAGCCACCATTTATAAAAGTGACTTGTGTGGCCTCAGATAAACCATTTCTCTGCTGAATCTCAGTTTCTTCGGTTGGGTTAGACAACCTCCCAGGTCCCTTTCAGCTCTGGAGCTATAAGCCTTCTCCTTTCTGGTCTTCAGATTCCTTCTTTCTAAAATGAGGGAGTTGGGCTGGGGAAAATTAATAATAATTAGCATTTGTACACAGTGGATATAGAAATGCTAGACCTGGAGTCAAGGAGGGTGATCTCCTTGATTTCAAATTTAACTTTAGACACTTACTAGCTGTGTGACCTTGGGCAAGTCACTTCACCCTGTTTGCTTCAGTTTCCTTATCTGTAAAATTAGCTGGAGAAGGAAATGGCAAACCACTCCAATGTCTCTGCCAATATAACTCCCAATGGGGTCACAAGGAGTCAGACATGACTGAAAAATGATTTAACAACAAAGTATAGTGCTCTGCGATTTGCCAAGTTCTTTGTATATGTTTTCTGATTCTCCTAACAATCATGGGGGGGTGGGTGCAAGGACCCATTTTACAGATGAGCAGACTGAGGCTCACACAGTTGAGGCAGACTCTGTTGAGGTCTCAGCACACTGCCTGCCTCTTTACAATGAAGAGTTTGGACCCAATGTTCTCTGAGGGCCAGCCCTTCCACTTCTAAGACTTCCAGGTCTAAGACCCTTGAGATGGGTGATCTTTGGACAAGGAGCAGACCCCTGCTGGCCACTTGTTGGCAGGATTCACAAGAGGGGGAGAGAAATGCTGATGTTCTCAGGACCCTCTGACACTGGTGGATGTTTTCCTATTGCTGGTGCCAGGACGAGAGAGAGAGACAGAGAGACAGAGAGAGAGACAGAGAGACAGAGAGAGACAGAGAGAGACAGAGACAGAGAGAGGTGTCCTCCTGGCTGCACCTCCATCCTTAGAGGAGCTTGGGTAAACTCTCTCCCCTCTCCCTCCTCTGCCCTTCCCCCCTCCAGAGTTTAGTCAGACGTTACCTTCCTAACTGTCAAGGAGAGGTTTTTAGTCACTCTCAGCTTTGTAAAGGGCTGTTTGTGTTATAGTTACCAAGGATGTCTCCACAGGGCTTAGGAATGGGTGAATTCCACCATCGGGTTTTCCCCAATCATCTCTCTGTGTGTGAACACATACCATGAGGGGAATTCTGGAACATTCATCATCTTTAAGGACCTTTTTCTTTCTCCTGTTTGTTCTGAGAAACAAGGTATTATTTCAACTAGGGAGAGAGAGGTGGAGGAGTGATGAGCCAGTGAGCTGCCCTTCCCAGGGGACTCTGAGCAGAAGAGGACTGGGAGTCTAGATAAGCAACCTGAGCTCACGTCTATATTTCCATAGTGTGATCAGAAGGGCTCTGGATTTATAGTTGAAAGACATGGGTTGGAGTCCAGGTGCCTGAGACCTGCTGACTGAGTAACCTGGGCTGTGTTCTCAAAACTCTCTGAGCCTCAGTTTCCTCATCTGGAAATGAGGGAACTGGCTTCTGCAGTCTCTAAGGTCCCTTCCAGATCTAATTGAAAGACCTTGGATCTTTCTCCTCCCTGAGAGAAAATCTTGCTTCAAACCCTTCCTAGTTGTGTGACCCTGGGCAAGTCATTTAGCCTTCATTTGCCCAAGTTTCTTCATCAGTAAAATGAGGTTAACAAAAGCACCTCTGCCCCAAGGATCAAAGGAAATAATAATTGTAAAGTGCTTAGTGTGGTGCCTGCACACAGTAGGCATTATATAAATGTTAGCTGTTATTACAGTAGGTGATTAATCAATGCTTGTTGATGGATTGATTTACTTGTTAGCATAACAAGCAGAACTCTGGATTTGGTCTTTGCAGACACCAGTCTCAAGCCCCAATTCCACCACCTACTGACCAAGTAGCTTTGAGCATCCAAGTGGCTTCCCCTTGCTGAGCTTCAGTTTTCTCATCTGTAAAATGGGACTGCTGATACACGCCTACCTGCTTCACAGAGCTTTTGTAAGGAAAACATTATGCAAGACAATATGGAAAGGTGAGTAATGGTTGTTTTTCCTTGGAGCCTTCTGGACTGCCGGGAGCTGGTAGCTACATGTGGGACCTATGTACAGTCTGTGGGCAGAGTGGCTGCTTCTGGAAGTTTCATATTTAGTTTTAGAGGCACAGTAACCAACCTGGATTTCTAGTCCCTGCTGGAAGCATGGCTAGAGTTCCTGGTGCCTTTTCTCTTCTCTGGGAGGACATGAAGGTCTCTCCTCCATAGTTACTATCCCCACACAAGGCTGGCACACAATAGTTGCTTAAGAGGTACCTAATTGAACAATCAATTGGCTCTTTGTGTGACCATAGACCCAGATGGTCAGGGATCTCTGAGGCCAACTAATCCATTTAGCAGATGAGAAGCTGGAGCTCAGGGATGCTCTGTGACTTGTCCCTCACACAGATAGCATCAGAGGTGAGATTTGAACTCAACTCCTTTGACCGAGGCCTTCATAAGTGAAAGATCTGATTTTGGAAAATCAAACAAATTGCAGAATGACTGGTTATCTCCTCATTGAGGAAGAAAGGTGGCCTTGGGTTTAGCAGAATTGAGATATGGAACTCGAATTTGGACTGAGGACTGAATGAAGAAAGAATTAGGCCCTGGGGTTGGAAGAGGGATGGAGTTTAGTGCTGGGGCTAGGGTAGGGATGGGACTGTCACTGCCCTACTCCAGACACAAGGCCAAGAGGAAATTGAGAAGGTCTCTCTGTGATCTCTAGGACCTCCCATTCTAACAGGGGAGAGCTCCACTACAAGGCAGACAGAAAGGTCTGTTGGGTTTAAGCTATAATGGTCACTCTTTAAAGCCCTACTCAAATCTCTCCCCCTCCAGGAAAACTGCTTGGATGGGGCTGAAGAGGAATGACCTTGTCCCTCAGGGCCAGCTAGGTAGCCCAGTGGGCCCTAGACCTGGAGAGTTACAAACTGACCTCAGCTATTTTCCGGCCATCTGTCTCAGTTTCCCCAGCTATAAAAATTTGGGTCATGGTAGCACCTACCTCTGGGGTTGTGGGGGATCCATATTTATAAAAAGATAATATTTATCAATAATACCAGTAAAATGAGATATTTAGAAAGCACTGAGCACAATTTCTGGTGCATATAGTAGGTGTTTAATAAATGCTTCTTCTCTTTCCTTTCCTCCAGTTCTCGGGGCCCCTGGGTCTGCTCTGATGCCCTAATTATGTAATATTGTTATCTGAGTTTGTGTTATCTCCCCACTAGCCTATAAGCCCCACAGGCCTTATCTAAACTCTCTATCTCCTCCAAGGCCCAGCAAACAGAATATCTGCTTCATAAACATTCTTTGAATGAGTGAACATTTCCTACTCTCTGTACTCACAGCATCTCTATCAGGAAGGGGCCTTATAGAACGTTTGGTCCAAAGCTTTAGGAAGTTTTCTAAATTTAAGAAGAATTCTGTATCAAATTCATCATTCTTTTCACGTTACCTCTCAGGCCTCAGTTTCCTTCCTTGTAAAATAGAACTACCTATAAAAGGTCAGACTGTGTTGTTTGTTGTTCACTCGTGTCTGACACTCCATGACCCCATTTGGGTTTTTCTTGGCAAAGATACTGGAGTGGCTTGTCATTTCCTTCTCTACCTCATTTTACAGACGAGGAAACTGAAGCAAACAGTGTTAAGTGACTTGACCAAGCTCACACAACTATTAAGTGTCTGAGGTTGGATTTGAACTCAAGAAGAGGAGCCTTCCAGGCCTGACACTATCCACCAGGCCATCTAGTTGTCCCTACACAAATGACATTAGGGGATCCTTAACATTTATGTCCAGAACCCCTTTGTCAGTCTGGTGGAGCCTATGAGGTCCCTGCTCAGACTCATGTTTTTAAATATATAAAATACATAGTATGACAAAGGAAATCCATTATGGTGCAATACAGTGATCTAAACACCTTTAACAAACATGCTCCCAGAGCCCAGGCTAAGAACCCTTGGTCCAGACCAATCTCTTCATTCTACCAATGAGAAAATCAAGGCCCAGGGTTTATGACTTGTCCAGGGTCACACAGACAGCAAACAGAAGAGTGACTATTCCCTAGATTGCCCTAGCACTTACTCCATTCCGCCTCCCAGCAGAACTATTGATGCTTTGGTCTCATCTTCCCAACTAGCCCCTTGAGACCTAGGACAGCATCTCAGGACCTTCAAACCTGAGAAATGCAGGGGCCCTTTGGAGCTCATTGGGTCAGGCTTCCTCTTTGCACAGAGGAGGCTTGGAGAAACCAGAACTGACCCCAGGGCAGCAAGGGTTGGGTGGGTGAAAGCCAGAAAACCCAGAATTACTGACTTGGAAAGAGCTTCTGGTTCCAAACCATGAGTCTCTACTTCCCTGCCCCCAAGTGTCTACCACCTTTAGTCCTTCAAAGGGCCTTCAGGTTCCACCCATCTCCCATATCCAGAACCAAGAGGACAGTTTACAAGCACTATGATGGATGTTCCGAGGGTGGCCAAAATCTAATGCCCTCCTGCCCTGACAACACATGGGAGCAAGGCTAGAAGGAAGCTCGGGGACCTTGGCCCAGATGCCAGGCCTCACCTAGATCCCAGAGATCTCTCTGCCTTTCTTTAGCTCGCAGTCTGCTCCCCCTTTGACACCCACTTTTTTTGCATTCACACAGGCTCCCCTCCCCCCACCTCCACCCACACTCGCTAACGCTCCCCAAGGCCCCCAAAGCAGCAGGTTTTCAGAGAAGAGAAATGTTTAACGTAAAAACAAAAACCTAGCAGGCCACAATGGAGAATGGGAGTCAGAGGGAGCTTTGGGGGGATGGGGAGACAGGATGGGAGCCAGAAGACGTGGCCGTCCCAGCTTGGTGTTCTGTGATTCAGCAGCTTCATTCTACTACCAGGATCAATTAGATTCTGCTACTCCATCTTCTGGCTTCCTATGACTAGTTATAGTCCTAATCTAATAAATTCCACTAAAAATGCAGGAAAGTTTATTTTCCAGGGAACAACAGATTTGGAAACAAATAAGAAATGAGGAAAACAACAAAGATTTCTCAATCGCTGAGCTAACTGAGATTCATTCATTGATCAGGAATTTCCCTGGATCGATATTGCTTGAAATAAGTGGACCTCCCATTAATTGGGGACCAGCTGAAGACATTAAGACTTATACACAGAATGGAATATTATTTGTTGTGGTAGGAAATAACAGAAGAGATGGTTTCAGAGAAACCTGGAAAGACTTGTTTGTATGAGTTGATGTGGAGTAAACAGAACCAGGAAAAGAATCTATATCAAGAGTACATCGATATAAATTGGGGGGAAAAAGAAGCTGAACACTGGATCATGGTAATGATGGACTTAGGGGTTAGAGGGGATGAGGAAATACATCTACATCTCGTTTCCTCCACTGGAGTGCTGAGGGTCTGAGAAAAATGTAATAATATCAACAAAATACTCAGTAATTTTAGAACAGCTAGGTGACAGGGTAGATAAGAGTGCTGGGCCTGGACTAAGGAAGACCTGAGTTCAAATCCATTCTTAGACACTTACTAGATGTGTGACCCTGAGCAAGTCACTTTTTGACTCAGCTGCCTCATCAGTAAAATGAGCTGGAGAAGGAAATGGCAAACTACTCCAGTACTTCTGCCAAGAAAAGTCAAAATGGGGTCATGAAGTCGAACATGACTGAAAAATGATTGACCAACACTATGCGGGGGGGGGGGGGTTGTAGATTTATGTTTGCTGGAAATAATTTTATTTAATTTCACATTTATCTATATTCAGGTCATTTGGAATTGAGGGAGAGAGACAGACAGAGAGACAGAGAGTCAAGCTGGCATAGTTCCCCATGTTCTCTACCATGGCTCTCTACCCCCAAGATTTCCAGTAACAGTTTTAAGAATGTTGAACAAGAAAAAGATACCTTAAAATATAGACTGAATTAGCATTCAAGAATGGCTGAATAATCAAATTTCCTGGGCTACTCAAGTAAAAAAATGGACCTCCTTCCTTTCACAGATAACCCTTTCTCTATGGAGAGGATGGTCCTAGGTCTAACTGCTTCTGGTAGGTAGGCAACAGACATGAGCAGAATTAAATTTGGTTATCCTTCCACCTCCGTTTTCCCCACAAAAAGTCTTTTTGTCCTGCACCTAATGCCCATCTTTCCAAGGATCTTGGAAAGAACTTTTTAGAGCAGAGAAATAATATTTCTTAGTATTTCTAGAAAAACTAAACAGGAGATTTTTTTAAACTCTGCTTAATGAGACTGTAGGTATAAATCACAGCAGATGTGGTCAGCCTCAATTGATGTATTGGTTAATTTTACTGAGATATTTTCTTTTTTTTAACTTTTCCTTTCAAGGGTTGGCTCAGGAGAAGGGAAGGATACATTCAGAAATGAAGCTGATATAAGAAGAAAAGATAGCAATAAAAATGTAATGATAAAAAAAGAAATGGCTTTCACAAAGGGACTTGAGATTTTCATTTTCGTGCTAGTTCTGACACTAAGAGACAGCAGAGAAAGAAGACTCGGGAAGAATGAATGAAGAAGTTCTTTTGGGGAAGGGCATTATTTGATAAATGAAGAAGAGAAGCAGATAGCAGATGTGTTTGGCAAGGCTGGTGAAGAAGGGCAGGAGGAATTTACTAAGCCTCGGCACTTGCACATTCTCTCCCCCCCTGCATTCTCACACTGGGAGTACAATTCATCCTGGTGACCTCCACCCATAACCTCCACTTTAAAGAAAGGCTAGCCATGTCGTTCCTCTCTGGACTCGTCCGAGGTCTTGTCTCCCTCTGCCCCTTCCTCCCCAACTGCCTTTTATGTATTATCTTCCCCGTGCAGAAAATAAGCAGAGATCCTCTTCCTTTTCTAGGTGTGATGGTGATGATGATGTTGTTGATGATCAAGACAGCTAACATAGAACACCTACTATGTGCCGGGCACTTTACAATTATCATCTCCTTTGATCTTCACAATAACCCTGGGAGGAAGGTACTGTTATCATCCCCATTTTACAGATGAAGAAATGGAGGCAAATGTCGAGTTAAGTGACTTGCCCAAGGTCACACAGCTAGCTTGTATTTGTATTTCTAATGCTTAGCACAATAATCTCTCTAAAAATGTTTGCTGAATTGAATTGACTCACTAGTTCATGGTAAGACTTTTCTCCTTCTAGGCTTCACTCTCCTATACCACAAAATGAGGGGACTGGGGTGGCTAGGTGGCGAAAGTGAAAAGAGCACCAGCCCTGGAGTCAGGAAGGACCTGAGTTCAAATCTAGTCTTAGACACTTAACACTTACTAGCCGTGTGACCTTGGGCAAGTCACTTAACTCCAATTGCCCTACCTTCCCCCTTCCAAAAAGCAAAAAAAAAAAAGAAGAGAAAAGGAAAGGAGAGAGGAGAGGAGGGGAGGGGAGGGGAGGGGAGAGGAGAAGAAGGGATTTCAGTGTCAGTTCTTGATCAGCCATAATTTCCTGGGAGACTAGAATCATTTGTTGCATAGGATTTGTATTTATCCTGGTTAATAGCAACTGAATTGAATTATGTGTCTATACCAATTTTTGTATATTATATGCATGCATGGATGTATGTCTAAAGACAAAGAGACTGACTTCCTGGCATTATAAATACAATGATAAAGGAAACCGTGTGTCTATAGTATGTAAACATTCATAAATATATGGGCACAGATTCTCAGTCTATTCCTGTGAGGTCTTATCTTGCTTGGAGGATGGCTCCCTGAAAAGGCATCAAAGGCCATCCCAAAGGGGCTTAGCTTCTGGAAGTTTCTACCGATGCTAGAAAAGGTTCAACTCCAGTCCAGGGATGGACTTCACGTCCCTCATCAGAAGACCAGCCTGGCTAAATTCAGGGACAATTCTCAAAGTCAGTGAGAGGTTGTGCTCCCCATTTTGGGGAAAGGACACTGACAGAATTGTGGTTTGTTGAGCTCATTTCTTTGCATGTCATAGAGGTGCATGACTGGATACAAAAAGTTCTGGGTTTGGAGTCAGGAAGATTTGAATTCAAATTTGCCTCTGAAAGGTATTAGCTGTGTGACCCTGGGTAAGCCACTTTTCTTTCTAAACCTCAAGCAGTGCCCTTGGGCTTACTTCCTTAAGTCATAGAAGGATTATGATCTGCCTTGGTGGGGGGAGCTCCCCTGGCAAACTCATAGATTATTCATGCAATAACCCATCCATCTACAAGCATTTCTTAAGCCCCTGCCATATGCCAAGTACTGGGCTAGGCACCAGGGGAACAAAGGCGGAAATGAAAACAATTCCTTCACACTTGAGAGCTCATGATTTATTGGGCAGATGAAACATACAAACAGATAAATAAATAGAAGACATACATAAATGAATGTGCAGAGATGACGGAGTGGCATGAAGGCTGAATATCTGCATTCCTACATCCATTCACGTACATATACATAAACGCTTAGGTTTATCTGTAACTACCTGTCTGTGCACATATACATATGTGGTAGGCGTGTACCTGGACATAAGATTTCATGACAAAAGGAATTCTCTTCTCTTTTTGCATCCTGCATTCCAGCCAAATTGTCTATCTCCATCATTCCACCTCCTTCCTCCATGCCTTTGCAGAAACTGTGCCCCATGCCTGGAATGCTCTCCCTCCTAACCATTGCCTTTTAGAATATCTAGCTTCCTTCAAGGCTCAGCTCCAGGTTCCCTCCTACAAGTTGCCTTTCCTGGTCATCCCAGTGGGCACTGCTTTCCCTTCCCCACCATATTAACCAGGCATGGACACTGCACATATTGACTTAACTGGTATATGTACTTTCTCCCTAGTAGCTCCTCAAGGACATAGGCTATATTGCTTTATCTTTTAATCCCCAGCATCTAACAAAATGCCTGGGCACGTGGAAGATACTTAATACATGTTTGTTAAATGGACTGGTATACATGCCAATTTATGCAAATTTTATAAATGAATGCACACAAACAGAGTTATAAAAACTAGAGTTTCCTAGGAAAGGGAGGCACAGGGCTCTGCCGAGCTTCCTTGTTAGCCCTACTGTGCTGTCCTCCTACACTCCTGGAGGACACATGTCATCCCTGGGCAACTCACCAAGGTCATCCCTGGGCAATGCACCAATCCACCCAATGAAATGCTGGAGAAGTCCAGCTTTAAGGTGGAATCCAGGCAGCAGTCAGATGGAAAGCAGAGTTGTCAAGGCTTGAGTTCACACTTACCCTTAGGCCAAACTTTAGAGCCCTGCTCTCTGGGTTGTCCTGTGGCTCTAGACACTGGCTGCCCATGATTCTCTATTTTCAGGAGCAATCTTCCATTCATCTGATGGATGATGGGTCATCTGACCCAACAACAAGAGCTTTCTGCTGCCCATCAGCCCCCTGGTAAGGCAGCTGCCCAGTGGGGCTGGGGACCTTCAAAAGCAGGGCTATATATGGTATCTCATTTAGGGCTTGGGAAGCCAGTTCTGACCTGGCTCAGGGTCTGAGGGATGTAGAGGCCTTCTGTGGCCTGCATCTCTGCCCCAAAGCCCTACCACCTAAGTCAGTAGGAGGAATCAAGTTACCTCCAGAGAAGACAAGCAGGGCAAGGAGATCTCTAGTCCTAGGTTTCCTGAGTTGAGAGCCAGAATTTGAGCAGGGACAGTTGGGCTTTTCCCAGATGCCCATGCAGGAGCGATGGGTTTGAAGATCTAAACAGGCCTCATCAGAGGCCCCAGGGAAGTATAGACAGATTGCTTTGTTTCTCAGAAGGTAGTGTTCCTTCTGACTGGAAAATCTTGCATTGTGATATGGGATCAGGTGGATATTTCCAAATTCCTGGCAAGAAGTCTTCTGCTAATTTATAGTTAATATGCTCTGTATACTTTTTGGATTATGAAAATAAAGTTGCATTGAAAATGAAAAAAAAACTATTTAAGGGGGCATGTTTTCTCTCCATAGTGGTCTGGACACTGCTAACCAAATGCTTCACAGTTCCCAGCCATCCAAGCCCCCAAAGGCAGTGCCAGGAGAAGGTGAGGCAGCAGAGTATCAGGCCACTGTAGCTTGGGGGGGAAGAGAATGGACCCCCACTCCAGACACAACTGTTCGGGTGGTTGGACTGTCTCCCAGCAGCCACCTGCATCACCACCACTGCCCCAGGTGCCAAGAGGCTTAATTATGCCTCTACCTGAACTGCTGCCCCCAATTCCTGATCCCTACCCCCACAAGACCCCTGATTCTAGTACTTAGCTCCTCCCGCCCCCTCCCTTACCACAGGCTCTAGAGAACTCTCAATCTACGTTTATAGATTACAACCTATGAAGTGTTTACAACCCCACTAGAAAAGTCAAGTAGAACACCCATTTTACAGACAGGAAGAGTAAAACTCAGAAAATGTAAATGACTCAGCTAGTAAGCTTCCGAGATCTTCAGATTCCAAGCCCAAGGCTCCTACCATTACTACAGTCAATCATTAAACAGTATTGAGGCCCTCTTGAGTGCCAGGAACTGTGCAGAATGATGGGGATATGAAGAAAGACAAAAAGCTGTCCCTTCCCTCAGGAAGCTCCTGGTTTGTTGAGGGAGAAAACATGAAAACAGCTATGGAGAAACAAGGTATATAGACAGGGAAGTTTAGAGATAACTAGAATTAAGGGGGATCAGGAAAGGGTTCTTGTAGTGAGACGTTAGCTGGGACTTAAAGTCACAGAAGGCAGGAGGGAGAGATGAGGAGGGCATTCCAGGCATGGAGGACTGAGAGAGGAAACACCTGGAGTCTGGAGATGAACTCCTTTGTGTGAGGAATTTGAAAGGGGCAAGAGTCACTGGAACACAGAGAATATGGCACAAGCAAGGAGACTGGGGTAGAGGTGGGGGAAGGCACAGAAATGAACAGCTTTCAATGCCATACAATTTTATATTTGATTCTGGAGAGCCATTAGAATTTACTGAGTGGAGGTAGGGTGGGGGCAGCTAGGTGGTTCAGTGGTTAGAGTTCTGGGCCGGGGATCAGGAAGACTCATTTTCCTAAGTTCAGATCTGGCCTCAGATACTTCCTGACTCTGTGACCCTGGGTAAGTCACTTAACTCTGTTTGCCTCAGGTTCCTCATCTGTCAAATGAAGCAGAGAAGGAAATGCAAACCACTCCAGTATGTTTGCCAAGAAAGCCCCAAATGGGGTCATGAAGAGTCAAACTCAACGGGTGGAAGGGAAAGGGTGAACATTGTTAGATCTGGGCTTTAAGGAGATACCTTTGGCATCTGAGTGGAGGCTGGCCCGGAATGGGGAGAGACCAGCACAAAGCCCCACCCCTCCTATACCCCCTACAAGGCACCCTCACCCGAGGAACTGGGGCATTTTGAAATGCTTTCAATTGAGCAACTGAGGGCTGATTTGAAGCTATGCCTTCCTTTCTTAAAATTTAATTTTATATTTTTCAATGAACAAAAATCTATTTACTCTTTCTCTCTATTCCCCTCCCACACTGGTATTGCACATGCTTTTTAAAAGCTGCTCCCTCACAGCCACCATTAGGGACCACTTCGCCTCCTGCCCCCTTGCATTCTGAGCCACAGACTGTGGTGGTGACCTGGCAAAGACCACAGGGACAATAAGAAAGCCTTTGTATTATGACATGTTCAGAGCTAAAAAAAAAAAGTCTCCTAGCACTGATGGGGATAGGATCAGAACCCCTAAAAGGGAAAGACCATGTCTTGGGGAGCTGGACCCCAAAAAGGAAAAGCCTCTGGACTTTCCCACAGGGTCCAGTCTCTGGTGTTCACCTGAGGCTTTGCCCCTCCCAGCGATCCTTTCCCAGTGGCCCCTGCCCAACCCTTCATTCTCTGTTACCTGCTACCTCTGGGTCACTCCAGGCTATTAGCCACTCTGCCATCACATCCAGATTGTCCCACAGTCTTTCTGTATAAAAGGTCCATCTTGCCCTCATTAAATTGGGCAGATTCCTTAAGAATCTAGCCTGCTTGTCAATAAACGCCCCACAAATGCACAGGTTCTTAAAAATCCCACGCCCTTCTAGCGATGACATCATAAACCTTGTTAATTGGACTGAAAGGAGGCTTGAGTGGAATTCTTTTCAGGCAGACCTGCATCCTTTGCCCTTGAATTTTGGGGTTCCCAGAACCCTCACACTGCAACAGCACCAAGAGCTAGGGCTGGAAAGGACTTCCAAGGTCATCTAATCCAATCTCCCCATTTTACAGAGAAGGAAACTGAGGCCCAAAGGGTGTTCAAAGACTTGCCCAAGATTATCCATGGCATCGAAGATATAGAAGTGGGAGGCACCTCTGAGGTCATCCAATCCAACCCCCTTCATCTTATATTCACATAACTCACAAAGCCATTAAAATATATTCATATTCATATAAAGAAAATGAGCCCCTAGAAGAGGAGTGGTGAGTGGGCTGATGAGCACAGCAGAGAATGAACCTCAAATCTGAGGACCTGAGCTGCTCTTCCTGGCTGTGTCACATGCTCCCAGTGGGACTCAGGATCAGTTCGATAGTCAACAAACATCCATTAAGAGCCCACTTAATCAATGTGCAAGGCACTGGGCTAGCCTCTGGGGAGATAACAAACCCACACTCCAGCTCCCTGCCTCAGTTTCTGCCCTCAAAGAGCTCATATTCTACAAAATCTGTTAGAGTAAATGGAAGGTAACCTGGGCGGGGGGGAGAAGGCTACAGCAGCTGTTTGTAGTGTGACTTTGGGTCACTTCCCTTCCTGGGCCTCAGTTTCCCCATCTGTAAAATAAGGAGGTTGGGCTAGCTGACTTCTGAGGTCCCTTCCAGTTCTAGATTACAATCCTATGAGCCTCTGGTCATTTAACTCCAGACCCAATACAGTTTCCACTGCCCCACCATGACTTTGAACAAATCACTTCTATCTCAGGCCCCCTGCTGTTAAATGAAGGGTACCCTATGGCTGCCTTGAAGCACCCTTCCCCCTCTGGCCCCATGGGCCTGTGACCTAAGCCCCTGCCCCACCAATCTCCGGTGTGGCTAGGCCATCATCTGCCTCTCTTATCATGCAGAGACCTTCTCCTCCCCCACTCTCCATCCCACAAAGAGAGGGCTCCACTTGCTGGAGGTGATGCGCCCACAAGGCATCCATTATGAGAGCCCATTAAACCATCTGTGTTGCAACCAAGCAGCCCTTGCAAACTGGGTGTGCATAGCAGAAGCTTATGCATCATGCATTGTGCATGCCTGGGACGTGGGGCCGCTGCACCTCAGAGCCTAGCAATGCCTCACCACACCTCGAACCCTTGCTCACATGAAAAGTGCTGGGTCTCACTTGGGCTCAGTTTCATGTTGGGACCTATTTCTATCAATCCAGAGACCCCAGAATCCAAGATTTAGTCTTAGAAAGGACTTTGGAGGGCATCTAGCTCAACTCTTACTTTACAGGTGAGAAAGCTGAGGTTCAGACAGTGACTCTCCTAGGCACACTCAGCTATCAAGAGTCAGAAGACTGGAAGCCACATCTTTCTGGCTCCAAGGGCAGTACCCAATCCACTATGCTGAGCTCTGTTTTCGCTAGGGGCTGCAGATAGAAAGACCAAAGGAATCAAAGTTTCCAACCTCAAAGAGCTCACTTTAAATCTGGGGAAACAAACCCCAGGGAATAAGTAAACACAAAATCTCTAAAGGGTTAGGGTAGAGGAATGGCCTCTGGCCTCCTCTCATTTTCTATCGTTCAGATCTTCTAGGGAGCGGGAAGTAAACCAAGTCCTTACAGTTTTCTGTGAATGTATCGTTCAGTAATGCCCTGTTCTGTGAATGGTGGAAAAAGTTGGGCTATGTTCTGTGCCTCTGGTTTGAATCCCACCTGGGCCACTGACTACCTGTGTGAGCTCCCTACATACCTACGGCAAGTTAACCTCACTTTCCCTACATTTTAACCCTGAAGGCCCCCTCACACTCTAGTATAAACAAACTGCATCTGAGTGGCAGCACCTGAAACTGCTGAAGGCGAAAAGAGCTGGCTATAAGCCTCAGCTCTACTCACTATCTAAGTGGTTTACTTCCTCTCCATGGGCCTCAGTTTCCTCATTTCATACAGAAGTCATCTCGGTTCTTCCTCCCTTAATCCAGTTTTTGTTATCTTTACTAGAGGGTCCTAATCTTTTGAATAATACATTTGGCTGGATGTATACATATTTGTAACACTCTTCTATTCTGTTGATTTCTCCCTCCCCCAGGAATAGTTTTGGTAATTATAATATTGTAATATTATTTGTACATTGTAATACATCATAAAATATTTTATAATATTGTAATACATTATAATATTGTACATTGTAATATATTTTGAAGTCTGAGAGTGTATACAAGTTAGCTTATTTTTTAAAAAAAATTGTCACCCTCGATATTCTTGCTCATTTGTTTTCCCATCCAAATTTCATTATGGTTTTATTCAGATCTATATAGAAACCTCTTGATATTTTAATTGGTATTACATTAAAGGTCAATTATTTGGGGGAATATTGTCATTTTAAACACATTGATCCAACCTATCCATGCACATTGAATCTACCTCCAATTATTTGACTTTTTAATTTCAATCAATATAATTTAATCATTGTTTTTATGCAAGCCATATGTAATTTTTGTTAATTCTTAAATATTCGATGGCTTCTGTTGCTTTTATAAACAGGGTTTCTCCTATGATATTTTCTTAACCTTTATGGCTTATAATTAAGAATGCAGTTTTTTATAGGTTAATTTTGTGTCCTGTGACCTCACTGAGCTTATTTGTTGTCACCATTACTTTTTTAGGTGAAGATATTTGGGTTTTTCAGATACAAATAAAGGGGTTCATAACTTGCAGTCTATGAATGTGGTTTTTAAAAAATATTTTGATAGTTGTATTCCAATATAATTTGTTTGCTTTGTAAATTATACATATTTTATTTCATCCCTTTTAAAAACATGATTTGGAGAAGGGGTCCATAGGTTTTACCAAACTGCCTGACCAATGGGTCCAGGATATAAAAGGGTTTTTTTTAATCCTGTTGTAATATATTTGTCCTACCGCAATTGTAAGACTTTCTAATATTGTGAAGACAAGGTAATTTGATGAGGCTATATGTTTTAGTAGGTATTATTAGGGATAAGAGGGCAGCAAGGTGGGACAGCAGATGGATTGCAGGAATTGGAGTCATCAAGTTGAATCATTTTCAGTCCTGATTCTTTGTGACCCTACTTGGAGTTTTCTTGGCTAAGATACTGGAGTGGCTTGCCATTTCCTTCTCTAGCTCATTTTATAGATGAGGAAACTGAGGCAAAAAGGATTAAATTATTTGCCTGGGGTCACACAACTAGTAAGTGTCTAAGTCCAGATTTGAATCAAGGAGGTTGTCTTCCTGATTCTAGGCACCCAACTCGATTCACTTGTCACTTAACTGCTATTGAGTCAAGATCTGAGGTTAAATCTAATCTCAAACACTTTCTAGCTATGTGACCCCAGGAAAGTCATTTAACCTGTTTGCCTCAGTTTCCTCATCTGTAAAATGAGCTGGAGAAGGAAATGGCAAACCACTCCAGTATCTTTGCCAAGAAAACTCCAAATTGGGGCCATGAAGAGTTGAACATGGCTGAAACAATTCAACAATAACAAATTAGGGACAAAAGAGATATATTTGACTTCAATTTCAGATTAGAAAAATATTTATGGCTGATGGAACAATTAAACTTTTAAACAATTACAATTAAAACCTTGAGATCTAAAATATATAAAGAACTATGAACGTTTATGACTTTCTGTTCTAAATGGATAAATGGTCAAAGAATATGAAGAGGAAGTTTTCAAAAGAGGAAATAGAAATTGTTGGAAAATAATCTTACAAATTACTTTTAAAAATACAAATTAAAACAATTGTGAATCAACAAAAATAATTAAAAGCAACAAAACTCACGCGGCAGGGTAAGAAATCACTCTATTGTGAAGTGAATTGGTAGTAAAATTCCAAACAAATAATCCTTTTGCAAACATTGTAGCAAGCAGTTCATAGTAAAAGTCACCAAAAAAAAAAAATCTTGTTCTTTACCCCCAAAATAACAGTTGGGAATGCGCCCTGAAAGACGTAATTTTTTTTAAAAGCTGTCTGTTCATCAACACAATAATAAACCACAAGTCCAAAAGAACGAAGATGAAAGATACTGCTCAATTCTTGACAGAGAGATGGTAAACTTGAAACGCAGAGTGAAACAGAAGTTTTCAGAAACGACTAATGTGCGAATTTATTTTGCTGGACTATGCAGTTATGCATTGAAAGCTTTACTTTTCATTTTTTAAAAATTTGCCCACTGTGGGAGGTAGATTAATTTTTAAACCATGCTTATTAGGAAAGTAAAAGCCATCTTTCAGAGATTTTTAAAGCAACCTTATTTATAATCCATTTGATTGTGAGCTCCTTAAGAAGGAAGATTGTCTTTTGTCTTTCTTTGTATCCCTAGGGCTTAGCATAGTGCCTGACACATAGTAGTCACTTAACAAATACTTACTGAATATTTGAAAAAAAATTTTTTTTAGTGGAAGAAATATAGAATCTAGATAGCCAAAAGTCAAGTAATGGTTACATAAATTGTGTTACACCAATTAAATAAAATAATGGCATGCAATTAAGACAAACAAGTATGAAGAAAACAAAAAATCAGAAAGTGCTTTGTGAAATAATGTAAAACGAAAATGCAGAGCCCAAAGATCAGAGACCCCCCCAGGAAAAGGGAGAGAGAGGGAAGAGACACACACATACTCTTAATGGACACTTAAAGGGAAAACTAATGAAAAGATCAATTTTATGCTTGTAAATTAATTTACTTAATTATTAATTAATATAAGAGTTGCAAAGCAAATTTTGTTGGTCGTTTTTATTTTAAATGAATCAGTTAATTTGGAGCTTGGTATTCCCAGTGCCCAGCATGAGGCCTGGCTTCTACCAGACGTTTGCCATTCTCCACGGAGTTTGTTCTAAGAAAGACAAACAGTACGTTGTGTCCAAGTTTTCATCTCTCTCCCAATCTGTTGATGTGCATTGCATGGGAGCTGCAGTCCAGAACTGGCTCAATCTGGGGATTGTGGTGCCCAGTTTATATACCTTTTCAATAGGGGCTATTGCACCACCATCATTTTGCCTCCTGACAGGAAACACCCGTTCTATCAGACCACCCCTCAACCATACCAAACCTCTTCCAACCTTGGACTATCTAGGAGGAAGAATCGAACACAACAGAGCTTCCATACCTTTGATTAAATCAATTCAGGTTTGGGTTGGGGTAAGGATAAGACTCAGTGCGGTCTCATTACCAGTAATGTCTTTCATAAGAATTTGGGAGAAGAGGGCTGGGGGGAGAGGGGAAGCTCTGAGTCTCCAAGATACTGATTACTAAGAAAAATCATTTTTCATAATTTATAATAAAATATCAAAGATTTAAAGAAGAACGAGTAAACTCTCCAATAATGTCTTCTCTGTGGGTCTCAGCAGCACATTTTAAAATCCCATATTTACCACCAATGTGTCTGCACCCTTTTCCTTCATTATCCATCTGGGGACCCTCTGGGAATACAAACTAAATTCATTTAGTAACGGAGGTCTGTTCCTTAAAAAAATAGACTCCTAAATCCAACACAGATGGGCCTTTGGTTAAGCTAGCCCAATATCTATAGCTCCCAATTAGTTAGCCAATCATCAGCTTTGGAAGGACATTATTTACATAATTACAGAAGGTCCAAGTTGGACAATGGTTTAATCCAATCTGCAACTGAAAAAAAAATAACCTTCAAACAGAATTTTACTGCCCGCCAAAGCAGCCCACTAAGCTTTGGGACAGCTCCCGGAGTCAAGGCTTTCTCTGACAGCAAGCCTGCAGCTTCTACCCTAGTGGTCTGCACTCTGAGACCAAACAGAGCAAGACTTGTCTTTCCTCCATTTGTGAACATTGGTTTAAATCCCAGTCCTGCTACTTGGGTAAGTCCCTTTCCATCTCTGGACCTCAGTTTTCCCATCTGTAAAATGAGTAAATTTGATTCAATGTCTTCCTTGAGGTCCCAGTTGTTCAGTCGTGTCTGACTCTTCATGACCCCATTTGGGGCTTTTTTTGCAAAGACCCTGGACAGGTTTGTAATTTCCTTCTCCAACTCATTTTACAAATAAGGAAACTGAGACAAACAGGTTAAGTGACTTTCCCAGGGTCACACAGCTAGTAAGTGACTGAGGTCAGATTTGAACTCAGGAAAATTAGTCTTTCCTGATCCCAGGCCCAGAATTCTAATCACTGGACCACCTAGCTACCCCTCTGCAGTCCTCTAAACCTATGACCCTAGGGAATGGTGGGAGACAATGATGATGCCATTTCTTGTGCTATTCTTTTGTCTTTCATCCATGTTCATGAGGCATGATGTTGAGGCCCTCCTCCCCAGCCGGTCAGTGGCCCTAGAACCAAAGGTGATGTGTTAGAAGGGATCTGACTGGGGCTGAGAGCAATGGCACCACCCACAACCTGCCTGGTTCTGGAGGTGAGCACCCTTTTACCAAAGTATTTGCTGTCAGATTCCCAGAGCACAGGGACCCTTCATGCATTTTTACTTATTCATTTATTTCTATTTTTAGTGATATCTTTCTTTCTCTTTGTGCATTTTGAAATCGGCTATAACTTTACCAAATCCATCACATTCAATTCTTTGGAAACGTGTCTATTGTACAAATCAGGTTCCTCCGGTCGTGTATTAAAAACCAAATGTCAATGCTCTTTTGAAATGTCCAGGGTTTGAGGTTATCTGGATCACTGCCTCCCTTTTGGTGAGTCACTAAAAAAATAATGACTGACATTTATACAACTCTTTAGGATTACAAAGCAACTTTATGTAAAAGATAGAGTTAGAAAAATGGGCTCAGAAAAGGAGGTGGGCTATTCAAGCGACAGAAAAGTAACCCATGGGCCTTTACAAAGGAACTCATGGAAGATTGAAAGACCCAGAAAAAGGCCCCCAGTAGGGGAGATAGATGTACCCTGGAGATCTGACAGGAGGCGATGGTCAAGAGTCATGCAGAATGAAAAGATGTCAACGCGATCAGGGATCTGTAAAGTACTGATCATGTCTTATTTGATCCTCACAATGAATAGAGACCCAGTTTTCAAGATGAAGAAAGGGAGGCCCAGAAAGATCTGATTTGCCAAAGGATCATAGAAATGCAAAGTTGGAAAAGGCTTCAGAAGACAAGGCCTGCGCACACCCCCAGCACAACAAAGTGGATGGGTGGTGATCCAGCCTCATCAGACGTCCACCGAGGGGAAATCTACTGCCTTACCACTAACCCCACTGTTGGAGTGCTCTCCTTCTTAGGAAGTTTGTGGCGACAGAAGCCTAAATCTACCTCTTTGTGACTTTCCTCCCTTGCTCCTAGTTCCAGCCTTAGGGCCAGACAGAACACATCTAAATTCGCTTCCATGTAATAGACAGACTTTTTCAAACACTCGCAACTCCCTTATCTCCCTGAGTGTGCTCTCCAGGCTGAACCAGCCCAGTCTCTTCAACCGATCCCCCATCTTCAGTCTATAACTGTAGGTCCTCTGTTATCAATACCCTTCCTGAAGTCTAGTGCCTAGAGCTGACTTCAGTACCCCAGGCAGGGGCTGAGCAGGGCACTGAACACCCAGAATGTCTCCTCCTTAGACCTTGCTCCTGGAAGTCATGTCACTTGGGCACTGAGGTGTCCAAGATCACCTCAGCTTTCTTGGCCATTGTATCACTGTGGACTCATACTGAGCTTATGGTCCGTTAAGCGTCTCATAGCTAGTGAGTAGAAGAGCAAGGACTATATATCTAGGCAGGGTCTATGGACAGCGGATTCAGAGCTCTGTTGATTTCCATGCTGCCCTGGCTGATTAAAGGGTAAGAATATGCTGGAGCTTTGGAATTGCTATGATGAGCTGGGCTCCTCTGCAACCACGAGGCATGTCATCCCGAGGATGAGGGCTGATGAAGGGAGTGGGCCAGCCTACCTTAAATTCACACTCAAGCTCTCTTGAACTGGGAGGTGGATTCAGAGGCCCAAGAAAAAAGATGGGGTGACATGAGGTGCTCCTGGAGACATGCCAGGAAGATGGAAGTATGGAATAGGGACTATGTCATGAGAGGGCCCAAAGGAAGTTTAGAACATAAACTGTCAAAGCTTCAAGGAGACTTAGGAAGTAGAATGGCAGAGCCAAATGGGAACTTAGGACATAGAATTGAATGTTGGGGCTGAGAAGGAACATAGAACATAGAACTGAATTAAGAGCTAAGAGGAGCTTAGGACATAGAACAGAAAGTCAGAGTTAAGATCTTAGAACATAAAACTGAACGTTAGGGTTGAAAGGGAGCCTAGAACATAAAACAGAATGTCAGGGCAAAGAGGTGACTTAGCATACAGAACTGTCAGAACTAAGAACCTTCAAGTTTAGAACATTAGAGCTAGAATCATATAGTCCAAAACTGTCCTTTTGTATGTGGGAAAACAGGCCCAGAGAGGGGACATGACCAATTTTTGCTCACAGTGAATTGGCAGCAGGGTTGGAAGGGTGTCTTAGGTCCCCTGGGACCTATGAAACATCCTCATACTTTCTCTGCCTACACCAGCCACATATCTTCCTCTAAACATGCAAACAAACCTGAATTTGTAGCACGTTAGAGCTGGAAGAACAAACTGAGGCCCAGAGAAGAGATTAGTGGCTAATCTCACAGCAAATTTGTATTTCCAGATTCAGTAATCCCATGCTCTTTACGCTAAGATAGGCCTATGACCAGGCAATTCCCCCCCAAATACACACACACACACACACACCTTTCCCACTGGGGCATAGTCCTGGCCTTTGGATAGTGCTGTCTCCCCTCTACCCTGCCCCCAAAACCAGGAATGAGACTTCCCACACACTGCAAATGAAAGATCAAAAATTCAGTTCTGGAAAAGAGAAACGCCGCCCCCCCCCCCAAACCAGAGCAGGGAAGAAAAGCCATTCTCTCCATCTTTTCACCCCCTTCTTCCCCCCCCCCCCATCTCCTCCTTGGCCTCTGGCTCAGCTCCCAGAAAAACTCCTTCCTTTTTCATCAAGTACTGAAATACTTCTTTACACCTCAAGGTGAGCTGGGACCTAGGGCTTCAGAACTTGCTAGTTAGCCTTTCTGAGCCTCAGTTTCCTTCTGTGTAAAAGGAAGGGGCCAGAGTAATAGGGACCTTCAAGAAGATTTGGTGCTGGTGGGCGATGGTTTAATTAAACTGAACAGATGGCCTCAAAGGTCCCTCCCAGTTCTGATATGACTATCGATGCCCCTGTAATCCCACATCTGCCCCAATTGATTTCTACACCAAGCATCTGTTAATTTTAAATCTCTCTATGGAGCGATTTTGAAGAGACCCATCGGCATAGTGGTCCAGACGAGACTAACCAGAGAGGCTGGCTTGCTGAGAGGCAGTGGGATGTTGTGGGAGGACTCCCTGGATTGGTTTCCACCAAAGCTGGGGCGCTGATTGTGCCTTTTCACAGCTGTGTGGCCTTACACTCCCTGGGCCTCTGTTTCCTGCCTTTAGAATGAAGGTGTCTTTAACATGAGAGAGTACAGCAGAGGACCACCAAGCTTCCTTCCAGTTCACTTGTACTCCCTTCCAACCCCCCAAAGGCAGGTCCATTATAAGGCACAGATTCACAGCTCCCCAGGCCCTCCCACACTTCTCTGGGGCCATTCTTCTCCTCTCCTCCCTTTTGATTCAGCTGCTCCTCCCCCAAGCTAAACCCTCCCTCCCCCACCCCTCCATCCATCCCATCCCCACCCCCCCATCCAGATGGAACAGATACTCCTTCCCAAACAAAGGAGAAGAGAAATGAAGAAACTTGAGGTGCTGATTACCTGGGGTAGGACAGCCGCCACCAGCAGTGAGATCAGAGGGAGATTCAGCACCTCTCCAGAGGCAGCCAAGGTGCTTACTGCCAGATGAACCTCCTAAACTCCCTACCCCAAGGGCCTCCACCCCAGGGCTAAGGAGGTTCGAGGCTCTACTGGTCATGGAAAATCCATCTGACTTCCTCTTGTGTCATGGAAAGTCTCAGAGATAGGAGGGCAGGAAATGCCCAGGAGGGACATGGGGTCTGATGAGGCCCCGATGCTGATTTGGGGAGGGAGCAGGGAGCCAGGCCTAAAGTAACAGAGAGGGAGGGGGATGGTGTGTGTGGAAAGCTTGCTGATGTGGAGACATCCATCCCACCTTCCAGTCTCTTCTTTGCTGCTAACCAACTGTCTGGCCCAGGGCAAGTCCCTTCCCTTTCCTGGGTCTCATTTTCCTGCTCTGTAAAGTGAGGGGTTGCCCTAGATGCCTCCAAAATCCCCCCTCCCAGTCTAAATCCTATGTACATGATCCTGTAAAGTAGAGGGAAAAGGAGGAGAGAGAGAGAGAGAGAGAGAGAGAGAGAGAGAGAGAGAGAGAGAGAGGGAGAGAGAGAGAGAGAGAGGAAGGAAGGAAGGAAGGAAGGAAGGAAGGAAGGAAGGAAGGAAGGAAGGAAGGAAGGAAGAAAGAGAGAAAGGAAAGAAGGAAGGAAGAAAGAGAGAAAGAAAGGAAGGAAGGAAGGAAGAGAAAGAAAGAAAGAAAGAAAGAAAGAAAGAAAGAAAGAAAGAAAGAAAGAAAGAAAGAAAGACCTTAGTCCATGGGCTCTCTCCCTCTGGATTATGAGTTGGGAAAGGAGGCAGATTGGGGGACAACTAGATGAGGAGAAGGACTGACCAGGGAAAGAAACCATTCCCTGGACCAAGAGTGGGGAGTCTGTGTCCTCGAGGCCACAGTTTCCTACCCCTGTACCTAAACTGTTCCTGCCCGTTAGCAGTCTGTGGAGGACCATGTCCCTCAAAGCTGCCCTCAAATCTCTCCCTAACTTCATCTGTGACCTGAAGAAGCCGTCTTTGGCTTCATTAGAGCCATGCTGAACATAGGACAGGGGATGTCAGAGCTGGAAGGAATCTAGAACCTAGAATGTTGGAATGTAGACTCCTGTTAGAAGCTCCTGGAGGGCAGACACTTTCATTTTTCCCCATATTACCTTTATATCAGCAAAGTGGTTGGCAGATGGAGAGCTACTATGGTCATGACGGTGATGGTGATGGTGATGATGGTGACGGTAATGGTGATGGTGACGGTGATGGTAATGGTGATGGTGATTCCAGAGGTTTGTGAAGCATTTTCTGCATTCTACTGCATCTGACCACAGCAACCCTATGAGGCAGGTGCTATCTTACAGATGAGGAAACTGAGGCACAGTTTTCCAGGACTCCACTTCAAGTGAGCATCTGAGGCAGGATTCCTGACTCCAAAGTTCTGAGCTCTATACACAGTACCATCTTAATCAGTGCTCATTGATTGGTTGGATGTCAGGAAGAGCCTTTAGAACATACGATAAAGGATGTCAGAGCTAGAAAGGTTGTTAGAACACAGAACACAGTGTTAAAACTGAAAATGTCCTTATAACATCAGAAAAAGCAGGAACCTTAGAGGCTCTGTAATCTGGTTTCATGGTACCATAGGAAAGGCTCTGTTGAGTCTGAGCACATGGCTTACACTCTTAGTAATGGAATTTATTAGCAACTCGACTTTGATAGCATAATTACCCCCCTCTGAACCTCACCTGTAAAATGGGGCTGATAATCCCCAGGAAGCTATTGTGAGTAAACCCCTTAAAAAGCTAGAGTAATTTGAGTTAGTCCATTCCCAGAAAATGCCTAGTCTCCCCAGCCCTGCAGTCCCACCAACAAGCTCAGGACCATGTCTGAGGCTTCTCCACAAAAGCCTGTTGCCCTCATTTCATTCCTGGGTGACGTTGGTGGCTCCCTATTCCCTGTAAGATCCAATACAAAATCCTTTCTTTGGTGTTTGAAGCCTTTCACCTCAAGGCTTCTTCCCATTCTTCCTGGCGTCTGACACTGACGCCCATTTAGGGGGAACCTTCTTGGTCTTTGCTGGTTTGGCAGCGCTGTCTTTCCCGCTGTTGCTCATTTGGCTTTTTACAGGCTTTCTCCCATGTCTGTAGTGCTCTCCCTCCTCATTTCTAACTCTTAGGCTCCCTAGCTCCCTTCAAGACAGCTCGAATCCCACCTTCTTTCTGCAAGAGACTTTCTTGGTGCCCCCATCCTCAGTGCCTTCCCTCAGAGACTAGCATTCATTATACTGTATTACATATTGTATGTATGTGGTTGTTGATACATTGTCTCCCCTATTAGAATGTAAGCTTCCTGAGGACAGGTCCCATCTTCCCCTCTTTTTCTTTGTGTTTAGCACAGTGCTTGACACATTGCTAATAAATAAATGTGGGCTGACTGACAGCCATCTCATTTTACAGAGAGGAAAACTGCGTACCCAGAAAAGTTAGTTTCTTGCCCAAAAGGCTCGAGTGTCAGAGGCATGAATTTGAACTCAAATCCTTTGATTCTAAATGGAGATTTCTTTCTCCTCAGTGCCTCCCTTTACTAGGCTGGGGGCCCCAGCCCCAGTCCCAGGTGCCAACTCGGACCCCTCCCTCCCCAGCCCTGCAGGAGGCTGAGACCCCGCTGTTGGTGCGCAGAGAATGAGGGGATTGTTTCCTGTTTCCCCTGAAGATCAAAAAGCCTCAAATGCCAGCCACACGGGGGAGATAGGAAGTAAACACAGACAGAGAGAAGCATGTGTGAACGCAGTGGCGAGCATACAGTAACAAACACGTCATGTCACATCACCCTGCGGACGGACGGAGACAATGCCCTCCTTATACTCACGGTGACCCTTACACCCTCCCTAGAGGTTCTGACAGTGGTCTATGACCCACCTGTGGGGAGCCAGCTGCCTGACCCCCCCAGGAAGTCACCCCAGGTGAAGATGGGAGGACACAGAGGAAGCCGCTTCCTCAGAACAGTGAGAACTAGGACAGCCTCGGGGGGACAGCCCTAAAGAGGTTTTGGGTGGGACCATAGGACCTTGGCTGGACGGTCCCAAGTCCCTGGTCCCCCATACACACATCTGCTCCTCTGGGAGCTGGGCCAAATAGGGATCCCAGTCAGGCTCAAGGCTCACCAAGCTGACATTGGGCTAGGAGTCCCCCAGATATTCTGCCCCACTGCTTCTATCCCAGGACAGGCCCTGAGCAAGGTTAAAGTTGTCATCCACTCCTAGTTCAGAGAGCAGGGGAGCAGGCAGGCAGCCCCCAGGAACTGCCGCCAGGAAAGGAAACCAGCAGAAAGCATGCTGGTCGGCTCCATCACCCAGTGCTTAGGAGGGTGGTTGAGTTTGGAGGAAGTTGGCAGTTCAGTCTTCAAATACCAGTGACGCAAAGCCCCATGACACCACACCCCCCATCCTCCTCCTTCCCCCTGGGGAACAGAGCCATCAAGGAGTAGATACCTTGCCCACCGGGTGCCCACAGGTGGGAGAAGCGTCCTGCCCATGGGACTCTATAGCTCATCGCTGACTCTGTTCTGCCTGTTCGGGACACTGGGTGAGTTTTTCCTTTGGGGGAGCTTCTGAGCCTGTGGGCCACCTGGGGGAGATATGGCAGGGCTAGAAAGAGGCAGACCCACAGAGGTGGTGTGGCCCCAGTTCGGGGGCTTTGGGCTCCTGGCCTGGCCCTTCACATCCTTTGGAAGGTAAAGCAAAGAGCAGGGAAACAGAGTCAGACAGAAGTTTGGATCACAGCTCTGTCATTTACTACCTATATAACTTGGGCAAGTCATTTACCTCTCAAGGCCTTGGTTTCCTTATCTATAAAATGAGGGATTTGGTTCCCATCATGTCTAAGTCTCTGATTATATCATCCAGCATGGACAGGGAGGCTGAGGGCCCCATGTGCTCCTCATCTCCTCTCCTGCCCCAGCCCCAACCCCACCCCAAGGTCTACGATAAAATCAGCATGGCACACCCCTAATGGATGCTCCCCTAAGCCTTCCTTGCTACTATTGCTTTTAGCTATTTGCTTTCAGTCTGTCCTCATGGGGAGAGGGGAGGTCCCTTTAGTTCCACTCACTCATGACCTTTTCTGGATGGCGCTAGAGATGCTGATTCCATTGTAGATGGATGGAGGGGGGGAGAGGGGTGCGCCTAGAACTTGCCAGATGTTCAGGATGTAAAGAACTGTATTTGCCAGAAGCAGCTCTCTAGTTTGGGCTGAGTCTGGAGGCATTTCTGGGAATCTCAAGCCAGGCCACCAAACAGAGGTTCCTAGGACTTGGGAAAATGCAGAGCACACAGTAGGAGGGGGAAGCATGGAACCAATGCTTCGATTGAAGTCACATCCCAGCTCCATCACTCACTCCCTGTATGAGTTGGGGCCGATGCTTCCTCCTTAGGCTCTCATCTATAAAAGGAGGGGCTTGAGCAAGATGGCTCCCAAGGATCTGCCATGACCCTAGGATTCCTGCAGAACCCCTGGCAAATGTCCCATTACCCAGGGGGGGGGGCCACACCTGGCTCTCAGAAGGATGAGGTGGCTAGGGTCTAGGCTGGTCGGGGTCATTCATGGGGAGTTAGCTGAGGGCTGAAGGGTCGAGCAGAGCTCAGAGCACCCCAACCCCAAATACCCTCCAGAAATTGTCTTCATATAAGAAAGGTTGAAATAGTGCCTGGCCGTGAAGCCAAGCACACTCCCCAAATGTAAGACCATAGGATTGAGATTCTGAGGGTTCAGGGTTCTCTCCTAGTCACACAGACATTCATACCCATAAAGCCCTCTTCCCCATCCCTGACAAAATGCCTGCAGGCCCTGAATGGCAAATTTTGGAAGGGAGGTCTACTTAACCCAAGGACAGGGAGCAGGAAGAGCTGGCCCTGTAATTAATTAGTTCTGTCACCTTGGACAAGTCACTGCCTTTCTAGGCCTCAGTCTCCTGTATTTGTAAAATGAAGAAATTAGACTGGACGGCCACTGCCTAGAAATGTTGTTTCTGGTCCTAAAGACTGATGACTGGACCAAGAGCCTGGGACATCGAGTTCTCTCCGGCATCTTCTTTCCTGAGCTCTGATTCAGACAGAACCCCGTAGGGTGAATTGGAGTCCCCTGAGGTGCCCCAGAACCAGTCCTGCTCTTCAGACAGGGGTGGTCCTTAAGGAATTGCCCACTTAACTTTGGGTGGGTTTCTATGCTGCCTTCCTAATATTAATACTTTTGGCTGATGGAGAAAGGGGGTGGCGGTGGGGGACAGAACCTGGCTTGGAGGCCATTGGCAGGACCACTTGAAACCATGACCCCTAGCTCCAAAAAAAGTCAAGGTTGGAGGGGTGTGTGTGTGTGTGTGTGTGTGTGTGTGTGTGTGTGTGTGTGTGTGTGTGTGTGTAAGAGAGAGAGACAGAGAGAGAGAGAAAGTCATTGGTCTGAGTAGGGTGGCAGGAAGCTACTCAGGTTCATAGGAAAATCTCCATCCAGGTCATGGAAAAAAAAGAGTGCTAGCAGCTGGGGAAAGTCCTGACGGGGGTAACCAAGCAAAAGAGAGAAGGAGCTGTTGTGCCGCCAGGGCCATGAGACGAGAGGGAAGGAGGAGTGCTAGGTCTTGGCAGGTCTGATTATTTCAGCGCAGGCCAACAGGCAGGCCAAAAAGAGAAAGATATTGTGTAGGGGAAATGAGTCAATGAATGGACATTCTGCTCCATCCCTAAGAATGATTGAAACAGTTACTATGTGAAAGGCAGAGTCCAAGGCACACAGGATACAAGGAAAGAAGTGAAACATCCATCCCTTCCCTCAAGGGGCTTACATTCTACCATTGCAGATGCTGAACTACATACAGGAGGTCATTTGTCTGGGGAGCAATTGTCCTCTATTTGGACTCTCCTCTTGGCTAGACATGGCACCGGATGTTCTCTTGCTGGGGTCAGAGGAAACCCTGCAACAGCTCCCAATGATCAACCAGGGTGGATCCAGCCTCTGGGCGATGGGAGCGATCTCTTGCATCCCTCTTGTCCGTGTTCTCTCTCCCATAGCCCTCAGGGTGGGCAAAGCTGGTGAAGATGGGGGGAGGTGCAATTAGAGCCAAAGGAAGGGCCCAGATTTAGGGATCTTCCCATTTCTTTGGTCTTGTCCTTCTTCAAGAAGCAGAATTTGAGCTAGGAGATCCGCACACCCCTCTTCAATTTATAGAGATAGTCTGATATGATGGCAAGAGCACCAGATTTAGGGCCAGAAGACCCGGGTTCCAAGTTTAATTTAGCCACTTGCTGCCTGTTTCCCCAATAATATCATGAAGGAACTGGACTAGATGCCCACTGAGGCCAGGCCTCGTCCAACCCAGAACCACTGGCTCAAAAGTCCTGTGCTCTCTCCACTTGGCCACCTTCCCTCTGCCAAACAAGGGAGTTAGGTAACATGATCTCCGAGGCTCTTCCAGCTCCAAATTCTATTTCTTGGGCCTAGCCACGTCCAGAGAAATGGAACTGTCACAAGCTTGAGTCTTCCCTGCAGGCTAGCTCCGTTCATGCCCAGCCCCACTGAACACTCACCCAGAGGCATAAGGGAGGGGGCATGGGACAGAGAGACAGTTGACGTCATGCTCTGTCAAACCAGCTGGAAGCCCACCTGATGCCAGATCCTGGAGACTGATGTGTGGGACAGGCTGTAAGGTTGTCTCCCCTGACCTCAGGAGCTCAAAGACTGATGCTGATATAACCCTTTACAGTTAACCAGGGGACATCTCCGTGCCACCTCACCAGGTCAGGACCTACCTGGACCTTACACTTATTTAACAGATGAGAAAACTGAGGCCTAGGGGAGGCTAATAGTTTGTCCATAGGCACACAGTGGGTAAGCATCAAAGGTGAGATCTGAACCCAGGTCCTTTTGACTCTAAATTCAGCCATCTAACCACTATCATAGACTGAGGCCTTGTGGCATCTGCCAAGTTTAGAACAAAGAAGGCTGGGAGGAAATGAAGCACTCTCTAAAAAATACAATGGGAGGCCCTAGGTGTTGCTTGCTCCTCTCATTTCCTTGAAAGACACTGAGCCCTCTCCAATCCCTGGAACAAAGGGATTCTCCATTAGCCTGAGAAGTTTCCTGGGGAGTATCAACAGTGGCCTGAGCCCCTCATTTTCCACCTGGTGGCCTCACATCATGGACGTCCATGTGTGGGACCAACAGGGACAGTGCCCTGTGCCCACAGAATGGGAGGGGGAATCAATCAGCCCCCCGAGATCGGAGGATACACTAGGCTAGTCAAACCAGAAACAATGAACCATTTCGGGGAGGGAGCACCAGACCTATGATTTCACTGGCATAGGGAACTCCCAGAGCAGAAACTTCCCCTCCTCCGCACCTGCTAAGTAAATCAGTAAAAGTCTTAGAGAATCAATGGCTTGTGACTTGTCCAAGGTCATACAACTAGTGAGTTACAGAGGCTCAGTAAAAGTCAGGAAACCCTGGGTTCGAGGCCTGTCTCTCACACACATTGGCTGAGTGTCCCCACGGAAGCCACTGACCCCCTCCCAGTGCCCTCAGCTTTTTGAGACTCTAAATTGTTGAGAAGGTGACAAAATTCGAAATTGTTTGAACTACCCAACTATCCCTATCCTGAGGGGTGGATAGAGCAGACATTTGGGAGTAGGGTGGACTTCTACCCTCACCTCACCCCACCAAGCCCCACCCTCTTAACACACGCCCCACCCCCACCCCAACAGTCCTCTCGTAACAGGACGGGTAAGGAAATCAAGGAGGCACACTGACCATGTCTGACGCTGTATGCCTGATTCAGCACCTGTAGCCCACTGCCTCCGGCCGCTTCGTCAGCCCCTTGGAGTCAGGTTTGGACATGGCATTCATTTCAGTCCTGATGGGTTTTTTTTTCCCAGACAGTCTCAAAGATTGTTACCAATTATGTCGAGTTTCTGTGGCATGGTCACAGATGGGGTGCCCCTTTCCAGGGAGTCCCAGCTTCCCAGCCTAGGGTTATCAAAACTTAGGGGCCTGCCTCTCTCATCCGATGAGATTTATGCGATGAAAAACCCTGCTCTGCCTCAGTTGCCCTGGCCTCTCCCTGTCCATCTTCCCAGTTCGTGGGCTCATAGGTTTAGAGCTAGAAGGGAAGCTTGGAGGTTACCTCATCTAGTCCCCTTCATTTTGCAGATAAGGAAACTGAGACCTGGAAGGAGGGGGAAGTGTAAGGTCACTTCTGCCGTCACTTTTCCCTCTCTCCACCCTCAATTCATTTTCTGATCACGTTTCCTGGATGATTTTTCAATTAAATATTATTCTTTTTTCAACTAACAAATACTTATTTCTTCTCCCTCCCCCTTCCCTCCTCTCGACTTTGAGAAAGAAAAAAAGAAAAACATAAGCCTTGTTGCAAACACACAGAGTCGGGCCAGGGGCCAAACAAATGATGCCACACAGCTGTGATAGAACACTCTGGTGTTACAAGAAATGAGGAGGGTTTCAGAGAAGCCTGGGATGACTTGTATGAACTGATGCGGAGGGGAGCGAGTGGGGGCTTGGGTAACAGCTTACATAGCATCTCTTATGGATAAGCTACCATTGGCCATATGTTTCTGCCAGGATCTGAACCTAGGTCCAGTGATTCCAGGGAGAGTGAACCAGCTCTGGTCAATGGTTTACCTGTTGGCTGGTTTAACGGTTGGTTACTGTGTACCCAAGGAGTGAAGGGGAGGGGAGGGTGCTGGCTAAAGAGCACGCTTTGTTGGCTCTGTTGAACCAATGGGAAGTTGCCACAGCCTTAGCTCCATTGTGGGCGCAGAGAATCTGCCCTTGAAGGCCAAGTTACAGGAGTGACATGTTCCTACAGAAGACCCAGCTCAGCATCCTAGGCCTATGGTTGGCACAGAGTATGACTGTGGACTCTTAGCTTCAGTGGGACCTCAATTTTGTAGCTATAAAATGGGTAGAATCACCCCAATCCCCATTTCTGTATCAGAATATGTTGTAAGGAGGTTATATAGATGTAAGTAACTTGACACAAAGTTTGTGTGTGTGTATCTGTAAGATCCTGTCTCTTGGGATGTTTGAGTTCATTCACTGGTAGAGATCACAACCCTTTCCATCAATTAATCAATTAACAAGCATTAATTGCCAACTATGTTCCTGGTGCTATGGCAAGGAATACAAAGATTAAAATGAAACAGACCCTGCCCTCAAGGAGCTTATATCCCATTGGGGCAAACAGCATGTACACATATAAGTCTTTTGTTCCTGTTTTGTGATCAGTTATGTCTGATTCTTTGTGACCCCCACTTGGGGTTTTCTTGGCAAAGATGCCAGAGTGGTTTGTCATTTTCTTCTGCAACTCATTTTACAGATGAGGAAATTGAGGCAGACAGGGTGAAGTGACTTGCCCAGGGTCACACAGCTAGGAAGTCTCTGAGGTTGAATTTGAACTCAGGTCCTCCTGATTCCAGGGTCAGCCCTCTATCTCCTGCAACACGTAGCTGCTCACATATGTAAGTAGATGGAAATAACTATGAGGTCATTTGTGAGAAGGGGGATCACCAAAGGCCCCAGGTAGAATGTAGCAGGATGCTGATCGTGGAGGAGAAGAGAGAGCCTAAGAGGCAGAGGTGAGGAGGGAGGGCTCACCAAGAATGGAGCAAACGACTGGTGGGGATAAGTGTCACCTTCTGTGACTCTGGGGGACAGCTGGTGCAAAGACAGACGGGAGAGGGAACATCTGGCATGAGACAGGGCAGGAAGGCCAGTCTGGCTGGCCAGGGGCCGGACATGGAGGATAGAGGCAGACAGTGGGGGCGTTAGACCTCAAAGGCAGGACTTTGGGTGTGATCTTAGGAGTCAGAGGGAGCTGTCGAGCAGGGAGTGGCCCCAGCTGTAGGAAAGTCAGAGGATGGTTTTGTAGACAGTCTCTGTGAGCTCCCGTGAGTATCCCTCTGGTGACAGGCCGCTGTCCTCTTAGCTTCTGGTCTAATCCAGTTCGATCAGCATTTAGATGCTTCGTGTAACTAGGCAGCCTTTCTATAGTGTTTTCAGGTTTGCAAAGTGCTTTATAATATTCTCTCATTGCAGCCTCCCAGCAGCGCTGGAGAGCAGATAATTATTACTATCCCCATTTTATAAATAAACAGCCTAAGAGACATTAAGTGACAAAGGGTCACAAAGTGAGCAAAATATCTGAGGTGGGATTTGAACACAGGTCTGCCTGACTCCAGACCCAATGTTCTCTCCACGGGCCACCCAGTTGCTAAGCATCTACTTTATGCCAGGCCTTGGGCCTGGTTACAAAGACAGGGTTCTGCCTTCAATGAGCTCATGGCCTGCCAGGGCCCACAGATTCCCAAGGGGCCCATGGATAGATTTGGGTTTATTCATGTGGGAAGAAAATGACATCTTTTATTTTCTTTGTTTTATTTTCACCTACCTCTAAATTAAATTTAGCATTTTCTTCCATTATGAAAGAAATGACAATAAATATTATTTTGAAAAGGGGCCAGTGGGCTTTACTAGATTGCCCAAGGGGTCCAGGGCACAGAAAGGGTTGAGAACCCCTGTATATAACTCGATAATCACATACATACCTGAGATCCTTCAGGGCAGAGACTGAAGGGCAGAGATACAGTCTCTGTATCTTCCCCCCACCCTCCTTAGAACAGTGAGTAGTAGGTAGTAGGTACTTAAGAAATGTTTGTTGGTTTGGATTAGACCAGTCTAGCAGGTGTATAATAATTGCTTCTTGACTGATTGATGATAAGTTGAGAAGGCAGAGAATGCAATTGACTAGGAGGACCCAGTGACCCAATGAAAGAGACATATAATCCGTCACCAGGCAGGGACCACGCTTTTGCCTTTTGTTGCATCCTCAGGGCTTAGCACAGGGCCTGGCACCCAATAAGGCCTTAATAAATGTTTGTTGACTTGACCAAGGCCTCTCCAGCTTAATAGGACTTGGTGGTTCTTGCTCTCCATTGACAGAGTCTTTGAGAAGCTGAGAGATCACCTCTCAAAAGCCCAACTCGGCCTTCCTCTGAGGACAGCCCCTCTCCAGTGAGAATGGGCAGTCTGTCAACAAACACTAAGGGCCAGGCACTGTGCTAGGGGAACTGAGAACAGGCAAGCCCTGCTTTCAAGGAGTGCCTAGTGGGAAAGCTTGGGATGGTGGAGACAGTGCTAGGCACAAAGTCTGGGTATGCCTCCTGGCCTCTAATCATTCCGATCGTAGCAAAATTATATCTTCCTTCTAAGTTCTGTTTAGAGGAAGTGTGTGTGTATGTATACATGTATGGGTGGGCTCTTATGTAGAGACTTGTGTAAGTTTATATATGGAAACCTATCTGTAGATTTCTATATAGAATATATCTATGTGCTTATATATAGAAACACTGGGAATTTATGTAGTCACCTATGTATAGAAACATATGCATTTATGTTTAGAAATATGGATGTTTATACACTGAAATCTACGTATTTATATAGAAACAAATGTGAATTTATATATAGAAATGAGTATTTATGTATATATAGGAACACATGCATTTAGATATGGATTTATATAGAGAAACACACACATATTTCTATATAGAAAATATCCATATGTTTATATATAGAAACATTGTGAATTTATATAGACATCTATGTATTTATAGAGACATACATACATTTTATATAGAAACACATAAGCATTAATGTGTAGAAATATGGGTATTTATACACTGAAATCTATATATTTATATAGAAACATATGTGTGAATTTATATGTAGAAAAATGCATTTATGTATAGGAACACATATGCATTTAGATATGGATTTATATATAGAAACACACATCTATATATAGGAATATATGCATTTATATATGGATTTATGTATTGAAACATATATATGTGTTTATAACTAAACGTGTATGTATTTATAGAAAGAATCATGTGCATTTATGTAGAAATGTATTATTTCTATGGAAACATTACTTGTATTTATATGTATATATAGCATATCTATATAAAATATTTATATACTATATAAATACATATATTTATGTGTATTGTGTGCTTATATATACATGTTTGTTTATATCTGTATACACACACATATATACACATGATAATGCCTGTAGTTTATATCTGTATACACACATATATATACACATGATAATGCCTGTAGTTTATATCTGTATACACACACATATATACACATGATAATGCCTGTAGTTTATATCTGTATACACACACATATATACACATGATAATGCCTGTAGTTTATATCTGTATACACACACATATATACACATGATAATGCCTGTAGTACCTCCCTAACAGGGTTAAGGGAAACTAACTGGATCAATCTGTGAGTTGTTGGCATAGAGAACTTCCAGATGAGGAAACTCCCCCCTCCAGTGCAGGTGGCTACCTTCTCTGCAGTCTCACAGTCTTTGTTGCCCTGGACACTGAGACATTAATGACTAGCCCAGAGTCACACAGTCAGCATGTGTCTGATCAGTGCCTGACCCAGGTTTTCCAGGTTTGGGGGATGACCCTCTATCCACTAGGACCCGCTGACTCTGCGGTTGTTGGGGCGGTTTCGTTGAAACGAGCTCTGCGGATTTAAAGCCCTTTAGAAATGATGGCCATCAGTGGTCATCGAGCTTTCCGCAGAGGAGTCAATGGCAAAAGCGCCGACTCGACGATGTTCACGTGGGCTCGGCCTTCTTCGGCAGAGACACTGAGTCATCCCGTAGCTTTCTGACAATCAAATCGTGGCCATGCATCTATTAAGCGCCTACTACATGCTAAGCACGGGAGCCCCAAAGGTAATGGAGAAAACAGTCCCTACTAGAAAGGCACGTCCATTTTCAGAGACAGAGAAGGCTCAGGGCTCTTTGGAGCGTTTATTTAGCGCGCCAGGCACCGTGGGAAGAGCTGCCCATGCAGAAAAAGGCAAAAAGTCCCCCTCTGCCCTCACAGAGCGCGCATTCTAGCGGGGAGGCAGGTAATGAGACAGACCCGGGAGAGCGACAGGGCGAAGGTTGGGGGGAGAGGGGCGTACTCTCAGAGCGAAGCCCTCCTGCAGTGGGTGGGGCGCAGCAGAGTCTGGAAGGAAGCCGCAGACAGTATCCACTTAGGACCCTGGGGAGCTCCTTCTAGGCAAGGATTGACCCCTTAGCTCCTAGCAAGTCATTACCTCTAAATGAATGACTGTCGGACCGAACTGACTTACGAAATGGTGGGTCGGATCCCTGGCTGGCGATAGTGGGCAAATCACTTCCTCTCTGAGTCTCAGTTTTCTCATCTATAAAATGGGGATAATAATATCCGCAGCACTTAGCTCACAGAATTTCCATCGCTCCATCCATCTGCAGGCCTTTATTAGGTACCTGCTATGTGTGGGCGAAGCGCCGGGGAGGCAAATATTACAAAAAAGGAATAGTCGGTGAACATTTATTTAGAGCCCCGGGCACTACGCTAAGAGTGGAGGCTACAAATATGAAAAAAAAAAATTAAGGTACCCAAAGGGAAGCTGCAGAGGGGTGGGAGAAAGGAGGAGGCAGGGGACCAGGGCACAGGGACTTGATGAGAAAGTCAGTCAGAGAAGTCGCTGAATGATAAATGACAAATGATGCCTGCCCTCAGGGAGCTTCCAGACTCCCCTCCACACGTAGATAGGAAGTAAATACAATAATCTGGTGATTGGAGAGAGAGCTTGGGCAGCTGGGATGGGAGGTGAGGAGAATCAGAAAAGGCTTCCTGAAGGAGGTGGGCTCACGATGAGTCTTTAGGAAAATAGGGATTCTGAGAGGTAGGGGTGAGGAAGGAGCTCCCTCCTGACATGGCAGGCAGCCTGGACAAAGGCCCAGAGGTGGGGGGTGGCAGGTGTCATAGAGAGAGAGAGATGGATTATTGCCTGTGAGGAACAGCAGGAAGACCAGACTGGCTTGGACCAGAAAATGAGGGAAGGGGAATAACACACTTAATGAGACTGCAGATATTGATAAAAATAATGATGGCCAATAGTAATAAAATAGTGCCTACTTTGTGCCAGGGTCTTTACAATTCTTATATCATCCGGTCCTCACAACCACCCTGAGAGGTGCTATTAATACACTCATTTTACAGATGAGGAAACTGAGGCAAACTCAGGCCAAGTGACTTGCCCAGGATCATAAAGCTAGTAAGTATCCCAGGCTGGATTTGAACTCAGGTCTTCCTAGTTACCCATCCCTGAGATCTCCCTGATGTGCCACGGGTTGTAAAGTGCTTTAATGAGATCATAAGACTCAATTCGGTTATGTAGAGGTTGTCCTACAAGTTTTACTTAAAGCTTATTCAATTTGAAAGTAATGTTAAGACCTTTGGGACACCCTGCATATGCAGCATTTTCTAACCTTTAGACTGCCTATTATAATTGTTGTTACCCCACAATTCACTAAAGTTTTGGTGTCCCAGACCATCTACACCATGAGAGATTAGGACCATCAGATCTCATATCCTACGACTCTGGGTCATGCCTGTCTGGGCAGGGGCACAAGGAATGTAGGATCAGAGGGGAGAGAATAGAAAGTGGGACTCTCTTCTGGGGTTATGGGATCCCAGAATGTCAGGATGAGAAGTGACTATGGTTTAACCCACTTATTTTATTGCTGATGAACTGGGACCCAGAAGGGGCAGTGATTTATCCAAGGTCATACAGCTAGTGGCCAGGGTGCCAGAATTCTATCCTGGCTCATATGAGACTATGCATGAGCCCTTGACCACAGAGCCCCAGGTTCTGACCACCAGAGCTATGAGGCCCACAGTGGCCCTGCCAAAGACTCTGAGATGTTGCCAGCACAGAGGGGACCTGGCAGAGTTGGGCAGGCTGCAGGCTGGAGAGATGGGGTTGGTACATTATTAGGGCACTGGATGTTCATTCAGAGGACCTGGGTTTGAATCCCACCTCCTTAATTAGGAGCTGTGTGGCTCTGGGTCCTTCCCATCTTTGGGCTTGACTCCCTGTCTAGCAAATAAGGATTTCTCAGCTCCTTTATAGCCAAGAGTATGCTGAGAAATGTTTAACGACTGATTCCCTCCCCCAAAGCACACCCATGACACAGTCATGTTTAATCGGCATTATTAATATTACTAATATTTTCTCCAGCACTTTATCAAGTCTAAACAATCAACAAAACAATAGATAAAGCTGTGCTTTGGAATGCTTATTGGTTTTTGAGGCATAAGTGCTCATGCTGACAGTTTAGCAGTCAGCTCTCGAGAATGCCAGCACACCTCTGCTTCTCATTTTAAATCTAATGACTTGGGAGAGGGCCAAGCCTTCTCCTTGATCCCCATCCTTTAACCCTTGCCTGAGAATTAAAGAATAACGAGGCCTGCTTCTTGGGCCCTGAGCTACTTTTAAAAAAATATTTTATTTTATTTTAAAATTTTATTTATTTTTTGTTACATTTTAAGCTCCAGACTGTCTTGTCTCCCTTCCTACACCCCACTAGAGACTGCTGGGCACAGATATACATATGTATGTATATGTATATACGTAAAGCCATACTATGCTTACTTCCATTCATCAGTTCTTTCTCTGGAGGTGGATAGCACCATCCTTCCTAGTTGATTTGAATATTCATAATCTTCACAATAACTTGGTTTTTCAGAATTATTCTTTGAACAATATTGTTGTTACTGTAAACAGCATTCTCTTGGTTCTACTCACTTCACTCTTCATTATTTCATGTGAATCTTTCCAAGTTTTTCTAAAACCAAGCAGCTCCTCCTTTCTTGCAGCACAGTAGTATTCCATCATAATCAGGTGCTACAGCTTGTTCAGCCATTCCCCAGCTGATGAGCGTTCCCTTGATTGCCAGTTGTTGGCCATACCAAAGGGAGATGCTATACATATTTTGAACATGTGAGTCCTTTTCCTTTTCCCCCTGAACACCTTGGGAAATAGACCTCATAGTGGTATTGCTGGATCAAAGCTCATACACAATCTCAGAACACTTTGGGCATGTTCCACATCATTCCACATTCCAAAATGGTTGGATCATTTCCCAGTCCCACCCACAGTGAATTAGTGTCCCAAGTTTTCCACATCCCCTCCAATATTTGTCATTTTCCCTTTCTATTATTTCAGCCAATCTAATAGGTGTGAGATGGTACCTCAAAGTTGTTTTAATTTGCATTTCTCTAATCAATAATGATTTAGAGCATTTTTCATATGACTATATGGGTGTGATTTCTTCATTCGAAAACTGTCTGTTCATATCCCATGACCATTTATCAATTGGAGAATGATTCATATTCTTATAGATTAGACAAATTTCTCTGTATCTTTGAGATATCAGATCTTTATCTGAGAAACTGTCTATACATTTTTTCCCCAATTATCTTTCCTTCTAATCAGCTTAGAGCTCTTAAAAGGGGGCCTGGAGTTAGAAGTCATTGCCAAGAAGTGCCCCCAGATTGGGTCAGGTACATGGCCAGGACATGCCTCAGTTGGGAGCCAGACTTGAGGAGGCTCCTACTTCTGATCTGGACACTGGTTAGGCTCTTCCTGACCTGGTGCAAACTTCTTGTACTTGGAGCTGGGCTGAAGTCGTCATCAGGGCTGCCTTTGCCACAGGTTGGGGCTGGGAGGCCCATTGAGTCAAAGGATATCTGACATTAGATTTTGAGATGGATGGGACATCAGGGATCACCTGGTCCCACCCCATCATTTTATAGGTGAAACTGAGGCCTAAAGAGAGGATATGGCTTGGCTGAGGTCATGCAGCTGGTGACGTATCATAGCTCCGATTTCTCCAGCTTTGAATTTTACCAAGGATTTTCCTCACAATGTCGATCAATCAGTGTTGATTAAGCATCTACTATGTGCGGGGCATTATGCTAACACTCCTGGGAGGTAGGGGTTCCTTGGGGAGGTAGTGAGCTCCCTGTCATGGGAGCTCTTCAAGAGAAGGGGGATGGCCTCTGGGTAAGGATGTTCTCAAGACAAAGGTATGGTTTGGATCATGTGAGCTCTGAGGTTCCTTCTAGTTCTGAGAAGTTGACAAAAAAAATTAAAGATGGGTTGGGCAGGCATTATCAGTAGGGTATGAGGGCAAGAGCCCTGGATTTGACCTTAGAAGGCCCAGGTGAAAATCCTGGCTCTGTGTGACCTAGGATGAGTCAGACTCTTGGGGCCTTGGTTTATCCATGAGTACAATGAGGAGGTTAAGAAGAAATGACTGGGGTGGCTAGGTGGCAGAGTGAATAGAGCACCTGCCCTGGAGTCAGGAGGAGCTGAGTTCAAATCTGGCCTCAGACACTTAACACAAAACTAGCTGTGTGACCTTGGGCAAGTCATTTAACCCCAACTGACCTGCCTTCCCCTGCGAAGAAGAAGAAGAAGAAGAAGAAGAAGAAGAAGAAGAAGAAGAAGAAGAAGAAGAAGAAGAAGAAGAAGAAGAAGAAGAAGAAGAAGAAGAAGAAGAAGAAGAAGAAGAAGAAGAAATGACCTTTATGGTCCCTTCCAACACTATGATCTCCCTATTTTGTCTGTATTCTTAGGGGCCTGGAGATCTGGGCTGGGCACAGAGTTGGGACAAACTGAATGCTTACTTGGTTGATGGATTAATCTTGTAAAGTCACTTTCTGACTCTGGCTTTGGAAGAGTTTGAGCTGGTGGTATTGGGGGCTCTTGTAATCTTGTTACCACCATTCTATGGGGGAGAAAACTGAGGCTCAAAGAAATGACTTTTCCAAGGTCACACAGATGATAAGAAGCAGAGGGAGACCACCTCTCAGTGGGTCCAGAAAAGTCAAAGTCAAGTCAAGTGAACAAGCATTTATTAAATACTGTGTGTTTAATACTAGGAATACTTATTTGTCCTTCATTCTCAAAGAGGACCATGACATCAGGGAGGTGATGCCATGACATGCCAGTGAATTGGATTTATGTGAGGGAGGGCTGTGCAGAGTCACCAGCCTCACTTTAACCTCTGGAGCTGTCTGGGTCAGTGACCAGATATCAAAACCACTTCAGTACCTTGCCAAGAAAACCACATGGACCATATAATCCATGGAGTCAGGAAGTTAGATTCTGCCGAACAACAACAAAATTAACAGAAGGAGCTTGGCATAGCAGAAAGAATCTTAGATTAAAACCCAGAAAATCCGAGTTTCGGGCTAGCTGGGATACTTTGGAACCTTCCTATCATTGGTATTTACTGTATCTCTCATGTTTATTGTGAGAAAAACACTTTGCAAACCTTAAAACCTTCTATTCCCTATTTCATTTGGCTATCCTGTAAGTAATTAGGTGCCCATAGAACATATACAGGGTACAGTAGAAAGAGTCTTCAAGTTTGAGTTCTGACTGACACTTGGTTGCTAGCTGGTAAATGGCCGTAAAATTACTTCCAGCTCTAAACCTTCTAATCAGGTCAAGTAGCACCCAGGATTATGAGGTCAGTGGTGGGGCTAGAAGTAAGGTCCAGGTCTGATGATTCCCCAGTAGGATGCTCCTGCTACTACACCAAGTCTCCCATTGCACCAGGGTGGGTAGAGCCAATGTCTGTTCTGCCAGCTCTAAATTCAAGATCCAAGGGTGACTGAGAGATAGAGCCCCGCCCCAAGACAAGGTTAGGTTCAAGCTGTAGTGGTGAGACAGCCTTGTTCTACAAACTAGAGGAGTAACCTTAGACACTGTTATAATATTAGGATTAATATGAATATACTATTATGATTACAGCTGAAGGGCAGGACAGAACCTTTGAAGGCATCTGCTCTGGCCTCCCCCATTAACTTAGAGACAACAAAACTGAGCCCCAGAGAGGTTAAATGGTCTATCCTGAATCACCCAAGAACCAGGATTCACACCCAGGCCCTCTGGTTCAAAGAGACCAGGAGAACCCGAGCTCCATTTCATCCGGGACTTGATCGCTGTTAGACAAGTTCTAGCTGATGGCTCAAATGACCCCAGTTTCCTCAGATGTAAAAAGAGGAGGCTCTTAGGAGGCCTAACCTGGGCTGCTATGTGGAAGGAAGCATGGGCTTTACAATCCCAGGGGGGTCAGGGCACATGTCCTGGGTGCTTCCAAGTTTGCAAAAAGCTCTGCAGAGGGGCCTTGATGCAATACCCAAGTACACCTCCCATCCAACAGGGAGGGGCTGGTACTGTGCCCAATTTCCAATGAGAAAGCAGAAGCTTAAGGTACCAGGTAGCCTGCCTGAGCCCCTCACAATTACCTATAGCACCAGCTCCTCCCCAAGGAGGACAGTCAGCCCACTGGGCTGTGCCTGCCCCCATGGACCCACCATGACATGGTAGAGAAAATCTGGGAGAGTCAGGGGTACAACCAAAACATGGTTGACCAGGGCATCCTTCTCAAAATGGAGGTCTAGGAGAAAGCAACCAAATGGAGGAAAGGCCCAGAAGGGCAGAGGGCACTTCCAGTGTGGGAAGTCCAGGGGTCCAGATTTCTATTGGCCAGAGTCAGGAGGAAAGGTGGTAGTGGCCCAGTCCCTGTCAGTCCCTTCTTCCCATCTCAGAGCCTCTAGAGGGGGAATGAATGTCAGAGGTCATCTAGTTCAGTCCCCTCATTTTATAGGTACATTCCAGTCATGGAGAACAGGAGGCAGGAATCTAGAGTGGGAAGTTAAATGATTTGCCCAAGGTCACATGTCAGAGAAGGGAATCTGAACCCAGGTCCTTTGATTTGAGAACCAATGCTCTGTCCACTTGTATTACAAGGTATTCTGGGTAATGGTATTTGGTCTAGCAAGTGATTGGGTGTGACAGCAGTGTCTGTCCCTAAGGGGACAACCAGGAGCCTCTGGAGATAGAAATGAAGCCAAAACGAAATGAATCTCTAATGGCAGAATTTCAGGTGGTAAAGAAAATATCTGGGAGATAGCAAGTCAGGGCCTTCAAATTACCGCCCCCATCTCTCTCTCTCTCTCTCTCTCTCTCTCTCTCTCTCTCTCTCTCTCTCTCTCTCTCTCACACACACACACACACACACACACACACACACACACACAGAGGCATACCATATACTTGTAAGACCAACTCTGCCCATCAGAGTGAACATTCCCCTTCCTCTTATGAATGAGTAACAGCTCATCCCTGAAGGCTCTGGAATCAAGCAAGGATGGAAGATACAGGTGGCCATGATTTGCCTCCAGGGACTAGGAAGGGAATGTTCAGAGGAAGAGGCCCCTGTGGGAGTCAGGAGTCCTCTGGACTGGAGGCCCTGGGCCTGGGGTGGTGCAGGCTCCCATGTCCATCTAGCCAGTTCAGGCCTGGGCCTATAGTGTGAAGGAAGGGATTTGAGACCTTCTGAACTCTTCCAACTCTAGAGTTGGGGTCCTATAAGTAAGGGTTTATTAAGGACCTACTACATACCAGGCATTGTTCATTGTCAGGGAACCATCCCTGTCCTCAAGGGGCTTACATTCTACTCAGAAGTACCCCAGCTGAGGCCCTTTGGCATGGAATCCCTGACTCTTCCAATACTTCCAGTACAAAGTTCCATCCCCTGCTGAGACCCAGTTTTTCCATATGTAAAGTGAGGAGCCTGGACCCCATGATTCCCTCTCCAAGATCACCCACACTCACTTGGAGATAGTCAGGGAACTCACTATCTCCTGAAGCAGCTCATTCTACTTTGGGACATCAAGGGGTTTTTTGGTGCTTGTTATTTCAACGTTTGTTTCTGCCTGTTTCTTTACTCTCCCTGACTCTGGTCTCTTCTTTGCAGTCTCTTCTGGTCATGGAGGACCACAGCAGCCCCCCTCAGGTGAGTAATGCGGGGATTTGTAGTCTTGAGAAATTTACAGTCTCAAAAGGAAATTTGGGAGTGGTCTGATAGAGACCCATGCACCCACTGTACTGAAACTGTACAGTGTCACCCACACATCTGTACCCCTACGTTTTAGAGACTTAGAAGCTCAGGTCTGTGCACACATTCACACTCACACTCACACACACTCACTCACACACATACACTCACTCACACACACACACACACACACACACTGCAACATAAATATGAGAGTATTTATCATACAGAAGTCTCATAACTACACTCACATGTTCACACTGCGTGGGCTATGGAACACAATCCCTTTTCCCCCATGAGATGTTTCTGTGCAGTGCATTGGAAAAACCCCAATGCTCCAACTGGAGGGCTGCCTCTCTCTGGGCCTCAGTTTCCCCACCTGTAAAATGAGAGGTCTGAACCAGAGGATCTCCAACTCTAAAATCCCATGAGACTCCTAGTAGAAAGACCTGACTGTCATTTCCCAGCTGTGTGAGATTGGACAAGAGCTTCCCAATATCTGGGTCTCTCAGGCTCCCCATTTGTAGAATGGGGTTGAGAACATCTGTCCCTCCCACTTCACATGGCTCTTTAGTCTGTTCTAAGGAGACATATTTGTCTATTATTTAAAACTTCTTAGGATTTAAGGGCCCAGGGAAAGGAAGCAGCCAACCCAGGTTGCTATAAAGCACAGATTTGGGGTGGACATCTACGCCAACCCTCTCATCTTCAGAACTAGCACTGGGGGCCCACAGAGCCCAGCGATTCTCCAGGTCTGACTTTCTAACCTTTTCTGCTCCTCTCTAGGGTCCTTCAGGGAGGTGACTGGCTCCAGCTGTCACAACCAGCTGAAGGTCAAGATCAATAGTTTCAATGGTACTTTATGCATGGAGAATAAGCAGGCTCTGACTAAGCTGTCCAGTGAGCTGGGCTTGGGGGCTGAGAACACTGGATCCATTGCTGAGCACTCCGGGACAACCAAAAAGCTGACCTGCTCCTTCCACAATTCTTTGGTCCCCCACAAGGACACAAATGTCTCCTCTCCAGAGCTGCATATGATCTGCCAAGGTGAGCCCCTGAGACCTCACCCAGGTGATTCCCAAGCCCCTTCCCTGGGGAGAGAACCACGGTCTCCCAAATGGAAGAGTGGCCACCTCATCCAAGCTGTAGGCAAGAGGGATGCCCCTAGAGCCAAGGCAGCCCTGAGCCTCTGCTGAAAGTCCTGTGGGAAATGGAGGCAGGGAGATCCCCATAGGGCCCTCTGGCCCACCAGCACCCCAGGACATTTATGTCTAAGGGAGCCGTGTGAGGTTGGCAGGCCTGAGCCCACGTCCTGATTCTGCCTTTTAATTTGTTGCTGGGTCGCTTTCGGTCTTTTTTTTAATGCTTCTCTATTTTTAGTTTTCAACATTCACTTTTCTAAGATTTGGAGTTCTCAATTTTCTCCTCCCTATCCCCCTCCCCCCTTCCCAAGACAGTGTGCAATCTGGCACAGGCCACACATGTCCAGTCATAGGAAACATATTTCCATGTCAGTTATGTTGTAAAGAATTAGAACCAAAGGGGAAACCCATAAGAGAAAAGAAGGCAGACAAAGGAGAGAAACAGTGTGCTCCCCTCCGCACTCAGACTCTCCAGCACAAGTCCTTGGAGTCTTCTTAGAGCCTTGCGCTGCTCAGAAGAGATAAGTCGCCAGAGCTGCCTATCACACAATGTTGCTGTTGCCGTGTACGTGTGTCTGACTCTTCTTGACCTCATTTGGGCTTTTCTTGACAAAGACACTGGAGCAGTTGGCCATTTCCCTCTCCAACTCATTTTACAGATGAGAAAACTGAGGCAAACAGGGTGAAGTGACTTGTCCAGGGCCACACAGCTAGTAAGTGTCTAAGGCCAGATTTGAACTTAGATCTTCCTGATTCCAGGAGCAGTGTTCTATCCACTGCACCACTATAATAGCTACAATTTATAAAGTGCTTTACACATATGCCTCATTTTGTGCTCACAACCACCCTGGGATGGTGGGGGGAGGGGTCGTTAACCCAATTTTACAGATGAAGAAACTGAGGTCCAAAGGGGTAAAGTGACCTACCCAGGGTCACACAGCTAATACATGTCTGAGATGGATTTCAAACTCTAGTTCTTTCTGACCTTATCTACCATGACACTTAACATTTGCTGGCTATGTGACCCTGGGAAAGTCAGCTAACCTCTCTGAACCAAGAATCCTTGTACTCCGCCTTCATAGGCGTGCCATAAAGGAAAGCATTTTAGAAATGTGTGTTAAGTGACAGCATTCCTTCTGTGTCCTGCTTGGACCAACAGACAGCTAGGTGGCTCAGGGAGGAAAGCTCCAGACTTGAGTAGGGAAGAACAGAGTGTGAATCCTGCCTCAGACACCTGCATGACCATAGGCAAGTCACTTAACCTCTGTTTCCTCATCTATAAAACGGGGATAATGATTGTATGCCTGCCTCCCCGTGTTTTTGTTAGGATCAAATGAGATAAGATATATCAAATGCTTTGCCAACCTTAAAGCATCATATGAATTTGAGCCAGCAGCAGTAACAGTAGCACCAGCAGCAGTACCAGCAGCAGCACCAGCAGCAGCACCAGCACCAGCAGCAGCACCAGCACCAGCAGCAGCACCAGCAACAGTAGCAGCAGCACCAGCAGCAGTCATCATAGCAAGAGCAGGAGTAATCAGCAGCAGCAGCACAACTCACAGCCTGTGCAAGGCTTGAGCTTCTTGTGCCTAAAATATTCCTCACCCTCCAAATCTGGCCAGGTTAATCCTTGGAAAAGAAATCCAATCCCACCCCCTGAAGCTCTCTTTCTACAGTCTGAACATGCCTAGTTTCTTAAATCCTTTGTTCTAGATCCTTCCAAATATCAGGTATCTCCCTTTGAAGTTATTTAAGTAGATTATCATTTAATCAAGCACCTACTATATACAAACACTCTTCTAAGCATGGGGACACAAAGAGTGAATAGTCTTTGCCCTCAAGGAGCTTATATCTTTTGGGGTGTGGCAATTTGCACATTCCATAAGTACACCTAAAATAAACACAAAACATATTTAAGATAATTGGGGGGGGGGTGCTACTAGCACCCAGGGGTGGGGAGGAATCAAGGAAAGCTTCATACAACCCCTGAGCTAAACTTGATAGGAGACTAGGGAATCTAAGACTTGGAGGTGTGGAAAGAGTTCTTCCCCTGGGCACTGGGAACAATATGTGCAAAGACTTGGAGGTAGGAGATGTATGGAGGACAGGAAAAGGCCAGTTTGGCTAGACTTGTATAGAATAAGAAAGTGGGGAATATATAGTAAATTATAGTTTATGCAGGAAGTTGTCCCAGCCTAGTGAGCCCTGTCAGAAGCAGAAGCTTCCCTGATATGACCCTCAAGGACCAGAACCAAAGAAGGGCTTTTGAGGATGGGGCATTCCCCCACAGGTGAAATCTGGTCCCAGTGTCTATGGGAAACATCCTCCCAGAAGCATCTGCAGGGATGGGGGAGGGGAAAGGGCCTTTTTGTCCATCACCTTCCACTCCTCTGACAATAGGGTGAAGGGCTGTGAGCTGAATGTGTGTACAGCAGAGGAATTCCAGCCCTTCCTTTGCTCTAGCTGTCCCTGCCTGCTATCTCTGAGGCTCTATGCCCACCAGGCCTGGGGCCAAGGTCCTGCTTCATCATCTTACTCATCTAATGCTTCATCTCCTTTTAGGTGCAGCTCCTGAAGTGCCTCTGCCCACTCCGAGGCCCACTGTGACTTCTCCCAAGCCCACTGGTAAGAGCCCTCCAATCCTTTACCAGGCCAGCTCTGGCCCTGGGGCAGAATGGGAATTCCAGCCTGGGGACTCAGAGAATTGTTCCTAGTAGATGGCCCACTCCTAGTCTTCTCCTGGACCATGGGGCAGCAATTTCCCTACTCCTATTCCAGATAACTTCATTGGCATCTCACTGAAAGCATATGGAGGGGGGTGGATAGGTGGTTCAATAGATAGAGTCAGGAAGACCTGAGTTCAAATTCAGCCTCAGACACTTGACACTTGCTAACTGTAACCCTGGGCAAGTTGCTTAACCCCAATTGCTGAGAGAGAGAGAGAGAGAGAGAGAGAGAGAGAGAGAGAGAGAGAGAGAGAGGGGAAAGCATATGTGAGCACTGGATTTGTGAGTAACAAGTTAACAAGTCTGGGTTGGAGTCCTGGCAATGCCTCTGAATTCAGCTTTGTGACTTTGGGAAGGTGCCTCCAGTGCCTCTGTTTCCCCTGATGTTTGTAGAACACATAGAACAGATAATTACAGGGTTGTTGTCAAGTTCAAATGGGGGACAGATGTATAGCGTCTTAGACTGAAAAGGCTGTGTTTGAATTCTGGGTGGGGATAGAGGGAGCTTACATCCTTTGATGGGCAGTTGAAAAGGCAGGAAGAATGAGGCATGAATCCCATATCTGCCATCCAACAGTTGTGACTTTTGACAAGTCCCTTACCCTCTCTGGACCTCAGCTTCCTCATTTGTGAAATGAGCAATTTGGACTAGGTGGCCTCTAAGGTCTCCCCTCTTTAAGGTCCCATGACTCATCCATCCCGGGCACCACCCACTTCCACCTTTGCTGTTATGAGCAAGAACAGGGAGAGGCTTATTTTGGTCATCCTTCAACATTAGTGGAAGTACTTCTAGAAAGGAGCCATGTTCTGGGGACCTTTGAGTTTCTGCTCTTCTAGAGAATCAGGGCATGGGGTGCTTAACTCCCATGAGACCCAACAGAACTGTAACTAGGAATTTATGAACCTGGAACAAGAACTACAAGTCATCTTCAGTTATGGAGGAGAAGGAAAAGGAAGAAAAACCTCAGGATGTTGCCTAAAGGCTTCTCTGTTGTTTTGGGGAGGGAGGGTGGTAATATCACCTCAGTTTCCCATCTAATAGCTTCCTAGTTTGAGGAACTGTTCTTGCCAAGTAGGAGCTGAGCTCTGTTGCTTCTAGCCTACTGAAAGACCATCAGGTGTTGGTCCACCCACTCTAACTTCAGCTCCCTGGAGTATTGACTTGATTGGGCCCCCTCTCATCTCCCAATACCACTCTGCTGCAAACTGACCAGGCAGCTAGAAAGTGCCTTAGAATAGTGGAGGGGACAGACAGAGCAGAGCTCAGTGATAGAGGGAGAAAAGGCAGATAAATCAAGGCAATACAGAATGATTGGCATCAATGAAGGATGGAATTAGAGGTTCCATCAGTTCATCATTAGGTCCTCATAGCCCAAGCCTCCATTAAATGTTTGAGAATCCAAGTCTGGAACCTGCCACTAAATTCCATCTCCTAGCCTTGATTGGCCCATCTGGGAGAGGGTATCCTATCTCAACCTGAGAAAGGACATTTCTGCCCCTTCCTCTGATTCTTCATCTCTCTCCCCTTCCCCTTTTGGTTTCCTTCCTTTGGTTATCTTCCTTCCAGGCCCTCCAAGGTTCCTGTTGGTGGAGGGGAAGGAGAGACTTCGATGTGCAGGCGTGGTTGAGTTCTACAGGGGCAGTATAGGGGGGAGCATCTGTTATGACTCCAACACCTGGACTGAAGCCTTGGGTAACAAGATCTGCCAGGTCCTAAACTGTGGCACCTTCCTGAGCCATCTGGACCCACCAGCAGAGAAGACAGACTCAGGGAACCCCCAGGGGCTCAAACCCTTGCCAGTCCTCTGGGCAGTCAAGGATCCTCAGGCACCCTCTCTGGACCAGGTCTTCACGAAGCAGAAGAGCTGTCCAGGAAACCAAACAATTTCCATTGTCTGTTCTGGTGAGTGGCCCATCCCCATGTCAGTTTCCTCTTCAGTGAAATGAATGCATTAGACTTGGATGGTCTCTGAGTTTCCTTCTGTCTCTAAAGTTCTTTCATTTATTAAGCACCTACTGTATGCAGAGCCCAGAGCAAAAGGAAGTATAGGAGCTCACAGCCTAGTCAGCAGTTAAGAAACCAAAATAGAGAATTATCATTACACGATGCTCAAAAGGCACAAACCAAATGCTATATGAAATCTAAAGGGCAGGAGGAGCCTTCAAGATCAGGAAAGGCTTGGGGCTGGGTGGGGTTGGGGTAAACGACTGAACAGGCAGTAGGCAAAGAGTGAGAGGGAGGATATGCCAAGTGGTGAACAGTATGAACAAAAGGCCAGAGGCAAGAGGGCAAACTGGGACCCTGGGGACCAAGAGTAGGACAGTTTTGGCCAGAGCCCAAGGGAGATCAGCCTAGATCACACTGTGGTGCTGAACTCAGTTCGATGTTTCATGACTCCAGACTGCATGGGTGTGTAGAAGAAGTGTTAGATGGCGAGTCTGGCTGCCTGGCTTCAAAGCCTGTCTCTGATGCTTTGGCTCACACACAGGCTGAGAGCTGGAAAAGACCTCAAAGTCCATTGAATCCAGTCTCCTCATCTTCTGTGTTTACACTTTCCATTTTATTGATGTATTTTATTTCTACATTAAACATTTATAGATTCTGCTCACTTCCTGAGAAGTCTCTTATAACAAAGTAAAACTAATAATACAGGCACCTCTTCTGAAAGTGAATGTAACATTTCACAGCTGCAGCACACCCATCTCTCTATTTTAATTGTTTTTTAATTAATAGATATCTAATTTCTCTCCCACTCCCCATTCCATTAAAAAAGGGAAAAAAGCAAATATCTAGTAATAAATATGCATAGTCAAGTTGATATGGGTATCATATTTCTTGCTTTCTGAATAGGTGGGGGAGGGGATAAAGAGTCAGTGATACAGATTGAGGGGATAGAGAGAATTTGGAATTGAAAGTAAAAATTTCAATTAAAAGACCCAAATATGCATAACCAAGCAAAGTCAAGTCCCTTAGTTTCTATACACACACACACACATATATATATATATATATATATATATATGTCTCATTCTATGCCCTCAATTCCTCACCTCTATGTAATGGTGGCATGCTTCATCACTGGTCCTTTGGAATCATGGATGGGGACCATACTGATTAGAGTTCTCAGCTTTCAAAGTTGTTTGCTTTTACAATGTTATTGTCATCATATATCTTTTTTCTCATGGTTCTGCTCATTTCAGTATTCATCGGTTTATAAAGGTCCTCAAAATTATTCATTTTTATAATATTGGTTATAATGTAAATTGTCTTTCTGGTTCTCACTTCACTCTGCATCAGTTCATAGAAGTCTTTTCATGTTTTTTTGAAATAATCAATTTTCTCCTTTATTACAGCACAATAGCATTTCCTCTCATTCATACACCACAATTAATTCGGCCATTACTCAGTTAATGGGCATCCTCTTAATTTTCAGTATTTTTGCCAACACACACACACACACACCTGCTACAATTACATACATTTATATAAAAAGTACTTTTTCCTCTTTCTTTTATTTCTCTTGGGTGCAGGACTAACAATGTTATAGCTGGACCAAAGAGCATGCACTGTTGAATAACTTTTTGTGTATAATTCCACATTGTTTTCCAGAATGTTATAACCATTCATAGGTCCACCAACAGTGTATCAATGTACCTGTTTTGTCACAGCCCCTCCATCATTTCTTATTTTCCTTTCTTGGTCATCTTTATCACTCAGATGGGCATTAGTTGGGATCCCAGAATTGCTTTAATCTGCATTTCTCTAATTAATAGTGGGGAATTTTTTCATATGGCTATATATAGCCTGGATATCTTCCTTGTTCATATGAACTGCCTGTTCATATCCATTTATCAATTGTAAAATGGCTCTTTTTAAATAAATTCATATCAGTTCCTTATATATTTTGGAAATTATGCCATTATCATAGAAAATTGCTTCAAATGTTTTCCCCAGTTAATTGTTTCCCTTTTAATCTTAGATTTGCACAAAAACTTTTTAATTTTATAGAATCAAATTTCTCCATTTTATCTTCTATGACTCTATTCTTTGTTTGGTCCTGAACTTTAATATTACCCATAGTTCTGAAGGTAGTTTTTCCATGTTTCTCTAATCTGTTTACATGTGACCCTTTATATCTAGAAAAAGTCCCCATTTAGAGCTTATCTTGGTAGATAAGGCATGAGCCATTGGTCCTTTTAATACCAGTATAGCACATACACTGTCATTGCAAGAAGGGAAACTGAGGCCTGGAAAGATCGTGGTTACAGAGGCAGTAAATGTATGTCCTCAGTCCCACTGACTCCAGAACCAGTGATCTCTCTCCCATTGGTGGAGATGCTGGAGTGAAGGACAGACAGGAAAAGATACTAGGGTGGAGGAGGACTGACAGACAGACATGCTAATTGGAAAGGAACCCTGGGTCTCTGACCCTAGAGTCAGGAGGACCTGAGTTCAAATCTAGCCTTAGACATTTATTAAATGACTGGGCAAGTCATTTAACCCTGATTGCCTCAGAGAGGGAGGGAGGGAGAGAGAGAGAGAGAGAAGGAACAACCCCAGGATACCAGATCTAGAGGTAGAAGGTACCTCAGAGGCTGTAGACCTGTGTAAAGAAGCCAATCAGACAGATTTCATCACTGGAGGGAGTAGCTGGGGGAGGGGCTTCATCTTTGTGAATATTCCATTCCTTTAACAGAGGGTTGAGCAAACAGAGCTGAAGAGCTAGGGTGTGGCAGGATGAGTTTGGGGGACAGGGAAGGGCTGGACAATGTAGGACTGGGGCTCCAGACTACTCCTTGTCAGAAGATGTTCAGCTAGCCATGATTCTTACTTCACTTTCTCTTCTCCCCAACTTTCCTCATTTCAGATTTCCAGCCAAAGGTGAAAAGCAGACTGAAGGGTGGAAACAGTCCCTGCAAGGGCATCGTGGAGGTGTACTTTGAGGGTCAATGGAAAGTCTTGTGTGGACAAAAAAAGAACTGGGAAGAGGTGTGCCATGAGCAGCACTGTGGGAAACTAATCTCCGAGGACACATCTCAAAGATCACCATCTGCCACATCCAGCATGCTCTTCTGTGCACATAGGAACCTCTCCCGTTGCTACACTTTTGGTGAAGGAAACCCATCCTGCAAAAGCACAATGATTGAGTGTAAGCTGGGAAACCAACTGTTTCCTGAGGGTTGTGCCTCATCTGGTCTTTCTCTTGGGGAAACAGGGAGGGGACAGCTTTTCAAGAAAGGGGGAGTAAGGTGACTAGCTGCCAACAAGAAAGTCAGCATGGATTAAGTGCATCCTATTTGCACTGTGCTAGGCTCTGGGGACATAGACAAACAAACAAACAAACAAAAAAAAAAACCCAAACATAACAATGCCAGTTCTCAAAGGGCATCAGGCTAAAGAGACTGGTACCTTAAGGGCAGACTGTATAGAAGCTAAAGCAGCAAGAGTCCATAAATTGATAATAGAAAACAATTTGATGGATAGAAAGAGAGAAGTCAAAAATAAAAAATTACGTAATTATATCAATAGAACCAGGAAAAGTTTTCAACACAATGCAGTAGCCATTTATACTTTTTAAAAAAGCTAACAATAGCACTGAAAAGCACAAGAATAAAAGGATCTTTCCTTATTGAGACCAAAAATACCTAAAAGCAAGAACCAGCATCATTTGGAATGAGCAAACACTGGAAGCTTTTCCAATAAAGTCAGGGGTAAACCAAGGAGTCCATTGTCTGCACCACTATTTGATAGAGTGTTAGAAATGTTTGCTGCATCAAAAAAAATTAATTAGGGGAATAACTATAGGCAAAGGAGAAAATAAATTATCTATTTGCAGATGTCACAATGGTTGAGTTAAAGAACTCTGAAGATTCAATAGAAAATTAATTTAAATGATACTTTCAGTAAAGTAGAATAAAATGATAAACTTACAGAAATCATGAGTCTTTATTTTAATAAAAAGAAAAACCAGGATGAAGACAGTAGAAGAAATTATATTCAGTCTAATTTTAAAATGCTTGAAAATATTTGGGTGTTAATCAGCCAAGACATACTCAGGACTTACATAAACACAACTACAAACACTCTTTACAAGTATAAATAATTGACTGGTGGATGGTAGGCAAATAGATTAAAATCTCCATCAAAAGATGGAGAGCAGGGTGGCTAGGTGGCGCAGTAAATAGAGTGCTGGCCCTGGAGTCAAGAGAACCTGAGTTCAAATCTGGCCTCAGACACTTAAAACACACACAAAAACCTAGCCGTGTGACCTTGGGCAAGTCACTTAACCCCAATTGCCCTCCAAAAAGAAAAACAATCATCCTTCATTAGGGGTGGCTAGGTGGCACAGTGAATAGAGCACTGGGCCCTGGAGTCTGGAGGACCTGAGTTCAAATCCAGCCTCAGACACTTAACACAAAAACTAGCTGTGTGACCCTTGGCAAGTCACTTAACCCCAATTGCCCTCCCAAAAAAAGCCAAAAAAAAAAAAATGGAGAGCAAATATATGAGAAAAAGACAAGAAGCAGATGATAGATGTATACCTAGCACATTAATTAATAAATAATTGCTCGTTTGTATTGAGTTGACATAGATACCCTTTTTGTTGCACTTGTGAGTTAAGGAGTATCAGAAACTCCAGCAGTTTCTCTTGGAAACCCCCAACCAGTGTGAGTTACCTTGGGCTGCTCAGTGTCCAGCACTCAGTATGATTGTGAGACGTGAATAAGAAATGATTAGGCCACATGGGTCGTTCAAGGAAGAGCAAAAGAGACAAAGGAAGGGGCCTCAATCATTACCTAGTCTGTTGTATCCTGGGAGTGCCCAGAATAGATAATTTGATAAGGATTCCTTCTCTAGGGGCCGGGAGCCTTAGGAAGAGCCAGTGAACTCCTTCCATATGCAGTCACATTACAAAGCCAAAGCTGCATCATCAAGGACATCTACATAGGAACTGACCACCTAAGAATTCCAATATTTAGGTTTTGAACACCCGGGGCAGAGCCTCAAACCACCATCCTTATAAGTGTAACCCATATCAAAAGAACTCAGGAGCTAACTTGAGGAAAAGTCGCATCTCAAAGAGGTCTTTGATATTTGGGTCCACTGATATCAGAGTAATTATCTGAGTCCAGGCTCAGGCCTCTTAGGCTCCCAACAGTGAGTGAATGAGAAGTCACTAGATTTGTCTTACTGCTGATGCCTCTGGAGCAAAGAACCTAGCATGCTGGTACCCAGGACAAGCTTCTCCTGGGACAAATAATGGAGGTACAAGATGAGGCCTCAGACCTCAGGACACAGGAACTCAGGAGAGGAGAACCTAGGCCACCATTCCACACCCCCAAGGTACCAGTTCCCATGCACGGGGACAAATGCTAGGATGGGGGCTGGGCGGAGTTGTCTTAGTCTGGGAGCTTCCTGTTTTAACAAATTACTCATGTGAAGTCCTAGATTCAGTTGTTTCTATCTGCCAAAGGAGTACAAATGTAAAACATCCTCTAAATTTCAGTTCCTTGGGACAAAGACCCATCTGCCCTGCCCTAGTTAGAACTCTACTTGATGAGATTAAGATCCAGCATTAATGCCGTTGTCTTTTCTCAGGCCAGGATCCAAATGCAGCTGGTCCTGGGGCAGGGACTGTTATGAGCATCATTCTGACCTTCATCCTCCTGGCAATTCTTTTAGTGACGTGTGGGCCTGTGGTCTACAAGAAGCTAGAGAAGAAATGTAAGTGGCTTCCCTGACCCCATGCAGCTGCCTTCTCCTGCCTCTTTCCCTTTTGGTTCTGGACTCCAGTCCCTAACAAATCTAGGTGTGTATGTGGTACGTGTGTGTGTGTGTGTGTGTGTGTGTGTGTGTGTGTGAGAGAGAGAGAGAGAGAGAGAGAGAGAGAGAGAGAGAGAGAGAGAGAAAGACAGAGAGAGAGACAGAGAGAGAGAGAAATAAAGAGAGAGAGAAAGAAACAGAGAGACAGACAGAGAGAGAAAAACAGAGAGAGAAACAGAGACAGAGAGAGAGAGAGAAACAGAGAGAGACAGACAGAGAGAGAAACAGAGACATACAGAGAGAGAGAGAGAGAAACAAAGAGAGAGAAACAGAAAGAAACAGAGACAGAGAGAGAGGGAAACAGAGACAGAGAGACAGAGAGAGAGAGAGAGACAGACAGACAGACAGACAGAGACAGAGAGAGAGAAACAGAAAGAAAGAGACAGGGATCTTGGGTAAATCATAGCCCTTTTTCTGGCTTTCATCTTTCTCATCTGTCCGGTGAATGGGGTTGGACTAAAAGACATCCAGGATCCTTTCCAGCAGGGCACTTCTCTTGGGGCTTCAGTTTCCTTCTCTATAAGATGCTTGGAATGGTCTTGATCTCTCCAGTTCTTGTCAAGCACTGACCCGGCCCAGCATTCAGCTCTTGAGAAGAGCTCCTGGCCTAGTCAGTCAATTAGTTGATAAGCATTTATTTAGCACCTATTGTGTGCTGGGCACTAGGGCCCCAAAGAAAGTGAACAAGCCAGTCCCTGTCCTTGAGGGACTCTTGTCCTAACTCCACCTGCCAATCCCCCAGGACACACCATCTCTGCAGAACAGAGGCCAATCCAGAGAGGACACTGGGAGGGGGCAGCCCAGGACTGCCTTCTGCAGAACATGGGGCCTGAGACTTGAAGGAAGCCAGGGAGGCTGGGAGGGGAGGCAGGGATGGCACTCTAGGCATGGGGCACAGCTAGGGAAAAGGCACAGAAGGGGAGAGGGTGCCTCTTGGGTAAGAAGCAGCAGAAAGGTCAGCAGGATCTGACATGTAGATTGTAAAGGCTGTAAAGGGTTTTAGATGCCAAGCAGAGGGTTTTCTATTTGGTCCCAGAGGTAGGAGGGCGCCACTGTTTTTCACTGAGTTTAAGAGGGGATAAGGGCAGACATACACTTGGAGAAGATCACTATTTATAGCAGGGAGAAGCTCAAGGCAGGGAAGAGGAGGGTGTGTGAGGGGGTGGGATGAGGTGCGGTGGCGTGGTGTCCACCTGGCTCTGTCCCCAGAAGGATGCACTCAGAGGAGAGGGAGAGGTCCAGCAATTAGGGGGCTCTTTCTTGGATGGGCACATTTATGAATCACAAGCTGAGGAGGAGGAGGTACAGATGAGAGCCTGAGGCCATGGTGGGGTGCAGGGGGGCCAGGGTAGGGGAGGCTCCCCATCCAGTGCTGACTCCCAGAGGTGCTGCTTATAAAAGGGAATGCAGGACCTATGTTAGAGGTGGGAGGGACCTCAGAGGTCAGACAGTTCAGCCCCTCATTTTACACAGGGAGACTGAGGCAGGGAGGGGAAGTGACTTTCTCAAGGACACTGAGTCAGCATTTGAGCATAGGCTCTGACTCCAAAGCCAGTAGCTTTTTCTGCCTCAGATAATAAGGCATGATCCCACTGATCAGCCTCTTCTGTGTAGGCTACAGGTCCAGGGAGAATCCCATAGCAAGGCTGGGAACAGAAGTCAGGTCTCCTGGACTCCAGCCTGGCCTACTCTCTGCTCCCTAGCTGCCAGCCTCTAACCCCTCATTTCTCTCTCCATTGTGCAGTCCGTCAGAAGAAGCAGCGCCAGTGGATTGGTCCAACAGGAGTGAACCAGAATGGTAAGGGACCCTTTGGGGTCAGCTCCCCCTGCTTGTCTCCACTCCAAAGAAAGGAGCTAGCAGCCTGGGATAGGCTTCCCATGGAGGAGGAAGGAGGTTTGCTCCCAATATCTACCCGGTCCCTCCGGTGGCTGCCACCGCTGTGGTCTGCAGAGAAAGGGGTGTTGGAGGCTTCTTGGCTAGACACATGGTTAAGAGACCTGTAGCTCTGGAGGCCTTAGAGACCAAGGAGTCACCACTGTCTCTTATCTCTTCTCTGCTGTGGCCTCAGCTCCAGGCCTCCAGCATCACACACGGGAGACTGAGGTCAGCTCTGGATCTAGGAATGGGCCCAGCTACTCAGCTGGTAAAAGTTAAGCACCTAGTGATGCTAAGAACCTGCCCCCGCCCTGGGGGCCTGGCTCTCCCGACTGCTTTGCTCCCTCAGCTGAACCCCGTGTCCACCCAAAGTTGGTGCAGAAATTAGAGTTTTCCTAAATCCCAGTGGAAGGGACAGGGGGTGAGGGGTATCCTGAGGGAGACTGCAAAACCAAGAAGGGCTCTCTGGGGGAGGAAGGTAGAGGCCCTGACTTTTCCTTTCTCTGCTCATCCAGTATCTTTCCATCGAAACCACACCGTGACCATCCGGTCCCAAGTTGAGAACCCTGGAGCCTCAAATGTGGAGAATGAATATAGCCAGCCTCCCAGGCATTCCCGTCTCTCAGCTTATCCAGGTAAGGAAGAGCCTAGGGACAGGACGGGCCAGGGATGGCATCATCTTTGAGAAATCCCCAGCTGAACCAAGCTCCCAGGGGGAGACATTGTCTTAAGCCTGATCACTGGGACTTAAAACCTCAGTGGGTGGTTATCTCATGTCTGCCTTTCAACAACCCTGGAGAGATTAGTGGTTGCAGGTATTAATGCCCTCAGCTTGCAAATAAGGAAACTGAGGCTCAGAGAGGGAGGGTCACATACCTAGCAAGGGTCGGATGTGGGATCTATAGCCAGGTCTCTTGGACTTTCACCAATACAGGGATTCATTTTGTGTATGTCTGATGGAAGGCTTTTGTTTTCCTTCCAGCTTGGGGGAGGGAGGACAGGAGAGCTCGTGCGGGGTCACCAAAATCTTTTTAAAAAGGAAAAAAAAATTTTAGAAGACATTGAAGCATTTTTTCATGGAAAGGAGAGAATAGCCCAAAGATCAGTAGGAATCAGACAGGCAGGCCAGTCTGGGAAATAGCATGCTGTATTGACTATGTGCTGGGAAAAAAGGGCGAAATGAATTTAATGTGTCCTCAAAAGAAAAACCAAGCTGCATGAAAGAGAGGAGGGCAATTCTGCTGCTGTACTTTGCATATGGAAATGCTCATTTATTTGGTGTTGTTTAAAAATGTTTTTAAATTACTAAAACTAGGTCTCTTAGGATTCCAGATCTAGAACAGACCAGGAACTTAGACAGCATCTGTCTAGTGTCAGCCCCTCATTGTACAGATGAGGAAAAAGGGAAATGTAAAGAGATTTGCCCAAGGTCATAGAGCTAGACAGTTTCAGGAACAGGACTGGAACTCAGATCCTCCTGGTTCTAAGCCCAGAACTTCACCCACACTCCACCCAATACCCCAACTCTAACAAAGAAAGAAGACCCTGGGGGAAGCGGAGCATATATCACCTCCTTCCTCCACCCCCACAGACAGTACAGGAGAACATTTAGTGGGCTATTTGTGGCAGAGCCTTTCAAGCTCTACTGGTCTGGTCAGCCACAGTCCGACACAACGTACCTTGATGTGGTTTTGTTCCTCTTCCAGCATGAAGGAGAACATTTGATGGGGCTGGGGCCTGGAAGTAGGTACAACCACAAACATCTAGGAACCCCCAGGGAGACAGAGACCTGGGTAGCCCCCAGAGAGACAATCCCACTCACGTGCAGTAACGCATCCCGAGGCCATTAATACAAGCATTACCATTCCCAGTACATCAGGCCCAGCTGCTCCTGTGATGCCCTGAGTGCCCAGTGGGGCTTTGGCCTGTCTCCTGTGCTCCGTTCCAGACACTTAGGAAGGTGCTTTGAGTCTTCCAGACCAGGAGGGGACCATTTTAGGGTCTGCAAGAGTTACTTACCCAGTCACGTACACCTGGGGGCACAAGTGTGTCTGAGGATCTTTGAATTACATTCCTCTGCTGCCATCAGAACATCCTGAGCATGTGGCCATGACAGGCTCATGCAGCAGACCCTAGTCAGAGCTGGAAGTGATGATAGAAGCTGCCTGGTCCCACCCCCTTCATTTTATAGATAAGGATACTGAGGTTACTCAGGCAGGGAGGAAGCAGCAAATCTGAACTCAGGTCACTGGACTCTAAGCCCAGCTCTCTTTCCACGGTACCTAGATCTCAATAGTGCTTCTGAACTTCCTTCTACAGCTCTGCAGGGGCTAATTCTCAGATCTCTGATGTAGCAGTGAGGGAACCCCTGGAATGCTGACTCTCCTTACCTCTCTTCTTAGAGCCCCTAACTTCTTTAACACATAATTCCAGTGTCTCACCTGATTACCTTTGTCTTCAGTGTCCCCTCCCTCCTCCTCATATTAGCATGTGGATATTTAGCTGCCCCTTCCCCTCCTATAATATAATCTTCTTGGGGAAAAGGACTATTTTTTAAAATTTTGTCTTTTCATGCCCAGGTCCTAAAAGAATTCCTTGCATATAATAGGTGCTTAATGAATGTTTTTTGGGTCAATTGGAGTTTAAACTGAGTATAAATGGGTAAGATACAAATTATTCTTTTAAAAATGGAGAAAGAAAGCACTCTACTAAACTACTTCTAAGAAGCAAATATAGCTCTAATACTTAAACCAAGGAAGGATAAAGCAGAGAAGGAAAAGCAAGATCACAAACAAAAATGGTCAAGAACATCCTGGCAAATCAACTATTTTATGCTGAGGGTGGGGTGGAGGGGGTTGAGGTGAGGGGCTGGCATGTGTGCATCTGAGCCAGGATTGAACAAAGGGGACTCACTTGGATGCCTATGACCCCACTTGCTTCTCTCCCTCCCGGCCCTCATCTTTTCTCATCTCCAGATCATCTTTCTGCCCCACCAATGCCCATTTCTAGGTGTTTGGGCATGGGGGAAACAGTATTGAGATCTCCCTCTCCTTCTCTCTTCACCTCACACCCCCAAAATTGTGATGGGTTTGGGAGGCAATTTAAAAATAAAAAATTGTGTGAAAATAAGTGGAAAATACAGTAAGTACAAATAAGTGGGGAAAAAAACAAAACTATATAGCACTTTATCTTGTCCTCATTGAAGAAGACAAAAGGCTCCTCTTTCTAAGAAAAGATCCTTTAAAATAAAGTGTTTCCCTAAGAGTGTGAGGTACAAATTATTCTCCCCATTTTCAAGATGAAGAAATTGAGGCCCCAAGGTGGGAAATGTCTTGCCCATAGTCATACAAGTCCTAAGTAGAAAAGCCAGGATTTGAATACATATGTCCTGAATCATAACCCCCTTTTATTAAAACACACTGTCTCATATTGAAGAAGGGATTTTTATCCACACCCAAATTAGGATATGGGCGCTAGGTGGCGCCATAGTGCATAGAGTGTTGGTCCTGAAGTCATATTCATTTTATCTTGTTCAAATTTGGCCTCAGTCATTTACTAGCTGTGTGTCCCTGGACAAGTCACTTAACCCTGTTTGCCTCAGTTTCCTCATCTGTAAAAAGAGCTGGAGAAGGAAATGGCCAACCACTCCAGTATCTCTGCCAAGAAAACCCCAAAAAGGGGTCAGGAAGAGTCGGACACGACTGAACAAAGGGCCAGGGCAGGGATGGCCACCTCTCCAAATCTGCCCTCTCTAAGTGTCTGAGAAGCAGCATCTCTTTTCTGTCTCCAGCTCTGGAAGGAGCACTGAGCCGGCCTTCCAACCCGCCAGACAACTCCTCTGACAGTGACTATGACCTGCATGGGGCCCAGAGGCTGTGACAGGTGAGTTCAGCTCTAGTCCAATTTCCCAGAAGGCCAAGGAGCCAAGCTCCACTTCCCCACCAGCCCAGCAAGCCCTGGTATCACGGCAGATGCAGGCTGACAAGTTAACAAGCATTGATTAAGCACCTTCTTGGGGCCAGGAACTATGCTCCACACTAGGGAGGAGCCCCTGCTCTCAAGGAGCTCCCCACTGAGGAGAGAAGCAACATAGCGTCAGCTGTGTACAGACCAGACCCACCGATGATGGTGGGGGTGGATCTCAGAGGGAAGGCATGGGCAGGAGGGGCCCTGGGAAGAGCTTTTCCTACAAGGTGGGATTTTAGCTGGGACTAGGGCATTGAGGGGCCACAATTCCTGGAGCACTGGACATGGTTGTCTCTTGGGGACTGGCCCCCATAGAGGAATGATGAATCATGCAAATGTGGGGGAAAAAAACTGGGCTGGGGACAGAGGGGGCCTGGATTCCAATTCTACTTCTGGTACTTACCACCCGAGAGACTTCAGGGAAGTCACTTCCCTCCCTGGGCCTCAGTTTCCTCATCTGTAAAACAACAGGGTTGGACTGTACAGTTTGAGGCCCCTTCCAGTTCTGCTAGGTCTATGTTCTATAGCTTTCGTGTCTGAGGGGCAGAGGCTGGAGAGCACAACATGAATGGCTGACTGATAAGTCTATTATCTCTGCTCCTCACCCACCTCAAACCAGCTGTTTGAGCACCAGCCTGGCTGCAAGCAGAGATGTTGGTCCCCAGAGGGGCGTCTTTAATTTAATAAAGTTTTCAGGTTTTCAAAGCTCCTTGTGAGCATCTCATTTGAGCCCCATGGTGGAGTGAGGGTGCATTGTTAGCCCCCATTTCATAGATGAAGACACTGAGACTCAGAGGTGCAGTGACTTGCCCAGGGTCACACAGAGCTGGAACTTGAGTCCAGGTTTCCTTTCTCCAGGTCCAGTGCTTTTTCATCAGGATTTATGGGAGGCAAGATTTTAACCCAGATCTTGTTGGGACCTTCTAAGGAAGATGCTGAGCAGCTAAGGGCGACAGCGGGGGATCATTATCACCACTGCCATCTTGCACTAGGGGCCCCAGCAGGTCCAGAGATCCCTAGACATGAACAGCCCCCCAAGAGCTCCAGGATAATGAAATGCCCCTGCCCCTGAGGGCCCAGATAGCAGCACTTTAACAGACACAACTAAGAAACATTGGACCCACATGGGCAGTTAGTGCCCACGGGACCCCAGAGAGGGCTGCACCAGGAGCCTCTGGGCCCAAGGCTGTAGAAGCAGCCTAGCCCAGAGCCAGGGGCCCTGGCTCTTCTGCTGCCTGTGCACATGACCTCAGGCCAGGTGTTTCCCTCCTCCCGGCCTCAGTCTCCCAAGCTGAGCAATGTTCCCATCTCTACCCAATTGCTTTTAAAAGTCTACCCTTTTCTTCACGACTCTCTTCTGCTCCCATCCCTTCTCTCCTCTGCAAGGACCATTTTATAGGATCACAAGACTGGGCACTAAAGGGACCTTAGAGGTCCAGCTGCCCCATTTTACACATGAGAAAATAGAGGCTCAGAAGGAGAGGTAACTTGGCCACTGTCCAGTGGCAGCAGGTGGCAGATCTGGCTCCAGATGCAGCCTTATTTCTATGACTAGACCAAAGGAGCGCTGGTCAGCCCCAGTAGTGTGACATGGGGTGTCCCCGAGGTCTCAGGACGTCTTAGTAGCTTAAAAGTGCCCTGAGGCTTTGGTTTACTGTAAATCCATTCAGGGAGGCAGCACATCAAGGGGATAGCTGGGAGTGGGAAAATCTGACTCCAAATTCAGATCTGTCCACTGTGTCACCTAGTGGCACACGCTCCCTGCTCCTCATTCGGCTTTCTAGAGCTGGACAGAACAAACATACAGCCCTTTCGAAATCGTGCCCCAGCCCCCAGGTCTCCCCTTCTCAGACTCCCCCTACCTCTCTGCTCCAACCAGTCTCCTATGGCCCTTTACCATCCTGGCCCCACCCCTGCCCCTGTACATTCTCCAGCTTACTAACATACCTCCTAAACTGTGGCTCCTGGAGCTAAACAGAAGCCCCCAGGCCCAGTCTGAGCAGGGCAGAGGACAGTGGGACTCCACCTCCTCATCCCTGGAAGGTCCCATTCCCTCTCTCATACCGGTAACTCCCACAGGGCTTGCACTCTGCTAAAGATGAGCCCAGACTTTGTTTCAGACAAAGCATTATCTCACACCTTCTCCATCTTGGAGTTGGTGTGAAACCTCATTTGTTTCATCGCAGTGTTCTAATCCCCTCTTTTACAGAAGAGGAAACTGACAGCTAGAGAGTGGACATGACTTGTCCAGGGTCACATAGGTGGGAAGTAGCAGAACCAGGATTCAGACATGGATATGGTCTCCAAAGTCACTGCTCCAAGATGGCGGCATGCCTCCCCACCAACCAATGATCTATTCAAATAGACGGGCTTTGTGCTTCAGATGATCTAGATCTAGATGCCTCCCCCCAACCCTGAGGTCTGATAAGGTTCTACAGGGGCTGAATTAGCTTCAGAGGTCCCCCAGAAACTCAGCTGGGGGATTACCCCCAACTTGAGGCTCCTTGGCTTTTCCTTGGGTTCACTGTCATTGACTCGATCTTGCTTCAGGTTCACACCTGGACTCTAGCTCAATGAAACAAGGTGGCATTTTCCCATTTCATGCCTTGTTTTCTTCTTGCCCAGGCTGAACTGTGAATAAGCCGAGTGTCTCCTGGCACAAGATGCATCTTCCTGAGAACCTTCTGCACTCATCACCTTGACAGGATTTCCTGATTTTACTTCCAACTGTGAAGAGGCAGAAGCAAAGTCGCCATTGCCACATCTCATTGCCCACAGCCAGCCACAGGAACAGCTCCGTCCCTACCTGGCCCCCCAAACCTGACCCCAGGGGACCACCCCCCCCAGCTCTAGCTGCCCTTCCCATCTTTTCATTTGTATGAAATGCAGGGCCCCATCTGGAGAACTTGGGGAAAGGGCCAAGCCCAGATACACCCAGCCCCCTCCAGATACCCAGGGCCAGGGGCTCCCACAGGGCCCACAGCTGTCTCCTGACCTACCCATGCCCCAAGGCCAGTGTCACTGGAAAGGGGCTGCCTTCCCTGCTTATTGCCCCCAACTCCAGACCCTTCCTCTGATGAGGAACAGGGAAGAATTCACACTGGGATCATTGGATGAGAATGTCTTTAATGTTTTATGTAAATAATGCTTTTTATACAACCTGAGAAGTCTGAACATTCCCTGAGATTTCATTTCAGAGACCCGAGACAAGAAGGGATGCAGATATGAGCTCAGAGAAAATCGGGAGTGTTTGTTGTGTGTGTGTGTATATGTGTGTGTGTGTGTGTGAGTGTGTGTGTGTGTGTGTGTGTGTGCACATATGGGTGTGTACATGTCTGTGTCTGAGTGACAGAGTGAGACAGAGGGCCAGAAAGTAGCCCTAGGACACTCATCCCAGAGGTCATTTGGTCCACTCTCCCAGGCTCATGAGCTAACTGCTCCTTCCTCTCAGGAGATCTCAGGGCAGTGGGTGGCAACTGTCACATAGGATGAAAGCCCACACAGGGCCAGGCACATGATAGGTGCTCACCCAACGCTGACTGTGAGCTTGTTTCTAATGATGGCTGTAAAGCACTGGCCCTTGTTTGGGGACTGAATCTATTGACATAAAACTGTTGGCCTTGCACATGGGCCACTAGAGTGTAGGTCAGCAGCTGCAAGTTGAAATGACTCTTCTGGTCACACTGATCTGTTCTTTAGGCCTTGACTCCATCCCTCAAATTCTTTTGGGAAGCTCTTCATATCAAACACTCAGTCTAGTGGCCTTGGAGTTTGTTTGATTGGCAGAAAGCTGGTCTTCTCAAGACCCTTCCGGGGTTCATTTTTGTCCAAATGCTTATGGACATTCTTGGGTTTTTCTCATGCAAAGAAAACTCATTCAGTCCATTAGCTGGCATCTCTAACCCTCACATTCTCATTAAAGTGCCAACCAAACTTTAAGTCTAAATTATTATCAGAAAAGTAGAGTCTTAGGCACCGACCTCTCCCACCACTGGATTATTTTTCTAGCCTCTAGAACAGTCAAAGGGACATAGCTTTTATGGAGTTCCAAGTGTCATCAACCACTACTCAACAAGCATCTCAATATAACTCACAGTAAAAGCAGGCCACAGAAAGAAGTCCCATGAAGTATCTGCTCAGGAAGCAGGCCAACCACACAAGAGGGGGCCCTTCAGAATTGAGGCCAAGGAGGACCCTCAAGCTCCAAAGTGCCTGAGAGCTCCTTTCTCCCAATATCCCTACCCTACAGGTGGCTCAGAGGCATCAGTGGAAGAAGTAAACCAAGGATCTCAGCAGTTCTTGGTTAGCCCCCATCTGCCCCTGCTGGATGGCGACTCCCCAATGGAGCCAAGAAGGCTTCTGCACTGGCTACTAGGTTAGATATCTCTCTGATGCTCCAGAAGCAAGTGTATGTCAGTGGCAGGTGGGTACTGTGCCAACATGTGTGATTCTGGGGGGGCATGAGGAGAAACAGGAGTGAGCTTCTAAGGGAGAGGCTCTAACAAGTTTCCAAGGAGAATATTTTCCTTAGAAGTTCATATGTAAATATTTTATAAAAATGGACTACTTTGGCATCAATACAAAGCACCACCTCATGCTGCTCCCCAAGGGGGACGTCAGGACTTGCTTCATCCAGAAGTCATTTGTTCAATCTCCCCAGGGTCTGGCCAGTTTTGTCTGTCCACCGCAAGGAGCCAGCAACTGTACCATTGAAACTCATGAAGGAGGAGAAATGTAGCCAAGTCTGCCTGCCCCTAGCTGCATTTCTCCTCATAATGAGCTTGGATGATGCATTTGCAGGGAGGCGTTGGGAAATCTGCTTAGCCTCTCCAACTTTCCTGTGGTCTCTAGGTCAGCAGGTCACTATCCTCCCTCAGATGCCCATATCTAGATGGCCCTGAGAAATGTTTACCCCTTCCCTTGGCTCACAGACCATCACTGGCTGCCCACTTGTCACTGGGCCAGTGACATCCTGGAATCGGCACTGACTGGGAGTTAAGAATTCTGACCCCGGGGCGGCTAGGTGGCGCAGTAAGACGCTGACCTCGGAGTTGGGATGACCTGAGATCGAATCCGGCCTCAGAAAATGAGCACCCACACACAAATAATGACTAGCCATGTAACCTTGAGCAAGTTACTTAACCCCAATTGCTTTAAAAAAAAAAAGAGTTCTGATCCAGCTTCTGACTGCAAGGCCAGGGCCTTCTTTGAGTCTCTTTTTCCTTATCTACAAAATGGGGGAGGGGTGGCCAGATGACATTTGGGGTCCCTTACAGTTCTGTACCCTTTGACCTTTCATCTGATCCCCACAAAAACCCCGAGAGGGAGGTGCTGTTGCTATCCCCATTCACAGATGAGAAAACTGAGGCTCAGAAATGGGGAAGGGATCTGCCAAGACTCACACAGCCTTTGCCCCTTCTGACCTCTAAACTCCCCAAGCTGCCTTTCTCCTGACTCCCACTAAGAAGAACAGCTTTCAGAGAACTTGGGGGTTACCTGACAGGGACAGAGGCCCCAGAACAAGGGGTAGAAGCATATGTCAGCAACCCCATTGGCCACAATGTCACATATACCTCACCCCCTCCCACCCCCACACCCTACCTAACACTCTGACAGCTCCAATTCCCAGGTCTGAATGCCAACTGGTGATTTGTGGGTATGAGGGTGGCAGAGGCAGTCCACGTGCTTGTGCCACCCCAGCTGGCGGCAGAGCCAGAATTCTACATAGGACTGACTGCACCCTGAGGGGAGCTGCTTGTGGGTTTGTCCGGGGCTCAATTCTTACAAAACAGCGAGATGAACCCAGGCAGGGCTGGAAGAGCTCCAACAGCAAAAAAGTGTAGCCCAGCTCAGCAGAGGTTGGAAGGGAAATGCTAATGGCAGAGAAAGGGAACCAAAGTCTGGGCAATTAAGGGAAGTGAGTGCTGAGGCCCCAGAGACCTGGCCAAAGATCTAAGGAAGGAGATGGATGGACACGGATGGGCCTTTATTGACAGAGATGAAAGGAAGTGTTTCCATTGAGCAGGGCTACCCAAGATTGATTGCACCTTCTAAGCAGGGTCTCCACTCTACACACCCACCATAGCCAGGACACTGCACGGACTGCATCTGGTTTTATTGTAGTGATGAATCATAGATGACGGACATCATCCATCTCATTCAGAAGCATTCCAACCAACAGAGCCCATTAGTAATTTCTCTTTATAAATAATTTATGAGAAAGCAAGCAGAATTTGGCAACATATTGAGAAAACTTAAATCTGGCATTACCAACCCTTCATCTGGGGCACCAGAAATCAAAACTGACACAGCCCCCTCATCAAGTTCTGCCAAATGTTTAGCAATTCAGGCTTGGACAGCCCAAGGTGCATTCAGCTTTCAGATCAAGAGCAACTCCAGGGGCTGAGCGGGTGACCAAAGAGACATCAGAAAGAACCAAGTTAATGCTCCATCCATCAGACCCTTACTACTAACAGGTATCATCAGGCACCCACAGTGTAAACGAGCAAGGGAGAGTCCTGTCCTTGAGCATAAGTCCTAAGGGCTACTGGAAGATGCAGAGATAAACAAGACACAGTAGTGTTGGGAAAGCACCACTTGGGGGCACCTTTCAGAACTTCTCTCCAAGAGAATGGTTTTGCTAAGAGAAACAGGGAGAAGGAAAGGGCATGAAGGGGAAAAGAGGCTGCCAAGACCAAAGGCACTGAAGGGCAGCGTGGGGGCTCAGCACTGCCCTGGGAAAGAGGGTGGCTGTTCCCCAACTTCTGCTGCAGCTGGCTCCTTCCCTACCCCAGCCTCTGCCAGAGGGCCCAGTGCCTGCCCCAACTTCTCCCAACCCCTTGTTTTAGGTCTTAAAAGGCATGGGCCCCACTGCCCAGACTTGGCCTTCCCCATAATGGTGCAAGCTTATCCAGCTTCCTTCATAGTGTTTTGTCATGTTATCTAAGTAAAAGATTTGGGAAAATATGCAGTGCCCTACATATGAGCTAAGCCAATGGGGAAGCCCAGGACATGCTCTTAGAGAAGAGATAGCCAGCTCTGATGGACACATTATCTCAGGATCGCTACTGCCCATCTCTTGGCCAATATAAACATGTCTGCAGTAGTCAGTCCCCCGGGAGGGTGTTAACAGAGCATCACGGCTCAGGGAACGGGGGAGAAGAGGTGAGGTCATGTCACTCTGAACTCATTGTGTTTGGATTTCAATGTCTGTGTGTGCACAAACAGCTTCTCTATCTGCCCCCCTTACTTGGCTAGCACTTGGCTGGCTGGTAGACCAGAAGGCCATCCATACAGTGGGCCTTCATGCCATGGGTCACTGTAGACTATAGGCTTGTAGGGGCAACCTTATCCCTTAACAGATAAACCAAGCCTTAGATGCCATCATAGCCACACTGTCCCTGGTTTATCAAGTACCTGCAGGGCCAACAGCTCTTTAACCCAAACCTTAGGCAGCAGCAAGGGTAGGACCAATGTCTGTGGCACAGGTGGGAGCGAGGGGAGGCAACGTGTGAGGATCGTGTCTAATACCCAGGCCAGACAGGTCCCTGGGGTGTGGAAAACCCATAGGGAAGAGGGGGACCTGTTGGGTATGGAGGTTGGTGAGGACCTGAGGGTCTGGGCTGCCTTGGAAAATTAGGCATCTGGGCCTGGGTTGGGTAGGGAGGTGCCTGAGTTGGGTAGGGTGGTCTTCCTCCTGTTGGGAAATAAGACTGCTGAGGGTAGCCTGGATTAGGAGCTGGGCCTCGGGCCATGGGATACGCTGGTCCAGGAGATGAGCTCCCAGCTTGAGGATATCCTGGTCCAGAAGATGAGTGTGGGGACCAGGGGCGCCCTGTGGCAGCCCCTCCAGACTGGGCTGATGGATAGCCAGGGCCAGAAGGCACACGATAAGGGAAAGAGGGTTGGGAGGTGACAGGGAAAGGGGATGGCTGGAGAGAGCCTTGGGCTGTGGGGCCAACAGGTAAGTTAGGAGCAGGACTGTAGGGTAGTGGATAGGCAGGGCCTGCTGAGGGTGGGGCAGGAGGAGCAGGGAGAGCAGGTGGGGCATCAGCCACAGCAGTGGTTGTCTCGATAACGGGCTGAGTGGGGAGCAAGGGCCTGGCTGGCTCTTTGGGAGCCCTGGGCTTCCGCACCAGCTCCTGTAGCTTCTCCACTCGAACTCGGCGTAAATGGGACAACATTCTCATGGAGGCAAAGCTCTCAAGAAACGTATCCAAGGGCACCTCCCCCTCCAGGAACTTCTCAGCCATGGCCTGGAAGGTAAACAGTACCGGTCACCATGGCAGCCAAGTCCCAGCCTGGGGGGCCCCAGTGGTGGGGGCTGCCCCCCATCCAAACCCAGCAGACCTCCAGCAAGAGTTGGGGGACCATCCTTCAAAGGTCACTGCCTCAGCAACAGTGACATCCAAGGAGGAAGGAGGTGGCCAGGGGCTTGAGGTCATCCCCTGAGTCCCCACCCCAGGCCAAAGGCACAAGTCCCTGCTGATACCCCAGCTCCTTCCTGCCAGGCAGAAGCCCTCTCTTACCTCTGACTCCTCCTCAATCTTCATGCCTTCAACCTGCAGAAGGTCCAACAAGGTTCCTGGCTGCAACACGGAGGAGAATTTCTCTGGAAAAAGAGGAGAAACAAACATCCTACGGATAACATCTATTTAATTGAATGAATGAAGCCTTTAGGAAGCCCTTACAAGACATAGAAGAGAAGCCTGCCCTCGGTGGGCTTACACTCCCATGGAGGAGACGACAACCTTGGCGCTCTAGACTGAGGCAGACCCCGCCAAGGCAGCGCCCACATCAGCCCCTCACATCCCCCACAGAGCAGGGGCTCCTTTCCTCAGCTCTAAGCTCCAGCACAGAGCCTGGGGCCTGGAACAGAGCAGGCACTTGATAACTGCCCACTGCCTGCCTCAGGGGAGGCCATGCCCATTCTACAGATGAAGAACTGAGGCCCAGAGAGGTCGCCACTATACCAGAGGCAAACATGCCATCTCCCTGACAGCGGAGGAGTGAGGTGGCCAGTGCAGGCCCCGAGCACCCAGGGAAGAGCAAGGGCTGGGCCCAGGCCACTAGTCCTGCTTCCACCATAAAGTCAAATAATCCCCTGTGGAGAAGGGCCCCCCCCACACATGCCACCGCCACCACCAACCACAACCAACCAGCTGAACCCCAAAGGCCAGAAGTGCTCCCTGACACCAGCCCTACCCCAAACACTAACCAGCTGCCACCAAGGGAACAGGCACTCTGGCCGAGCTAAAGCAGCTTCTTCACAATAATGGCTGACATAGCTAAGGCCGTGCCCAGCACTGTGCTATGCACGTCACAAAGATGATTCATTCTGTCCTCACAACAACCCTGGGAGCGAGGTGTTGTCATTATATGAGAAAACTGCAGCAGCCAGAGGTGAGGCCAGAGTCACACAGCATGGAAGTCTCTGGGGCCACATTTGAACTCAAGTCTTCCTGACTCCAGGCCAGGTGAGTCAAACCACCACCAGGGTCCCTTGAACCATGGGGGAGATGGCCCAGGTCACTTTCTTCCCAGCCCTCAGGCCCTAGTCCTGCTTCCAGCCCAGGCCTCCAAGATGTTAAGGCCCAAAGCAGCCAGCAATGCATTTTCTTAAATGCACCAACATTCCTTTGCCTGGGGCCTCCCCCATTAGGACAAGAGCTCCTTGGACGCAGTCCTCTCCTGGCTTTTCTCTTGGGGCTCTGTACATGGTAAGTGCTCAGTCAGTCCTCTCACTCATCCATGGATTTCTCACCAGGACCAGGGATAGTGAGGATGACAGGCCTTCCCTCTAAAGTCCTAAGCTGCCCGTGCCCAGGCAGGCCAGCCGGCCAGCCTGGATGAAGCCCTAAGGGACTGTCAGGGAGGCCGGTCAGACCTCCCAGCACTAGCACCTTGACCATCTCTCTCCCCTCAGACCCTCTCTGATGGAGACAGCCCAGGATCTGAGCCCCAGAGTTTCCCACACCAGCAGAGCTGCTTCTGGTCCATCCCCACTGCCCTCACTGAGGGGAGAAATGACCTACCTTCCTCATCCCCGCCCCCAGCACAACTGTGGACCAACTGCCACCAACTGGCAGTTAGGCACGAGGGCCTGGGAGCTCCCTCCCCCTAAGTCCTGCTTCCAGCCCAGCACCCATGGCCATCAATCACCATCCATCATCTGGGGGGACCTTGGCCCAGTTATCCCCCGCAACTGCCACTCACTGAGCTATGGTGGGAGAGCCACAAGGAAGGTCAGACCCCTGCCACCTCTCAAGACCTGGAGGACAGACCAGGACCCAGGAGTCTTTAGATGGCAGGCTTCCAGGCCAGGGCCTCCCACCGTCCTCCTGGGGAAGACGCTCATCACAACCTCAGATGCAGCCTGACCGCCTGCCTCTGGGGCCTTTCTGCCTGGCCTGTGGCTGAAACCTTCCCCACATGGCTCATCATTAGAATGGGAGTTCCCTGAGGGCAGGACCTGTTGGATGGTTTCATGTGTATTCCTAGCACAAAAAGCACTTAATAAAAGCTCCCTGCATCTGTTCCCTCCTCTAAGGGTTAACACAGGCTGTGGCTCTCATGAGGACCCACTCGCCTCCCTAATTCCACCACATCCTCTGGGGGTAGCTGGGGCCTGGGGCTCCCTGGCCACTCACCCAGCTTGGCCTTCTGCTCCTGACACTTCTCCACCAGCCTCTGGAGCTCCTGGTACTTGTCCAAGAGGTTCGAGCGGCTGATTTCCAGGGGCGCCTGGAACACAAGGTTTTGCTCGGCCAAGCTTCGGTTGGTGGCAAGAGCCATCTCCCGCTCCAGCTGCAGGTCCTGAACCTAGGAAGAAAGGGACTCTAGTAATAGGGGGCTCCCATCTTCCAAGCTCCTGAAGGTAGGTGCAGGGCAAGGAGGCAGGGTGAAGCCAGCACTGACACAGATGAGGAAACAGAGGTGGTCGGGGTAAAATGACTCGCCCAGGGTCATGCATCTCCTAAGTGTCAGAGGCCAGGGCTTCCTTGGTGGTGTGTGGCCTGAGGGTATGCTCGGTGCAAAGTGCCCAGGCTTGGCAGTCAGAACCAAGGCTGCAGATGCAATGGGGGGAGTGCTGCCAGAAATACCTCACACTTAAGTGTTTGGTTTTTCATTACTTTGGGTTGTTGCACATTCAGAAACCTCTAACTGCTGCCTAGATTTTCAAGATGGAATCTCGAACCAGTTTGAGAAGGGCCACTCTAGGGTGCACTGCCTTCCCCACTGAAAGGAGAGGCCACATGTGGCCTGTGGCCTTGGCTCGGACCTGGGCCCACTAAGAACAGTCTTCTGTCTGCACCCTAAGCACCACAGGATGAGCTGTCCAAGGTCACAGGTTCATGGACTTTGACATGAACTTCCAGGGTGAGAAGGGCTTCCTTCCACTGCCTTGGTGCCATTCTGGACCTCTGAGCAATGAGCTGAGCTGGACCTTTGGAGAATCTGCTCATATATTCACCCTGAGGACCCATAAGCAGAGAATGGCAGAGTAGGAGGGGAAGTAGCCACTGGCCACAGGGCACTCTATTACCACAGGCCTGAGGGGTGGACACAGGGCTGCTCCTGCTGATCAGGCCTGGGAGATCCTAGGCAGCTACTCCCATGGTTCAGAGTTGAAGTCTACAAGGCTGAAATGTCCTTCCAGTGGGCCTGGGTCTCCTAAGTCTGCTTCCCTCCCACTAGGCAGCCCCAGAAATGCTCACAGGACAGAAAAAAAACTTTTTTTTTTAAAGCATCAGCCTTGAGGAAACCTCCTTAAAGAGAGGAATCCATTGGAAACAAAATATAGACAGCCTTTGCTTTATAGGCCCCTGGGTCTGTATGGCTCTGCCCTACCCTGTCTACCCCCCACAGGCTTCCTCAACCCAAGCCCCCAACCTCTGAGCTCTGATGGCTGCAGGGCTCTCCAAGGAGAGAAGGTAGAATGCAAAGGACATTGAGTCAGAAAAGTCACTATCTCTATGATCCTGACCAAGTCACTTAACCCACATGAGCCTCAGGTCCCTATCTGCCAAATGGAGGGAAAGTCTCGTGGTTTCCCTGGCACAGATCTCCCACAAACATCTACAATCCCAGCAGCATGGAAGGTGTCCTGTGGCCTCTCTGTTACCTGGGTAAAGGCTTTCAGAGCTGCCATGGCCAAGCTCGAAACAAGCCCCTCTGAAGCCTTTCCAGGCTGGAAGAACTTCCCTGCTCTAACATGACCCTCGAGGCCTGAGGTCATGGCCACTCTTGGATGCTAGTGAACAACAGATTCCCGAATGGTCCAGCCCTGCCACCCAGCCCCAGACCACACAGGGTCAGTTCTTTGACCAACTCGGACCTGGTCTCCCATTCTAGCCCAATCCTATCCCTGCTGCCCCCATCAGGATGTGTCCGTGTGTACGTGGTGCCTCCTTGAGCCCCTCCCCATCCATTAAGGCCACCTGTGACCTCATTCGTTTTTCTGGCAGCCACAGCATGTTTCTGACTTCTATGGGGTTTATTTATAGCCAACTTAAGCCTGCTAAGGATTTTTCAGTTAAAGCTGGGAAGGACCTTCCAAGCATCCACACCCACCCTAGGGCCCACACAAGACCCCAGAGTCCAAGCTCCCCTGTGGAGCAGCCGCATTTCCAGCCAATATTCCGGGAGATGGCGGCCTTCTAAGCCATGCACCAAACTGACTGTGGGTCCTTGCCAATTTTGTCTTGTCACCCAGTAACAAAAGACTCTCTCCCTGCTCACTTCATGTCCACCACAAGGCCACAAGCACAGGCGCGGCATCTGACTTCTCCTTTCCTCCCCTCACCCCGTCTCTCCAAACCTTCACCCATGCAATGCAACAAACAAGTCTTTCTACAGCGGGGCTTCTCTCCTACTCAACCTCCAACAGCTCCCTACAGACTCCAGGACATAAAACAAAGCCCTGGCCTTCGCACTCTGGCTCCTGCCCCTTTCCAGACTGACTTCCTATCACTTCCCTTCACACACCCATGGCCTGCAAGCAATACCTGCACTCAGACTGCGTGCCCATCTCACTGGGTTTCCTGGAAGACCTTGCTGTCTTCCAGGCTCCCACAGGAAGCCTGAGCTCCCTCTCCTCCCGTCCCCTCCACTCTCCTCTCCCAAGATTGTGGCCCCTGGGATTGGTCCATGACTGATAAACTCCTGATCCTGGCTCACCCAGCCCTCCTTGTCCGGGGCCAGTCCTTCTCACAGGCCTGGAGATAACACCAGCAGTGGCTGGGCAGGGATCCCATCTTCTTCCTCATTTCACTTCTTATTCTTAGGATCTTCTGGAGACAAAGGGGATAGGGCTTTGCCCCAGATCCCAACTGTGGATGCACTAGGGTCTCAAAGAGGACAATATACCCACTGCCTGCCCACTTCTAAACATCCCTCTGAATGATGCCCAATGTCTTCCTGGTCATTTTTGGTCCTAGGAGTATGTAGGGTCAGCAGCAATAATGCCAAGTTTCTCTTCCCTAGGTTATAAGCAATAGCTTGGAGTACCAGTTTTGTTTTGTTTTGTTTTTTACCTAGCCTCAATCACTGAATGGGGGCTGCCTCAATTAAACTGAGACCTGTTAAAGACCTCAGCATGAAAAGGCCAAGGTTCCCCACAGGTGGCATCCTGGGCCACCTCCAGTCATCCTGATGGATATCTGGCCACTGGACCCAGATGGCTCTGGAGGAGAAAGTGAGGCTGGTGACTCTGGGCAGCCCTGCCTCACTTAAACCCAATTCACTTGCATGTCATGGCGTCAACTCCCTGGTCCTCTTCAAGAATGAAGGACAAACAATTGAAGTTCATCCACAGGCTGTGCCTATTCATGTGGCCTCACTGCACCTGTGGCTTCCCTAGGGCCACGGCATCTCAGTGGCACTGCATCTGAACTCATTGTGCCCGTGGCTTCCCCAGGGCCATGGCATCTCAGTGGCACCGAATTTAACCTCACTTCGCCAGTGGCTTTCCCAGGGCCACGGCATCTCCATAGCACTGCATCCTGCAACTCAGGGGCATTCACTGTTATATCTTAGTGTGGTGGGAGGCAGACCAGGACAGTGCACTGAGTCCTTAAGACCCGGGCTCAACCCCCTTCAGACACACACCTATTCTGTGACCATGGGCATAAGCTGGCCACATAACTCCTCTGAGCCTCAGCTTCCTTGTCTCTAAAATAGAGACAATAACACTTGAAAAACCTTCCTGCAGCATCAAACAGGATCCTGCCTGTAAAGGACTCTTTGCAGCTCAAAGCAAGACAGAAATCATCATCACGTGTGTGTAAATGCCCATCACCACCCCGGCCCCCCTCCCCGGGGCACACCGGTAGGGAGCAAGTTGTTCCAGATGTCAAACCTCGATTGGCCTCTTCGTACCTTTCCCCAGGCTCTTGGCTGTGCTTCCCGGGCCAAGCAGAAAAGGCTACCCCTCCTCCAATGCCAAACACAAGAGGCTTGGGGGCCTTACTAGGGTCACAGGACATCCTTCTCACTACCAGGTCTCCAGAGCTCCCTAGAGAAGCCTCAAGACCAGGGAAGGCCCAGACACTGCTGGGCCTGGGAAGATCTGGCAGCTCACAGGCCCCAGGAAAGTTTAGACCAGAGTAACTAGAACCCGCCCCATCTAAATGCACATCCACACCCCCTAAAATGGCAGGGGCCGGCTGGGGGGAGAGCATGAGGAAGGCTCCCAATCACTCAGTGGCCTTTTCCAGGCCCCTCTCACCCTGTCTTCCCAAGGTAGGGAGGGAGGGCACAGGGGGACAATAGCTGTCAAGTGTTGTGTGAGCCTTACAGATGATATAAATGCCAGATGTGGTTACTGCCACTGCTGCTGTTGTTACAGTCACCTTCACTTGGGGAAGTCGCAAGTTCGGATTCTGTTTCAGACAACTGTGTCACCTCAACTCAGTCTGTCTCGGTTTCCCCATCTGTAAGCTAGAGATAACCAACTACAGCACCTCCCTCCCAGGGTTAGCCAGCCCAGACGTGACTCGTTTTACCTCGGGTGACTCCATGACCAGACGCTCAATCTCTTCTGGGTCATCCTGCAGCTTCTCCAGTTCCTCCACCGTCCGGTCCCTCAATTCTTCCATCTTCCTCGGGGAACAACTGCAGAAAAAGAGGAGAAAGGGCTGAGGATAAGCATGAGCACTTGTGACTGGTGCATCCACGGCAGGAACATGGGAGGCCCCTCACTCCTGTCCGCTGGGCATTTCTCAGGGCCCTGGCCGGTCTGGTTCTGCCAGGAAACTCTGATCTTTAGTCCAGCCTTCCCATTTCAGACCTGGGGGCTCTGCCAGGCACACACAAGGGGTTGGTTTTACAGAAAGGGAAACTGAGGCATACTGGGGTGGGTGGGGCGGTAATTTGCCCAGGATCACACTAATAATACAAAGCAAGGCCAGCATCCAAACCCAGTGCTGTCATTATACAAGGCATCTCACCCAGCCAACAGAAAAACCAAGTCTCCCTTTCTCTTCATATACAGGTGACTGGGATCCCTGTGGGAGAAAGGGGGGTGGCGGGGCCAAGAACAGCAGGAGAAACCGTTCCCACAGGTCCCAGATCTCTGCAGTGCTCTCACACCCGTGACCTTGGCCAAGCAGGTTCTATTTCTGTCTTGCCCATCCCCCCCAGAGGCATTTCCCAGCCTCAGTCCTGAGCCTCAGGCAAGCTGTCCTGTTATATTTAGCAACAAACACGTCAGGCTTCCCCCAGGTATACTTTCTAACTGTGGGTATCATTGATGGCCATAGAAACAAGCCTGCTATCAAATCTGAATTCTTAAGTTGTGCTATTATGTGAGAGAACTGGGCCCAGATATGCCCCTGGGGCAATGAAGAAAGGTCCCAATGCCCCAGATAGGGTATGAGCTGTAGAAGGAAGGCTGGCCAGATACATCTTCCTGGCTACAGTCACTCTCTGGTCACATTGCTTCGAGGAATATGAAATCTCAATGTGACCCAGAGGTTACAAAGCCATTAAGGCTAGCCAGGGAGAACAAGAAAAAAGAAGGAAGGGCCGTCAGTCCTTGAAAGCCAAGCCTGAGGTGCTGTGACCTAACAATCCTAGCCAGCAGGATCGGGAGCAGAACTCTTCCTGATGGATGAATAGTGCTGATGTACTGATGGCTTCAGCGGAGCCACTAAGGAAGACTGGGGAGATGAAGACAAAGGCAGCCCGGACTGAGATAACCTCCCCAGGAGGCAGAGGAACAAAGCCCTGCCAATTGTCTTGGGATCCAGCAGGTCTCCCAGGAAACACAGGCCAAGGAAAACAACAAACCCCCCTTCCTGATAACCCATCCCTCCGTATCTGCTGCCTTATGAGCTAAAGGGGCAAAAGTCCCCATTGCAGAAGGGCTGGCATTCAGCTCCCCAGCTGTGACCTGCCAGCAGCCTTCCAGACACCACCAGGAATGGGTTAATACTGAGCTATGGCCTCACAAATCTACCAGAAAGCATTGCAATATGCAAACTGCAGTTACATGGGCGGGTGGCAGGAGAATAAGCCACCAGTGCTGGGCTACAGAGAAGGCAATGCTCACTACATCTTAAAGGAAATGAGGGCTACTAAGGGATGGAAGGGAAGAAGGAGGGGCAGCCCAAAGGACCACTAAAGGGGAGCTGCAAAGGAAAGGCAGCTTGGGGCCGGGTCAGGACTGAGCTGCAACACAGAATGGGGAGCTGGGACATTCCACCGTCTGGCCAGCCAAATGTTTGGAGCAGCCATCATGGAAGACCACGAAAGGATGGAATGGCCATGGGCAGGTCAAGTAGTGAGTGGGCAGCAGAAGAACCTGGAAGAGAGGCCTGCTTGGGAATCCAGACCTTTGGCCCTCAGTTTCTTCCTCAGTGCGTAACAATAAGCTTCCTCTCTGCTATCTAGATCCTTCCAGATTCAGGATGCTGGTCACTTTCTCCTTGGGGCTAAGGGCAACAGGAAATCTACTCAGCTATTTGAATAATCCCATTTTCTATGCACAAATCAAGAATTCACCCACTAGCCAAAGTATGAGGGAAACTGCATTCCTAATCTCATCATACTTCCTTAAATACAGATCTGACCATGTGATTCTCCTACCCAACTATTAGTACCAACTATCAACTCTTCTGTTTGGCTCCCACTGAACGGGTCCCTGCAATGAAGCCAAGGTGACTTTCCCTCTGTCCCTCATTCCCCCACCTCCACACCTTTGTGCTGACCAACCCCCATGCCTGGCACACACTCCCTTCCTTCCTCTATTGTCCTTTAAGATGTCATACCCCTCCTCCCCCAACCCCAGCATAAAGCCAGTGCCCTCCCTCCCCAGCTAGACATACTGAGCACCTGGTACAGATTATAAGCATAGAATGTCTCCGCTATCAGAATGAAAGCTCCATTGTCCTTGTACGCTCAGTTTCTGGTCCAGTTTCGGGCACAAAGCAGGAGCTTAATATTTGCTGCAAATGTTCTTTGCTATGTGGGGTGGCTGGGGGTAGGGGGAAGGGGAAAAGGAAAAGTTAGGAGATGTGGAAAGAGATCATTACAAATGTATTTTTAAAAAGAACCACTGTTGGCATCGCTCTCCAGTGACTGCTGTGGCTCCCCAATATACTCTCCCTAGCAGATGAACAGAGCCCAGGGTAGAGAAGGGAGTCCAGAAGGTCAGGTCTGAAGGCGTGCACGTGGCTGGCTAGAGGTCCTGGGAGGAAATGATGAGAGGGAGAAATGACCAGGGCAGAAATCTCTCAGGATGAGAGATGTCGGGGGAAGGGGCAGGAAGGCAGGGGAACACTCTACATCAGGACAGCCATTTAGAGGAGGGGAGCCAGAACCCATAGCCACCAGTCCTTAGCCGTCAGCAAGTCTGTGCAAGGCTGCCATGGGGACAGGGAAGATGCCTGCCCCTCTGTGGCAGTGACAGTGGCAGTGGTGGTGACAGTAGCAGTGGTGGTGATAGTGGGCACCTCCTTGTAGAAGGTTTTTTAATGAAGCTGGAAGACAACTCATCAGATACAAGAAGGGGACTGCTGCTCTGACGTCCCACTCTGGGCCTTGACACTTTAAATGGCTGCTCCTAGCTCAAATATTCCATGAGGTTGAGGACGACTGACATTTTCCAGCAGGTTAAGATTTTCAAAGCACTGGCCATATGTCATGTCATTTGATGCTTATAATGACCCCAGGAGCTAAGGTGCAATCACAGGTTTATTACCCCCAAACATGCTCCTCTTCTCCACAGAATGGACTGTTGCTAACTGGGGCTCAGGGCAGTTGGGTAACCTGCCTGGGGTCACATGGCCATGACCCAAATTCAGGGCTCTCCTGACTTCAGCGTTCTAGCATACCTGAAATCTGCCTAACAATGAACCATCCAAGAATGGAAGGCTGAGCTCAGGAGATGGCAGCAAAGGCCAGATGGCCACTAGTCAGGGAGACTCCAGAGAGGCTTATTGTGGGTTGGACTAGGTGGGTTCTGGGATCCTTTCCAAGGCTGAGAGAGCAATGGCCTTCTGAAACTGGTCAGGAATTTGTAATACACAAACTGAGTTAAGCCTTTCTTCAGCACCATTGGCTGAAAAGAGAAAAAAGATGGAGGCACTCTTGGATCTTATGCTGATAACCATCTTTTCTGTTCCCCAGCTGGGAAAGAAAATTGGCAGTGGCAGCAAATCCAGAAGGAAGATATGTTCATTATCACAATGAAATGCTTTTTTCTCCCCTTAACAAGACTGCCTCACTCCTCACCCTCGGACACCTTCACCGAAACCCGCTTCATTTCAGGCTCCAAAAATGACCCTTCTGTGTCTGAAACAATCCCAGGATTTCAGAGAATGGAAACAGAAAGAGCTCCACTTTCCCTACAGGCCAAGGCTCAGACTAGGTGGGAGCTCTCTTCAGGCTCAGTTTCCTCATCTGTAGAAGAGGAATAACAGTAGCTAAGGCTGTTGTAAGGATCAAGTGAAATAACATGTGAAGAGGGCTTTGGAAGCCTCAGAGCACTTTCCAGAGGTCAGCTATCATACTCAAGAGATTGAGCAGGAGAAAAGCTGTGCTACGTGAGGATGTGAGCCAAGAGGGTGGGCAGCGAGGCCTTGGCGATGCTCTCCCTCTTTTATCATCCAAACATATGGCAACAGGTGTAGAGGCCACAGACTGAAAAGGGAGGGGCCTGCTGGGGGTCAGTGCTGGGGTGGCGTCCTTTCTCCTGGCCTTGGGCTGGCTTAAAGGCCCTTTCCCTCCGGTGCCTGCAGATTCAGACCCTGGCCACTTCTGAGGGTCAAGGAGGCTCCCAGTACTCTACTTTTTGCACCCACTGCTTTAGGCCAAACACTTCCTTGGCTGATTCTCCATTTTCACTGGCTACAAAACAGTGATCACATTCCCTAACCTGACCTTAATGTTCCATTCGTCCAAAAGCAAAAGCTCTTTGTAAATTCTCCCATGAATCCACACACTGGTTCTATGTGAGGATAGAGTGTGCAGGGATGACTGAATTCTGGGCAGCAGGCATCTACATAGCCCTTGGTGGTCTGCATACAGCCTTCCTCCAGGGATTAGCTCTACTTTATAGATGGGGAAACTGAGGCTAACAAGAATCAAGGGATGGGGACAGGGCTGGGGATAAGGCTGGGCACTGGGCCATGTTATCACTGTCAGGAAACTCTCTACCAAAGCAGGTAGGCACTTTCTCTGCAGCTGATGATTTCAGAGTGTTCTCTATAGCAAGGGAAAGTGATTTAACTGGGGTCATGGAGGAGAGAGGGGCAGAGAGACAGGCAGACAAACAGAGAGAAAAAGACAGAGACAGACAGAGACACAGAGAAACAGCAAGAGACCGGGAGACACAGACAGGGAAAGAGACAAAGACAGGGAAAGAAGGAGAGAGACAGAAACAGAGAGAGACAGAGACACAAACACACAAACAGGAGAGAAAGGTGAGGAAAGAGAAAGAGAGAGAGGGAGAGGGGAGAGAGAAGGGAGGAAGAAAGAGAAGAGAGGAGAGGAAGAGGGAGACAGGAGAGGAGAGAGAAAGAAAGAGGGAGGGAGAAAGAGAGAGAAAAGGGGGTAAGAGGGAGAAGAGAGGGGAAAGAAAGGGAGGGGGGAGGGGAGGGGACAGCATCCAAATGGTTTGGACACTAACTAATGTGTGCTACTGTATTCACAGGGTATGGCCAAGAGGGAGCAGGCATGCCCAAAGCATTCTGAGATGCTCAGACTGCAAAGTCCAGCCCCAGTCCACACACATCCTTAATAACCTGGTTCTTCCTGTGGTTAATTCTACCTGCTTATGATGTGCTGCTCAGCATAGGCCATAGCAAGGATGCTCAGCCAGCCTACAACCTCTAGGTTTCCATTCTTCCTTTCAGAAGTCCTGAGCTCCTATGGGCACCCCTTCGTGCTGACACCACAGTGGCGCTGAAGATGGAGTTGGGGTGTGAGTTTGGTTTTTTTCCATTTCACAAATTGGCAGGTGAGGATCAGGGGGATTCAGCTGCCCAAGATCACAAGGCAAGACACTGGAGAGGGCACGTATGAAATCCACCTTCTCCAGCTGTTTCCTGGTGTTCGTGTTTATGCTCAGGTCTCTTGGCTGCCTTGGTGACATGTAAATCTCCATTCTCAAAATCAGTCCACTATGAGACCTCTCTCAGTCCTTCAATCTGAAACCTGATTTAGATCCTTTTGATGACAAATATACGAAAAACCTTACAGATTTTGGCTTATAGATAAGAGCCATGAGGGGAGTGAGCTGCCCACTCCCCCGAAACCAAAAGGAGGAAAATTGAGGGGATTAGGACAGCAAGTGGTTCATTGTGACAACTCAGTGAACCACACTGTCTCTATCTTGTGACTCAATTCTAGAGCTGGCTCAGTTCCCTTTCTATTCAATTATGGGTCTGGTTCAATTTCTGTCTTGTGAGTAAACTTTATTCAGTTGTGGGAATTGGGGAAAAAACCTTATTGCATTGTTTGAACCTAGCCCTGTGTGACTAGGAAGCTAGACCCTTATGAAGGACCTCAGTTATGTTAATGTCATACCCCATCAGATCCAAAGACTGATGCATGGAGTTTTCTCACAATTATACATCTCAAACAACCCAGAGGTCTATCTAAAACTGGCCCCATATGGGTCAATCAGCTATTTACTGTTCCCATGTTCTTTTAATTCTTCACAGACACCTGGGGAGAGGGGAATCCGTCTTTTTCTTAAGTAAGTCCCTGAATTACACCTGTTCACTCTTCCCCTCTGAACTGGAAAGTCCCTAATCTTTCCTTCAATTAGAAATTAAGGGGGTGGCTAGGTGGCGCAGTGAATAGAGCACCGGCCCTGGAATCAGAAGGACCTGAGTTCGGAGCCGGCCTCCGACACTTAATCCACACAAACAAAAACCTAGCCGTGTAACCTTGGGCAAGTTACTTAATCCCAATTGCCCTAAAGGGGCGGCTAGGTGGCATGAGTAAGAGTGCCAGCCTCGGAGTTTGGATGACCCGAGATCAGATCCGGCCTCAGAAAACGAGCACCCATACATAAATAATGACTAGCCGTGTAACCTTGAGCAAGTTACTTAACCCCAATTGCTTTAAAAAAAAAAAAGAAATTAAGATTACCTAATGTTGTATTGTTTACTTTCAATTCATTAGTTCACTTAATTTTATTTAAAAAGTGTGTCTCCCCCTGCCCAAGGAGGTGGGGGGTTCCAGGCCTAAGCTGAGGAAGAATCTGGCCCCGGTTTGTTGGGCAATTGCCATATATTAATAAATCACTATGTCCACAAGACCAAACCTTGGTTTTCCCAGTCATTGCATCAGCCACACAAGGAGTCTCAGACAATCCCATTATCATTACAATATCTTAGTAGTCTGTCACTAAGCACTGTTTAAGCCTCTACTATGTGCCAGGCCCAGTGCTAAGTACTTGCAGGTAGCTTTGTCACATAATACAAACTTTAAACCAAGGTGTCTCCGGGGGAGCCACAAGGGCATGCCACACTGTGGGTAACAAAGGGGGTCACAGAAACTAGTCACCATGGTCCCTTCCTCCCAGGAAATGGGGACAGTCCATAGGCAACTGACTTCCTCTGCCTAAGTCACATCAATCAAGGAGGTGAAGGGACCTCCAGGACCATCCAGTCCAACTCCAACATTCCACAGATGGGGGCTCCGCCTCTGCCTTCTTAGACAAGCCAAACTGGGGTGATGAGATGTGTGTGTGAGCGTTCTGAAGGGGATGAGGGAGAGTTGAGAGACAGATGAGATGAAGCACAAGGACTGGAGGTGTTCTCAGATGACTAGAGGTGTTCTCCAAAGACTGACAGGTTCATAAAGCCTCCAAATAACGCATCTGAACCAAAGGAGATGGTATGCAGACTGGCAATCTTTGGGTCCTTAAGAGTTCTCCTGTGGGGAGTGAGAGACTGGCTCCTCAGGAATTCTTGCTATCTAGAACAATCAGCCAACTCCTTCCCATCTCAGCTGAAATGCACCCAGCTGGCCTGATGATCTCCCAGGAGATACAAGGGCTGATTATCAGTACAAGTCCCATTTAGGGGAAGACTGATTCCATGTCTCTTAATTCCAGAGCAAGTAAGGCAAGGAAGATGAGGTGTGAGGCACCTGGCAGACAAAATCTAAAGCTGAAAATAGTCACAGATGAACCAGATTCGTGGAAGTCTGCCAAGTTAGCTCTTAAATCTGTTTTCAGAATAGGTGACTTTTTCCCACTCCCAGCTTTTCCTCCATCAGGCTCAGTAGGCCCTGGCTGTCCCTGCCACTAAAGGGCCATGTAGTCCTGAAGACATTAGGGACCTCCCACTTTCTTGGCCCTCTCCAAGGCCAAGGACAAAGTCTCACAAAGCAAGAATAAAATAAACATCATCATTTTCTAACAGATGGCACACTAAACCAGGATTCCTCTATCAGTGACTCAGTCTGGTCACAGACCAGACTCTGAGAGAGGTATCTGTAGAGTGAGGGTGGGGCCTACACTCACCCCATTTCCTAGGAAAAGCCCAAGAAGCTCACATCAGCATGAAGCCCCCAGGAGGATGCGCTATCACCTGGGGCATGACTCCTACCATCATGCAAGGGGAGCCTTAATGTGGGTGACCTCTGTGCAAGACAGTAAAAAAGGTCTCAGGCATGATCCAAAAAGAGCAAAACTCAATGGACAGACAGCACAAGGGTACGCTGAGACTTCCAGAACATGAAAGGCCCTAGGGAAGGCCTCCAGCACTGGGGTTCTAGAAGGGAATGAGGAAGATGACACAGGAAGAGAAAGCATGGACTGGCATCAGTACTGAGGGAAGGGCCCCCACACTGCTGGGATCCCAGAGGAGCTGAAGCATTCGGATACCCAGCAGCACAGAGCTTGGATCAGGACTGCTTTACGAGAGGGTGTGAGAAACAGCTCCAGAGAATGGACAGATGCACCTAGAGGAGTCCCTGCGGCACCCCAACCAACACTGGGACCACACACAAGACCTCATTTTCTGATCCACAAAGTGGGGATAAATAATACCTACGATCTCTCTCCCACTATGCTGTTTTGGGGTTCAAAGGAGATAGTATGCCCATGTAAAGCACTCTGGCCAGTCAGCTAGCCTAGTGGATAGAACGCTCGGCCTGGAGGCAGGAAGACTTATTTTCCTTCACTCAAGTGCAGCCTCAGACACTTCCTAGCTCTGTGACCCTGGACAAGTCATTTAACCCTGGCTGCCTCTGGTTTCCTCATGTATAAAATAAGCTGGAGAATGAAATGGCAAACCGCTCCAGTATCTTTGCCAAGAAAACCCCAAACGGGGTCATGGAGAGGGGACTCAACTGCAACATGAACAGCAAACAGCTATTGTCAGTGAGCAGGCAAGGACCACCAGCCCCCAGGAACCATGGCTTGAAGGCTCTCTGCTGAGCGGCAGCAGCAGCTCCAGCTTTCATCTTCTGACAGCGGCTGGCTAATGGAATATTTTTAACCTGAAATCCCAGGGGAGCAAGAATTGTAAAATCTCTTAGATTTCCCAGCTCTGACCTGTGATTTCACAAAAAGCCTCTGCTGCCCTAGCAAGTCGTCAAGCTGAGCTTCAGCCCTTGCCAGCCCTCATCGCCTCCTGATGATGTCACAAAGAGCTTGGGTTGCCTTGGAAACCTTGCTAAGCCTTCTTTCTAGCCAGTCCTCTTTTCCAGGTAGGCTCCAGCTATCAAAATGTCGGATACTTGATTTCCCAGCCAGGGGATGAATGGACTTGATCTTAATCAGGCTGGGGCCCAGCCTCCATGCCATGCCCTCTGGGCCCTACCTCCTCCCATCCCCTCCTCTCCTCATCAAGAGAGCCCCTGCCTTTACCCTCCCCCTCTTCTAGTTCCCCTTTATGTGTGGCATTTCCCAGTTAAGGGCAGATCTTGCTTCCTTGTTTTTATATGCCCAGCACCCCTTTAAGAAAACTTTTACCTAAAATGCCTTATCTATGATGGTCACAAAAACCAAATCAGCATTTCCTCCTCTGCATTCATTACTCCTTACAGAGATAGACTGCAAACCAACAGGCTCTTAGTTCAAGAAACTTTGGGGTTCTTCCCCATACATCTGATACTAATTTACTGTCTGGAAGAGAGGCAGGGCATCTGAGAGCGGCAGGATTTTCATAGGCTTTCAGTAAAAATGCTAATGGGGGCCAACCACCAAAACTAGCCCTACTTGGAGGGTTTGCAGGCCGACAGTCCTCTCCTCCCTACCCCCTGCCAGCCAGGCCAGGCATGAAAGGCAGAGATGAGGACAGCAAGGCCCTCAGAGGTGGTTCACTCACAGGCCATACTGGGAAGTTGGGTCACCTGGTTCCAAAGGCAGCACTGATCCACAAAAACCAGTCAGAGGCTGAAGAGGGGAAAGGGTGCTAAGCAGATCCACCCAAAGGATCTTCAGATAGCTGCCAGTTCATGCAGGATCGGGCAGGCAGCCACCCCCAAGTCAGAATCCCCTCCCGGCCAATCTTTCAGGCAGCTTCACAAAGCCTTGTAGAGCTGGGTTACCTCCAATCCTTATGGCCTTCACCTCAGTAAAACCACCTGGCTTCCCTGCCCCATGAGCAGGGGCCTTTGGAGAATGGCAAGAAGGAAGACCGAGGGAAAGAAGCCTCTCTCTGTAGCAGCCCAAGAAATCCAGTGACTGCTCCCTAACCTCCTAGGCAGGAAGGACTTGAAGATGCCAGAATAGATGGGCAGCCCCTTGGGCTAAGTTACCCTACGCCAGGAGGGGAAATCCCCATTTATTTCACTTCTGACTTATACCCATCACTAGACATGCAGGCCGCTGGGTCCGTGGCTCCCAAACAGGCTCCCGGATGCCCTTCCTGGGCTGAATAATCTTGTCTCTGGCTTCACACTGAAGACTCAGACCCATTCTGTCCAGTCCCATATTGCCAGCTGCCCATGGGAAGTTACTGCAAACTCTACATGTGGGGTGCCAGGGCCCTCGTCCCTTGCCCCCAAAGCTGCTCTTCTCCATCTCCCCTCGCCATCAGGGGTCCCACCACATCCCCCTTAGCCAAGCTCAGACCCTGCCTCACCTACAGCCACAATGTCCAATCTCCAAATACTCTGTTTCTCCTTTAAATCTGCTCTCCCATCTGCCCTTCTGTTTCCATTTCCTCTGCCCTCACCTTGAGTACTGGACCTCAGCAACTCACACTGACTACTGACCGCAACAGCCTCCAGAGGTCGCCCATTCCATCATGAACAGCAGATAGAAGGTGGCATGAGGGCAGCTTGGTGGCACAGTAAACAGAGAGCGCTGGGCCTGGAGTCGACAAGACCTGAGCTCAGACACCCTGGGCAAGTCACCTCACCCTCCCTGCTTCAGTTTTCCTCCTCTGTGAAGTGAGCTGGAGAAGGGAATGACAAATCCCTCCAATATCTTTACCAAGAAGACCCCCCCATGGGGTCCTGGAGACAGCTCAACCACCACCACAAGTACTAGGAATCTGGATTTGGAATAAGAAGAGTTCCCACCACTGTGACTTAGCCTGAACCTTCGCTATAAAATGGGGCTGAATACGCCACCCAATGATTCTGACTGACAGGGATGGCTGGGAGTCTCTAGGGAGGCTGGCTCTCCAAGCACCCCTGCAGTCAGCTCAGCTCTCCCTCCAGTCTACCGAGGTCCCCTCACCCCATGTCCAAAGCCATCAGGCCCCCGGCGTTCTTTCTGCTCCGTGGTAGTCTTCACACAGGTCTGCACACTTGCTAAATCCTATGTCTACTCTTGGTCCACTTAGCCCCATGACGAGGATGCTCTCCCCTCTCTTCATTGGGTTCATCCAGGCAAGCCCTAACTCCTCCACTGCTGACACCAATGCACGGCTTGATTGTCCTGTGTCTCCCCCAGTGCCATGGGCAGGGCAGGTGCTCAGTCCCTGCTGAACCAGGCACACAGCTTCAGAGCTCCCCATTATTCACTTGCATACTGGCTGGCCAGGATTCTGAGTGGTCCTAAAGCCCCTGGGCCTCCATCATGAGCACATCCTCCTCCCCGGTCTCTCAGCTCCACCATTTTCTATGCTGAGAGGAGCAGAGATATGTGAAGACGCCTCTCTTGGCCACAGAACAGAGATTCTGTCCCTTAGAGGAGCCCTAGATAGCCTTCTAGTTTACACAGAGACAAAGATAAAAGAAAATGAAAGCAAGTCTAATCCAATTCAACGCAGAAATGTCCTTGTGGGAGGCCCCTCAGAATGGTATCATCCCAAACTCCCTCCTCCAGGCCACGGCACTTTTTCTCTCAGGTTATTCTAGGGTTCCATTGTATTGCATTGCCTTGGTGGTATCTGCTAAGCACAGGCTCCGGCCTGGGCCTTCCTTTCTCCTCACCCAGTGTTCTCCTATGTGGTGACTTCCAAGCTCACATTTCTCTGCAGGTGATTCTGGACCTGCACTGTCCATCAGTCCAGGCTCTCTCCTGAGGGACTCAGTCATCTAAATTCGTGCCCCTTATTCTATTCCCACCATATCATCACTCAGCCTGGTTCCCGACCTCCGTGTCCTCCTCTCCCAGTATCTAATCCATCACCAAATCTGGGCTTCCAGACATCTCTCCAGTCACATCAACTGCTCCCCTAGCTGAGACCCTCAGCAGCTCCCATCTGGACAGTTTCAACACCTTGGTAGGAGCTGAGGCTCCTCGGAGGTACACTGGACAGAGCCTGGCCCGAGTCTGCAAGATCTGGGCTCCAGGCTGGGCCTCCCTGGGCCAAGTCACCTAACCTTTTGTGCCTCAGTTTCCTCATCTGTAAAGTGGGCATAAAAGCAGCACCTCCAAACTTGTTGGGAGAAAGCCCTAAGTGCTATATAAATACTGTTACCTTCCACTCATTTGCCAAGGTGATCTTTCTAAAACATGGGACTGGCCATGACACAGCGGCTCCCTCTGGTTTCTAGGATCAAACAGAAATACCTCCGTTTGTCCTTTAAAGCCTTCCACAAGCCGGCCCTTTCCAAATCTTCTCATACCTTTCTCACCTCCACAAAATCAGTGATACCTGCAGCAACTCAAACACAACACACTCTCCATCTCCCACCTCCGTGCCTTTGTACTGGCTGTGCTCCATCTAGCCCCCTCACCTCCACCTCTTGGCTTTCTGAAGAAAGCTGCTCCCAGCTCCCCAGGCCTGGCCTCCTGGGACTGCCTTCCATTTGCTCTACCTCTGTCTTGTTCGTATCTTGTTATTTTCACATACCCTCCTGTTAGAATGCTGGCCTTTTTGGTGCCAGGATGAGCTAGGGTTTTTGTCCTCGACTCTCAGAGCACTCTTTGGATTAATAAGTGCTGTTGACTTAAATCTGCTCCACAGGCTCCAACTAGACAGACAATCTTATCTTTTATAATATCTCATGGACCTGTAATTTCATGAAAGTGAAGGGTGATCCTACCATAGTGATCACAACCCCTTTCTCACTTATTAGGTTGCTTTTAAAACTTGCTAGAGACCCAAAAATCCATCCCCTCCCAGCTCAGATGGCTTCTCCAAAACCAGAAAACAGTCAGTCATCACAGGGGCCCACACTCAAAGGCCAAGCCTGCCAGTGTGGGTACTTCACTGGCAGAGACTTCAAGAGCCCCAGGCCAACGCCCCACCACTGGAGGCATCAGAAGAGAGCTCTGGTGGGTGCGTTAACAATGATAAGCAACAGCAGCTCACAAAAGTGTCCTCACAACGATCTTGTAAAGTAAGGTTGTGGTAAGTATTAGGCCCACTTGACATATGAGGAAAATGAGGCACAGTCAGAAGAAAGGGCATGAACTCGGATCCTGACTCCAAGTCTGGGTTGCCCACTATCCCTCATCTGCTTCCATCTGCGGAGGTCAGGCACACCCCTGCTCCGACTGGAGTGACTCAGCACCCGCCAAGGACAGGATCCCAGTAAGCAGGCCCAGCCAAAACCCTGGGGCCTGCATCCTGCCCCCAAAGGCTCCTTCACGGTCCAACATGGTGACAGCAGTTTCTTGCCCAGGTTTCCTGGCCCATGCCCATCAATACAAAGAGGCCCCAGAAGGATCACCAGTTACCAAAGTCACCATATGCCAGGGGCGGGATCCACCTGGTCCATTCTGGTTCTGTGGGAATAGGTTAAGGGTGTGGTGAAGCAGGGAGGGAGGGGCAGGGAAGAGGAAGGAGAGTGGCTGCTCCAGGCTCAAATCTCTCCAGACTATGGTCACAAGCCCTGACCTTTGGACCTAGTTTATAAGCACTTTCTGTGGGACCCCTGGGCCTCAATTTCTTCATCTGTGAAATGGGGATGCTACACCGTTTGCACTGGGTAAACACTGAGGAAAACACCTTGTAAGTTGTCAAGCCACCTATTGATTTGAGCTCTCCTTACACAGGTATGGGGGCAACCCTGGGTGATGAGCAGAGAAGATTGCCCCAGAAGGGCACAATAATCCTTCCTAGGACTCAGCTACCAAACCCCACTGTGCCCCCTCTGCACCTGCCTCTCCTGCCTAACACACTAGGACCCCATCCCTATGGCCCCCTCAAGGGGAATGAGCCTGCCTGAGACCTGCCCACTTTGTCCTGTGGCCTGAGCAAAGAGACAGGCGGCCCTAGAGCTGAAATATGCTTCCGGTGCCTTGGGCCAGAACGGACCCATTCTGGCCTCCTGTCGGGCAAGCTTCTTTTTCAGATGTCCCACAAAGTTTCGGGCCTCCCTACAGGTTTCCTCCTGGAAGTCTGCGAGCTGAAAAACAACTAGACGAGCTATTTCCTCAATGCCCTGGTTCTCTCAGTCTGCAGATAACCTGCTAACAGAGGCCAGCATTGTCTGGGCAGTGAATTTCTGCCAGCATCCCGATGGTACGGGCCCCAGACCAGAGCACATAGCAGGCATTCAGAATGGTGGATGGGCAGAATGGGGCAGTGGTGAGGCATCTCCCCCCAAGGACCCCACCCTGCATAGTCAGAATGCTCCCTGTGCAGAAAGAGCCAAAACGAAGCACAGGAAAGAGTAAGACCAACACGACAAAACTGTGTAACAAACAGAAACTGCCAAGGCCACCAGATGGGCTCACTTGGTGGGGCTTTGGCCAAAAGACTCAAGAAGTGAAACAAACGAGCAGTCTGGGCTTTCAGTGACAGCCTAGAATATCAAGAGAAAAAGCTTTCCCTTCCCATTCCCAGCTAAATGATTCTGCTAGGTCACTGTACCACTGTCTGCCTCAGTTTCCCTCATCTATAAAACAGGGATCCTAAGAACACCTACTTCCCAGGGTTGTTGTGAGGATCACATAAAGAGCTCTGCACACCACAAGGCTGGACAGAAATGCTGGCTATGACAACGGTTGTTACTTGGACAGCCATGCCCCCTCCCCCCGACCCGGTTCCCAGCACAAAGTTCATACCTGTCCAGAGACTGAAGTTTTGGACAGCAGCCCAGGAAAAGGCAGTCCCCAGCAAGGTCCCTTTCTCCCCATCCCCAGCTCTGGCTTCCATCAGGCCAAGGAGGGGTGGCCAGGGTCTCAGATAGGGAACAAAGTGGGGAGATGGGAGGAGCAGAGAATGTGAGGGAGCCAAGGGTGGGAGCTGGAGAAAAGAGCAAAGCAGAGCTTTAGCCTGGGAGAGGAGCAGAAGCAGAGGCTGAGAGGCCAGGGTGCAGGGCTGGTGCCTATGACCCAGCTTTGCATCCTAAGAAGCTTTTGTCCCCTGAGTGATGCCAGTGACAGGCCAGCAGGAGCTTGGAATCGATGCCAGAAGTCTCAGATCTGGCAAACACCACTGAGCAGGGTGGCACCCACACCCTGCCTCGAGGGCATCTGCTCCAACTGGAACCCAGAGAGAGGAGAAGCCACACAGCTAAGACATGATAACAACCATTTGTTGCTTCAAGATTTACAAAACGACCCTGAGAAGGAAGGTCACTATCCCCACTTTCCAGATGAGGAAACTGAAGCCAGAAAGGAGAAGTGAGTTTACCCAAGATCTTGCTGGATGTAGGATGGAGTGTTGGGGCCCAGATTCGGGGCTCTCTCCATGAGCTCAGCCCTGCTTCTGTGTGCTAAAACCCCCAGAACCGTGGACTGGGGCCCTGGCACCTGGGGTAGTGGGGGGGTGTCAGGGGAGCCACCTTCTTGCCCCACCTTGCTCACTGCCTTGTTTCCTTAGGCAAGTGGGCTTTCCTCCCCGACGATAATCTGTCAGTGATTTCTTTTTTTTTGACCGGAAGGCAGGGCAATTGAGGTTCAGTGACTTGCCCAAGGTCACACAGGCAGTGTTAAGTGTCTGAGGCTGGAGGACCCGTGCTCTATTCACTGTGCCACCTAGCCACCCCTCCTCGCTACCTAGCCGCTCTGAGCTCTGGTCGGTCAGGGGCTCAGTCTAAAGCATTTACCAAGTGCTTCCTGTGTCCCAGGTCCCAGGCTAAGCACTGAGCATATAAAGAGGGGGCTGTGGGTCCAGGGGAGGAGACCTCACAAACAACGGGAACAAGATGAATCTGAACTAATGAGCCCAGGAGCCTCGCAGAGCATGGGAGCTGAGCCTGGAAGCAGGGAAGGGAGGAGGGGGCAAGCTCCTGGAGGGCCCTCCCAGTTGCTCTGCTTATGCCCAGTGCTTACACGGCCTGAGTCAGAGTGTGAGCTCCCTGAGGACAGGCTGCAGCCCATCCTGGCATCCCCAGCTTTAACACGGTGACTGGGAGAGAGCAAGCACTTAACTGATGCTTATGAAATGAGGGCTGAATTCTATGTTGGAAAATCTCTGATAGTCCACTTTCTAGGTCCCTCCCAGCTCTGACACCCCCTGTTCTAGGTCCCTCCCAGATCTGATACCCTCTGTTCTAGGTCCCTCCCAGCTCTGATATCCCCTGTTCTAGGTCCCTCCCAGCCCTGACACCCCCTGTTCTAGGTCCCTCCCAGATCTGATACCCTCTGTTCTAGGTCCCTCCCAGCTCTGATATCCCCTGTTCTAGGTCCCTCCCAGCTCTGACAACCTGTTCTAGGCCCCTCCCAGCCCTGACACCCCCTGTTCTAGGTCCCTCCCAGCCCTGACACCCCCTGTTCTAGGCCCCTCTCAGTCCTGAAACCCCCTGTTCTAGGTCCCTCCCAGCTCGGACACCCTGTTCTAGGTCCCCCCCCAGCCCTGACATCCCCTGTTCTCAGGCCCCTCCCTGCCCTGACATTCTATGCCCCGTGATCTGGGTGTGCCCCAGCTCAGAGGTTGCTACATCCTCTGTTCTAGAACCTGGCTCTGTTCTACGCCCCGCCCCACGTTCTAGGTGTCTCCAGCTCCGACGCTTCCACACCCTTTCCCAGACCCATAGGGAGGGGGGCGTGTCACGTGCGCAGGGTGAGAGGAAGGAGGGCTTCAGGTCACGTGCTCCCCTTGTCTCTCCTCTTCTCCCCACCCCGGACTCCTGGCAACGACGGCGTGAGTCACGCGCCCCCTCTGCCCAATCACGGCGCTCCGCCAGGACGAGGCTGGCACCAGAGCAGCTCTGCCCGCCCCTCCACAGAGCCCCCTCCCTAGCCCCACCCCCGCACGCAGCCCCCGACCAGACCATCTCCCAGGCCACCCACCTGCGAGTGTCCTCAGCTGCTGCCACCGCCGCTCTCAGCTTAAACCGCAGGCTTCCGGACCGGGGGTGGGGTGAGGAGCGCCTGGCCACGCCCACCGGATGTGACGTCGCCCGCACCCTCCGCCTGTCAGCTCTTCCCCCTTGGTCCACTTTCGGGTTTTCATTCTCTCTGTTTGGAGGCGCTGTCTCCCCTCACCCCACCCCCACTGGTACAGTCCAACCGTCCAAAGCCGGCCCCTCCTCCCGCCCGAAATGGTGCCGCCGGTCCCGCCCCCTATCCCCGGCCTGAGAGAGGAGGCTCCGCCCCCAAGCCTAGGCGAATCGGGAGTGCGCCTGGACCCAGCCCCGCCCCCGAGGCCCGGAGGAGGGCGGGGGCGGGGGCGGGGGCGGGGGCGGGGGCGAGACCACGGGCGGGGCCCAGGCTGAAGGGGCCACTGGGTTGGGCACCGAGCCTGGTGTCTGCCAGCGTGCCACGGCCACGCCTGGCTTGTCGCAACTGCCGGAACCATCTGGGCTTCAGGTCACGGTGGCCACGCCCCCGATGGCCAAAGCCCTCCGGGCAGCAGGCATTTATTAAGTGCCTACTGTGTACCAGGCTTTGACTGTGTAACACGGCAGGGGTGGGGGGGTGGGGGAAAGGGGGGAGGGCGAATGAGACGTTCTGCAAGTCATTTACCCTCTGGGCTGCAGTCACGCAGCAAACATTTATGAAGCGCTTACTGTGTGCCCAGAGCCGCTCTGGGTTGCAGGCAGGCAGCATACATTTATGAAATGCTTCCTACATGCCGGGCATTGACTTCACGATGCTGCGGGGACAAAGGTGTGCATGAGCACAGTCTGTGCCCTCAGAGAGGGAGCCGATATGTAAATAACGGAGTCTGCCCCAGACAGATGCAGAGATGGAGAGTCATCTCAAAGGAAGGCAGGAGTTGATACGGGCTGAGCCTGGAAAGAAGCCACGGAAACTCGAGGGTGCAGGAAGAACATTTCTAAGGCCTGTAGAGGAGGGACCAGACACCTCCCGCTTGACCCCAAAGGGTAGAAACAATGCACAGAAGCTTCAAATTCCAGGCAAATCCATTGGGTCCCTACTATGTGCAAGGAGTCAGAGATACAAAAACGTGCCCTCAAAGAGCTTGCCTCCTACTGGCCCATGCAACATGGGGACAGACGGTAGCATGAGAATCTGGGGTGGGGGAAGGCTAACTTCAGCTCTCTGAGGTAGGATTGGAACAATTAGCCGTGTCTCAATATTTAGTGGTCTGTGAAGGTAGTGAGTTCTCCATCACTGGAGGTCTTCAAGCAGAGTGAAGATGGCCACTGAGGACAATGGAAAAAGATTACTGTCGGGAATGGGCCTTCCCATCCCTAGACCCTCGAGATGCAGAGTGATAGGATCGAAAATGCTGGTTGTTAGGTGAGCAGAAGCAAGGCGCTCACTTCACTTTCCTTGGCTTCCGTGACGTCGCCTGTGAAATGAAGGCAATAATGCCCACAGACTTGTCACGAGCGTCCATCGAGGCTGAGTTAGAGGAGCCTAGGCTGGCTCTTGTCCTCTCCCTCCCCTGCTGGACATCTCGGAGGAGGCCCTCAGGAGGGATGGGAACGGCCTCTCCGAGCCGCCCTGGAGGAAGAAGAGGAAGTGGGAGCGTCTCCCTGAAACCCCAACAAAATTCAGTGGGAAGTGAGGATGTGGGTGTGAGGGGCAAGGTCCGGCCACTGGGAGAACCCATAGATGGCTGCGTGTGGATACGAGGAGGGCAGTGCTTTCGACAATTCGTTGGCCACATCTGCTGTGTTAGTGGCTGGTGCCCCCCATTAAACTGACAGCTCCCTGAGGACAGCGACTGCTTTCACCTTTCTTTGTATCCCCAGCACTTAGCTCAGTGACTGGCACATAGTAGAGACTTAATACATCCGATTAATCGACTGACAGGACTCTGCAGATCCACTGGGGGTGGGCAGAAGGGAGGCTCAGAGACAACTTTCTGGTTAAATAAACTTATACGTAAAGCTCAAGCTTTGTGAGCCCGAGTACTTGGTCATAAGTGAAGCGAATGGTCATCCTTTGGTGAGCACTCAATACCGAATGAGTGGGGCCAGTGAAATAGAGAAGCAGGAAGTCCCCAAAGTCTACCGCTACCCCTGCCTAACCTGAAAGTACCCTGTATAAGATTCTGTGCACCCAGAACGTGAAGGCGGCCAGGTGGGGTAATGGATGGAGGCTGGACTTGGAGGCAGGAAGATCCAAGTCCAAATCCAGCCTCAGACACTTACTAGCTGCTGTGTGGTCTTGAGCAAGTCACTTAACCTCCATTTGCCTCAGTTTTCTCATCTGTGAAATGGGGGTAAGACCAGCACCTACTTCCCAGGATCAAACGAGGTAATAATTGTAAATAGGTGCTTAGCACAGAGCCTGGCACATAGTTAAGTGGTTAATAAAGCTGCTGTCCTTCCTACGTCTGGATGGGGTCCGGCACCATCATTACAAAGGAGGTTCGGAGTGAATGGCTCCCCAAATGCCAAGAGAGGGGGTAGAGAGGATCGCTGAATCAAGCAAAAAGACTCGGAAAGCCAGAGCGAGACGGAAATGGACAGGAGCCATAGGAAAGCCCAGCTGGGAGAGGAAGGGGAGGCTGGGTGAGAGGAGCCGGCTTCCTCAAGTCTTCGTCTTTCATCACACTTTACTAGGCGCGCGAGCACACGGGCCCACGCGCACACGTGCGCAGACCTTAGAAGTAGCCGACTGCCAATGCCAGTGACTTACTGGATACCCAGAAGAGGGCTGCCCGCCCCCCACCCCCAACCCAGGCTGCAACAGTGTTTGCAGCAGCAAGACAATCAGTCCTTCGGGTCCTGCCCTCCCGATTGTATTCCAGAGTCTAGAACATAAAACGCTTTGAGCACCTCCAATATACGCAGCGCAATGCATTACGTTTCTCATATTGTAAGCACTCAAATGATTATTAAATAAAGGAAACACATCTGGGAATTCCAGAAAGTTTATCAACTAACATTATCGCAACCAGGGCTGGATAGTCAATTGATGAGCATTTATTATGTCAGGATCTGTGCTGGGCACTGGAAAAAGGGGAGAGGGAGAAAGGGGGGGGGGGGAGGGAGGAAGGAAGGAAGGAAGGAAGGAAGGAAGGAAGGAAGGAAGGAAGGAAGGAAGGAGAAAGAGAAAGCAAGCCAGAATCTCTAGTCCTCAGAAGCTTCATTCCATCAGGGGAGGCAAGATGTACAATTGTACATATCTGTAAGTATCTACAGTATAAACATAGCAAAACACATATAAAATAAATACAGGCCTGGGTAGTCGGGAGGCAGGCTGAGTCCCCCATTTGCAGGGTATTAAGGAAAGCTGCCCTTTCCTTGCTGGGTTCCATACTCACAGTCTGGCTCCCAGTGTCCACCTGACCATCATCTGCTGGGGCCCTGGAGGGGCGTGAGGACACTGAGGCCCCACACCCTGCTGACTCTTCAGAATTCGGAAGGTCGTCCTCCAGCTGAGAGGAGGGAGGTGGCAGGGAGACCCAGGTGGAGAAGCCTCTCCTTTCCCTAGGGGTGGTCCTCCTCGGGGGTGTGCTGCAAAGTCAATCTCTCTAATGGCCCAGTTCTCTAGCATGCTAATTTATAGACCACCCTTGGGGCATAGCCAAGTTTCATCAGCCCATCCAAAGAGGATTCTCATACAACATCACTATATTCAAAGGACTTCTCCCAGAGGCCTAGAAGATCATTTTATTAGTTACTTTAAGTGGGATGGAAGATGAGTAAACCAATCCCCCAATCCTTACATGTTGAGTCAGAAAGACTGGGCTCAAGCCCTGCCTTGGTCACTCAATAGCTTTGACCCTGGTTAAGTCACTGCACTTCTCTCAGCCTCAGTTTCCCCATCTGTAAAATGGGAATGACAATAGCACCTACCTCACAAGGTTGTTCTGAGGATCGGAAGTGTAAAGCACTTCACAAACCTCAGTGTGTCGGATTTATACTGTCTGGTTTTGCTTACCATAGCACTCATCTCCCAGGGTTCTTGGGAAGGACAAATGGGGCCTGGTACAGTGGAAAGTGACTTGGACTGGGAATCAGTCAATCAGTAAATGCTGTTTAAGCGCCTACTATGTACTAGGCACTGTGGAAGAAAGAGGAATTCATGTCAGATGACCTGACCTGGGGCAAGTCACCTGACCTCCTAGTTCTCAGCTTCCCCATCAGGAAAGTGGGGAAAGCCAGACTAGATGGCCTCTTTATTCCCCTCAGGAGCATTGTTACTGTGCCTCAGGTGCTGAATCAGCCTGTATCTTTCCTCAGCACCCCTCCCTGGAGCATCCCTCAGCCATGCCAGTCTCCTTTGCCTGCTGGTGACGCCCAGTGTCTTCCGACATTTTGGAAGGGGTCCAGCTGCCCATTTTCATCCTTCTCCCGACTCTGCCTCTGACTTTTGGAACTTTGTTACCGTGCCCGATGCGCGCGCGCACACTCGCGCACACACACACACACACACACACACACACACACACACACACACACACACACCCCATGCCTGTTAACATTATTTGTGAGTTATCTTCCCACATTGAATGTAAGCTCCTCGAAGGCAGGAGCTGCCTTTCCTTTTGCTTGTAATGGTATTCCCCTAGCTTAGCACAGTGCATGGTACACAGTCACTGCTCTGTAAGTGCTTCTTGCCTTGCCTGTAAGGACCCTTCCAATTATAAGGTTTTGATCCCATGATAATGTGTGAAATGTTTTTCAAGCTTCAGAGCATTTCTCAGTCAGCCATTAAGACTCCAAAGCATTTAATGTACATTTGACTCTCACAAAGAATTACAGGAATTATTGGTCAGGGTCCAGACCAGTGATTTATCCCCTGTTCTACAAGTTAGAGTCTTATCATTGCAGGTCAGAAAATTAAGGCTCAGAAAGCTGTAGGACTTTGCTCTGTGTTAGGCAGTTGAGAAGGGTCAGAGCACCAAGGTCTGGGACAGTTCTCTCCTGATTTCAGATGCACTTTGCTCACTGCCAGGCTGCCTCTCCAAGGGACTTGGCTAAGGTCATAGCCGTCATGGGCAGCAGAACCAGTATTCAAACCCAGGTCCTCTGGGAATCTGGTGGCTCTTCTTTTGTGTCCCTCTTAGCGAGAACCAGCACAGGATCCACTGAGTTCCTGTTCCCTGATGTGGTTTATCAGCTACAGGCCCTGGCAGGAGACAGGAGCTCCGCCAATGTCTGGTCACATTGAGCGCCACGACGTCCCAGCTAAAGTCAACAATAACATTTCCAGCGTCACCCGTGTAGCCAATGGCAACTTACACTTCTGGGCCCCTGCTGTTGTTTAGTCATTCCATCATATCAGACTCTTCATTACCCCATGGACATACTGTCCATAGAGTTTTCTTGGCATAGATACTGGAGTGGTTTGCCACTTCCTTCTCCATGGATTAAAGCAAACAAATGTCAAGTGACTTGACCAGGATCACACAGCTAGGAAGTGTCCTGACTCAAGGCCCAGCACTCTAGCCACTGAGCCACTCAGCTAGCTCTTCTGGGGACCTAGACCATGGCAATCCACCCTCGTCCCATCATGACAGGAAGCACAAAGCCAGTGAGGGATCAAGATTACATGATGCTTAAGGTCCTTCCCTGATCTACAGCTGAGGCCCTAGACCTGTTACTTCATTGGCAGAGGTGACTTCTGGTGAGGAAAGTCCCTCTACCACAATCTTCTAGAAAGCACACAACTCTTTCTAAAATGTCTCAAACAGGAACCGTGCTTTCTGCCCACAGTGACAAGGTGTTTTATCTTTTAGTGTCAGAGTGACTGGTCTGGAATTGGTAGAATCAGGAAGACGGGTTCAAAGCTCACCCCTGTCACATGCTGGTTGCATGACCCTGGGAGGCTATTAGACCTCTCAGGTCCCATGCTACCTCTTCAAGACTGTAAGATGTAGGCCAGGGACCACTATGCATTGCTAAGGAAAGCTCCTCGCCAGAACTCCCTCCATGGATGAAATGGTCCCATTCCCCCAATCTGGAAGAAGAGGAAAGGAGAGAAAAGGGAATAAGAGAAGGGAGAGGAAGAAAGAAAAGGAAAGGAGAAAGGGAAGAAATGAGAGGAGAGAAAAGACGACTTTTATCAGCTGTGTTTAAAGCCCCCAGTTGTAACTTACATGAACTCTGGGAGCCTGATCCAAATTCACACTTACTCTGGCAAGTGGGATTCCTCAGGGGAACTCCACCTCCCCCGAAGGGTCTGGGAGCACCTCTGAGGAGAGGCAGGGCTTTGCTGATGCCATCATCTAAACACACATCCCAGTATGTTCTCTCTCCCCAATGCCAGTCACCCGTTCTAGTTGGTATCTAGCCTGTATCATCGATTGACCCAGAAAGCAGGGCCACAATAACAGCCAATTCACTTCAAGTAGATTTCACAAGGGGTTATTTGCATAGAAGATAGTGCAAGAACCAAAGTACAAAAACATTCCCCATGAACTGGAGGCATCAGTCAGTCAATAAATATCTCTTAAGCTCCTACTATACGCCAGGTCACAAATAAAGGCCAAAGACAGTCCCTCAGGGACCTCACAGTTCTAATGGGGAGACAATATGTAAACAATTATGTACAGACAAGTTATGTACAAGAGATACTGGAAAGAACCAACAGAGGGATGGGACTAATATTAAGATCAGGAAAGACTACTATGACCAAGTTGAATTTATACTAGAGATAAAAGGACAGTTCAACATTAGGAAAACAGTTAGCATTATAATCATATTGAAAAATATTGTGAGAAAAAAAATCCAGATTCAACTTGACTCAGAAAAAGTGCTGAATTTTCAGTCAAAGTACCTGGGGTCAAATCCCAGCTCTGTCATTTACTGTAATTGTATGACTTTGTATTTCTCTGGACCTCACTTTCCTCCTCTGCAAAATAAGGAGACTGGATTTCAGAGGTGTCAAACTCTGGGGCAGCCCTCAACCAGATGAAAATATCATTGGGGGATGTTTAACAAGATAAATAAAAATACAGTGCAACATAGATTATGTTACACTGTCGTATTATGAATTCATTGGCTGTAAGGTCTATGTCCTACTCACATACCCAAGGCTTAGGGGAGAGCCTTGCTCATATTTCAGTATTCTAAGAAATCAGTAGATTCATCCATGTGCATACTTATACAGACAATAACCCCTCTGTCATTTGGTGGCTGGTCCTCCAGAGTTCCCATGTTTCCAAAATTCATTATCCTGAACCCAACCTGGAGATGAGCCTCAGACAAGGGGCATCTATTAATTTCACTGCCAGAATAATGCTTGAGGATTTGCCAGACTTTGCACTCCAGTGGCATAGTATTTACTTCCCCTCCTTAGCATAGTGAATCATCAGAATTTTGTGATCCTTGAGTTTCATTTGCTCCATACCTCCAGGCCAGCCAAACTGGCCATCCCTTGCCATGCTTTTACATGGACTGGTCCACGTTCCTGGAATGCATTCAGGAAATTTCAGGCTCTTTAATTCAGTGCCACTGGTCCCTTTGCTGTTCCTAGAACAAGACCCTTGGAGTTGCTCCCAATTCTGAGCATTTTTTCTGGCTGTCTCCATGCCAGAATGCCTGAAATGTTCTCCCCCTCATCCTGCCTGCTGGCTTCCTTTAAGTCTTAGCTAAAATCCCACCTTTTACAGGAAGCCTTCCCCAAGTTCTTTTAGCTCTAGAGCCTTCCCTCTGTTGATCACTTCCAGTTAGCCTGTGTCAATTGGATCAGAACTGGCCTCTAATCTGTGGGTGGCTGGAGGCAAACAAACAGAGCAGGCTAGAGATAGGAGAGTCAGGATGCAAACAGAGGTTTAATTAATTTCAGAATGAGGAAAATGATGTATGCATATGAAAGCCCCCCTCCTAAGAAGTAGGGCTTAAGGCTGGGGCCATTTACATACATGAAAGGGGATGACCACGACACAAGCATTCTTAGATCTTGAGATCGTTCTCATGGTTGGCATTTCTCAGGCCAATGTGGGCATTCTTGGGTCCCTTGGGAAAAGTCCTTGTCTTGGGAGTTGTGGCCACCCTGCCAGGTACAGAACCAGAGCTCTGTGACAGTAATGGGAGTACAACACCTGTCAGTGATTGTGAACATGTGATGGATGGTCCGGAGAAATAGGGGGAGCTAAATCCCTCAGCGAACACCTGGAGCTGGTCCAAGCAATACACTTTGCCAGAGGGTGACGTCATCCTGAGTGCAAAGGATCATTGTTATGCCATGCTCAGGGCATTGCCTGCTTGTTAGGTCTTAGCTCTGGAAAACGGGGTGTCTCCAGAATATTTTGACACCTGTCTATGTGTTTGTACACCTCCTTCCAGATTCCCTAACTTCAGTCAAGGGTCAGGGCAGCTGCCATCTTGTTCAAGAAGCCTTTCTTTATTCCCCCCAAAACTTTCTCATTGAATTGTCTTCTCTGTCTGCACATGGATCCTTCACAAGACTGTAAGCAGCACTTTATCTCTGTATCCCTAATTCTGTGCCTTGCATGTTGTAAGAGCTTAATAAATATGTGTCCAATTGACTTGCATTGTGGGGTGATATTAGTGCATGAGTGGTAAAGGTTTGATAAGATGGGGGCTGCAGAACAGGGCCTGAGGGGGAGCAGTGCCAGAGTGGCACGGACATGGAGGCGATGAGCGCCGGTGACAACCCTCCTTGGCCTCCATCCTGCTCCAGAGCGCTAGCCCAGCTGGCCTCTGAGCTCTGGTCAGGGCTAGATCAATGACTCTGTGAGCCCCGGGGCTCTGGACCCCAGCCTTGGCGTAGCCCTGCCCCCTGGCGGCCAGCTGGCAGCCTCTCCAGGGAAAGCTGCCATGTTGCAAGTGGCAACTGAACTCCCACCTTCCTTCATCTGAGCATCCTTTCATCTCCTGAGTCATTGGTCCATTTAATCAACATTAAGGGCTTACTTATGTTCAGTGCCACATGACAAGGGCTGGCCCTACTTGAAGGAGCTCACAGCTAAGTATGGGTCAAACTAGAATGAAAGGAGACTGTGGTACCAAAATAGCAAATGAGAAAGAGACAGACAGAGATAGAGATGGAGAGACAAAGAGATAGAGGTTGGGAAGGAGAGGGAAAGAGGGAAGGAGGGAGGAGGGAGAAAGGAGGAAGAACAACAGAGACAGAGAGACACAAAGAGAGATGGGAAACAGAGAGAGAGAGAGAGAGAGAGAGAGAGAGAGAGAGAGAGAGAGAGAGAGAGAGGGAGAGGTTGGGGAGGAGAGAGAGAGGGAAGGGGAAGGAGGGAGGAAGGAGGAAGAACAACAGAGACAGACACAAAGGGAGATAGGAGACAGAGACAGAGAGACACAAAGAGATGGGAGACAGAGACAAAGACCAAGAACTCCCTTCCATTTGGCTGATCAGGAAAAACTTCCTGGAGGAGGCAGGTGAATCTTACCTAGAAGACTGACTAGGATGTCATCAGGAGATGGGGGAGAAGACAGGTTGATGGAGCGGACCCGAGTTTAAATCCTGGCTCTGCCAAGCCATGTCCCTGCTCAGTTCCTTCATCTCCAAAATGTGGCCTGATTTCTCAAGTCCTCCCAGCTCCACATTGAATGACCTGGTGCAGGATATTTGAGGGAGAGCAGACAGCATAACAAATCTGTGAATGAGTAAGTCAGAGGAGAAAATCATCAGACCTAGTTGACTTAGTCCCTATTTTTTAACTCGAGATGTGAAAGAGGAGGTATTCCCAAAGGCAGGAGATCAGAGGATCTCTTTCTATAGCAGAGCTGGGAGGGACCTCACTGACTTTCTGGTCTAAGCCCTAGGTCACAAAGGTTGTTATCAGCAGAGGGGGAGGTGAGCCCAGGCTTCTTGACTCCAGGGCTAGCACCATTTTTACTGTACCTCTCTGAATCCTCTCCTGGGGCTGCTACTGTGTACCTGGAGAGAACATTCTTGCTGATACCAATGACTAAGAGCCCCCCCCCCCCACCTCAGAAGAGCTCCCAACCCACAGACCTGTGATTAAGGGAATTATTTAACCCCTCATAGAATTCTTGACTCTTAGCCAAGATGGACTGGACAATAATGACCAGTGTACTTAAATTGGTGACCTCCAGGCCGTTCACCTACAAGTCAGTCTCTGCTGAATGCCTGAAGACTTTGATGTTGGTGGGGTTATTGTAAACCTCTTAGGAATTTGTGTTCTCATGGGACTTGAGGAACACCTAGTGTGGGCTGTGATAAGGTCAAGAGTGTTCAAACAAATCAGGCTTGGACAAGTGTCAGCAGGTTAGCAAGCTTTATTAGCAAGCCCTGGAGGACATCCACTTTCCCCTTCCCCATTGAGGGGCTCCATGCCTCCAGAACTTGAAACTACCATCTAGCTAACCCATACAGAGCAAGAGTTCTCTCTATGGCTTGCCCAACACGTGGCTGTCTGCTCTGACTTGAAGACAAGAATGAGTCTAATCCCTCATCCAGATGGCAATCTTTTAAGGAATTGAGGCATTTGTCTTCAGACTCTGTCTTCTATTTCTCTAGGTTAAAATCTGTAATTCCTTCTATCATTTCAATGGTTAAACAGTGCAATAGATAGAGGGATAGACCTGAGTTAGGAAGATCTGTGTTCTAATCCCACCTCAGACACTTTCTAGCTCTGTAATCTAGGGCAAGTTGTTTTATCTTGGCCTCAGTTTCCTCCTCTCTAAAATGGGGGTGATAATAATAGCATCTGACTCCCAGGTTTATTGTAAGGATCAAATGAGACAACATATTTGAAGCATTTTGTAAACTTTTGCTGTATAAATACTTCTTATTATCTATAGTGAGCATGGAGCATGGGGATGTCATTGTGTGGTTCAAAGGGAGGCAGTTAGACATCCCTAGCCTCTTCTTCCCCCACCTTTCTCTAAGGGAGACTTTATTTCCTGCCAGGACAACCAGGAGCAGGAAGTTGGACCCACAACCTTGGCCCCTGAGAGAGAGACAGAGACAGACAGAGACAGAGACAGAAGCAGAGAGACAGAAACAGAGAGAGACACAGAGAGACAGAGGGACAGAGAGATAGAGAGAGACAGAGAGAGAGAGAGAGAGAGAGAGAGAGAGAGAGAGAGAGAGAGAGGCTAGAATTAAATTTATCTGCTCCCTTAAATATTATTAGTCTAGGGGGATGTGATTTTTTGGCTCAAGCTAAATTTTTGATCACTGCTCAATAACTGGGAGAAAGGAAGGTCCAGGCCTTATATCCAAGACTTGACTGCCCTTCTACCAAATAATTAGTTCCATAACTAACACAAAAAAAATCAATATTAAAGAAACCCATTTGTCTAAGTCAATAGTAAAATAGAAATCAGAGGAAATATACACAGGAGAATATATGCCAGCCAACACAGAGTGAAGGAGCTCTCCCACTGGGATTGAGGTGACTTAGCTCATCCAAGAAGAGAGCTCCAGATCTTGCCCAAGGGGAAATTCCCCCAAAGTCTCTAGTGTAGCAAGATGGGGCTGGGAACGTGATGGAGACTGCAGAGGTTTCTTCTCTCTTCACAGGCTTGAAGTGTGATTGGCATCTTCCATCTCCTGACTCAAAGCTGGAAGCCAGACTGTCCTGAAGTGGCTGCAGAGCCTGAAAACACTTGCAAGAAACCCAAAGCAAGTCCATGTATCACTGGAGGGAGCATCACACGAATGAGCCCACAGATACATTGGATGACATTCCACCATTACAAACCATTAGGTTATTCATTTCCTTTCTTTCCCTCCTACAATCCCCACCTGACCCTGTTCCTTAACTTCTTGCCCTTCCTCTGGCAGTAGGACAAAGCTTGGAAAAGGGAAGGGACACTTTGGGGAGTACACTGGGGGATCCCCCCACATACACACTCATTCTCATTCTTCCAGCCTCTCAGTCTGTAGACCAAACTGCATTCTTACTTAGGAATCCAGTCTGTCTTTTGTTCACTCTTTCCCCTATACTGTTCCTTTTACCCCTGGCTAGCCCCCATTTCCCTTTGAATTTTTTCTTCTTTCCCCTGGACTCCATACCTCCCAACACCAAATCTAGAATAGGCCCAGTAATGCTTTGAATTGAGTTATTTCCTTTCTTAGACCCCAAAGAGGAATAACTTGGTTAGGAAAGGCTAAGTCCTGGCAGGGCCAGGAGATCTGAGGCTACTCCACAGCTAGCTCACTGCCTGACCATGCCACCTCGGAGATCTTCTTTACCTAAATCTCTTTCCTTGAAAAATGAGTCTTGGGCTCTAAGTTTGGAAGCTGAGTCTCCTCTGAGAGCCTGTGGAACCTGGATATCCAAGCCCCTTGGAAGAAACAGGTGAGGTAAGGCAAGTGGGAAGAATGATACGTAGTACTTAGCTCCTAGCCCCCACCAGGAGCTGGCATCCCATGAAACACCTGCCCTTGATGCTGGAGAGCTGTCTCCTTCCATGGCCAGAAGACATCCCCCCACTTTTCTCCTTACTTGAACTCAATACATGCTTTTAGTTCCCCACCCTCTACTTCTACTCCTGACTTGGATTAAATGTCAGTTAGTAATACCTTCTCCATGCCCTGGGTAAGGCATGGGGCTTTCCAGAAAGAGCCTAAAGGAAGGAAGTATACTTTGAAAAACCCAACACCTCTATATTTGGAGAAATTTTTGTTGAAGATAGCAGGGAGAGAAAGGAGTGTCCCCCAGAAAGTTTGCATTTCTTACCAAGTCTCCCTAATGGGCCTCCAAGGGCCCCAGTGCAGTGCTAGGCAGTATATATGGAAGATGGCTCTGAGCCACCTGCAGGGGCTTCTTGCTTTTCCCAAGGGGTTGGGGTACAGGCAAGAAACATGAGGTGCTGCTTCTTCCTGGGGCTGGTGGTCCTGTCCAAAGGCCTTATCAGGTGAGCTCTGTTCTTCTGAACTCTCCTAAACTCTCCCAGCTGTAACTAGGCTGGGACAGCTCACCCTTCACCACAAAGTGCCAAAATTGAGAAGGTGCTGATGGCGTCTGCTTTTCTTCCATAGCATGTACCCTTGAGCTTGATAGTTAGTGAGCAAGGATAACGAGTTAAAATTGTAAGCTGCTCCCCTCATCTGTAAAATCCTGGGCTCCCCGGGATCCCTTCCAGTGACTACCCAGGGCCTTAGTTTCCTCGTCTATAAAGTGGGTAACACTAATGGGACCAGTCTCAGAGGGTGCTTGTGAAGTTCACAGGAGATAAGGTCTAGAAAGTGCTTTCTATGTTATTCAATAATTATTATTCTCACCTGTTGGACTATTGTTGAGAGGGAGACAATGAATGGCTTTGGAAGGTCCAGAGTAGATTATGAATTCCAGAGTTATGGATTTTATTGGATGGTCTGAGCAGCCCCCTGACTATTTCTCATCCTTTCTTGACATCTTTTCCAACCCTAAAGGATTCCCTTTAAGAAAGGGAAGTCTCTAAGGCAGAACCTCTAAGAACAGGGCCGGCTGAAGGATTTCCTGAAGCGACACCCATGGAATCAGGCAACTACTTTTCCAATTTTATAGCCACTGAAGAATCTAGAGAACCCCTGGCCAACTACATGGGCCTGAGTTAGTTGGAAGGACCAGTTTTGGAGCCTCACCCCAGCTGGAGTGTTGGGTGGTGAGAGGAGTGGGCACCCAAGGCTGGTGTTAGAATTAGGATGCCAGTGGTCAGAAAGAGTGGGCAACCCTGGACTCACCCCCAGTATATAAGGCCCTGAGCCTAAGGCCATGTTTCCTCTGGTGATTTGTTTTCTTTTTATAGGGAGTCAGGTCAGTCAAGTCAATAAGCATTTTATTGAGCCCTTAATAAATGTTTATTGAATGAATGAATAAATGAATGCCAGGCACCATGCTAAGCACCAGGGATACAAAAAAAGGCAAAAGCCAGTCCCTGTCCTAGAGACCCTCACAATGTCATGGAAGAGACAAGGCACAAATTCTCTAGAGGATAAAGTGAAAATTGAGAGAAGGCACAGCCATCGAGGAAGATGAGGAAAAGTTGAGGCTTGAAGGAAGCCAGGGAAATCAGGAGACAGAGATAGGCAGGGAGAAAACTCCAGACCTGGGGGATCAGTGAAGGTGCCTGGCGATGGAGTGTCTTGTGCCAAAATCACCAAGATGGAAGGAACTACCAGAGGTTAATAAGCTGTAAAGAAGATTGGAAAAGCAGGACAGAGTCAGGTCATGAAGATCTTTAAAAGCCCAAAAGAGGAATTTATAGACTTGAACCATGTACTCAGCCTTCTCAGTCTTACCCAAATGAGTAGCTGAACTAATGTGATCACCTCTAGTAGAAGGTAAGCTCCCTGAGGGCAGACCCTATTGGGAAGATGGAGTATAAATAGTGTGAAATACTGGGAGGCAGTTAATGTTTAATTGGAAAGAAAGTGATGTAGAGCACAGTTGCTATGAATTCACAGCAGAGAATGCTCTCTGGGTGTTGGAGGGGACAAGGAAGGCTCATGGAGAGGGAGAGACCTAATCTGAGCCTTGAACAGTGGGTAGAATTTGGACAGAAAAACTGGGAAGGCATTTGGAGAGGATGGAATGGTGGAAGCAAAGGTGGTGGGATGGCACAAGACACATTTGAGTGAGGACAAGGGGGTGTGCCATAAAGAAGAAAGTGCTGGTGAGCCTCCAACCACAAAGGCCCTTTGTCCTGGTCTGGCAGACTGCATACTTTGGAACCATCGGTATCGGGAACTCCCCACAAGAGTTCACTGTCCTCTTCTATACTGGATCCTCCAACCTCTGGGTCCCCTCAATCACTGCATCAGCCCTGCCTGCTGTCAGTCCACCAGGGCCCAAGAGCTTTTGTCATGCTTGTGATCCCTTGGGTGGCAGGACATTCCCATCTGTCTGAGGACTGGGGAGAGGAACAATGGTCTGTGCAAGGAGATCCGACCCTTCAAAGTGGTTCTTGGGATCATAGATTTAGAGCTGGAGAGGCCCTAAGCGGTCATCTGGTCTAACTCCATCATCTTTACAGGGAACACAAGCCCATAGAATGAGGTCCCTGAGCAACCTTAGGACATATGTTCATTTTGTCATTGAGACGAGACATTCCTCCTTCTCCCATGGTCCTTTCTGGCCCTGTCCCCACCTCCAAGGAGCCCTGCCATTTATTTCCTTTGCTCTTCCCTACTGCATCACAGAGGATGGGTGGGCACTCCATGGAGCTTGGGCACTAAGCAACTAACCTAGGTCTTGTGGTGTTTGCAGCCAACCACAAGCTGTTCGACCCTCTGAAGTCCTTTAGCTTCCAGCCCAGCAGCCAGACCATGGCCATCCACCATAGCACCGGCAGCATGACACTGGCCAGGTGAGGATCCTAGGATCCAAGGATCCAACACAAGCCACAGCCAAAAGGCAAGGCTGGCCTTATGAGTAGGAAGGAGGGAGATAAGGAAACACTTACTAAGCATCTCCTCTGTTCCAGGCATTGTGCTAAGAGCTTTACAAATACCATCTCATTTGCTCCTCCCTAGAACCCTGGAAGGTAGATTCTATTCTGACGCTCATTTTACACTGAGAACACTGAGGCGGGCAGAGGCCAAGGTCACCTAGCTAGTAAGTATCTGAGCCGGAATTTGAACTGGGGTCTTCCTGATTCTATCCACTCCATCACCTGGCTGCCTCAAGGGAGCATTGGGAAGGCTTCATTACTAAAGGCATAATTATCCAGTGTGACTCAGAGCTAGAAGTCCAGATTGGTATCCCAGAGCCAACCTCACTGAATATGTCCTCATATAGCCACCAGGGACAGAGATCCTGGGATACCCAAGAAAGCTTCTGGGTGGGCTGCTTCCTAGGAGAAGCTGACTGAGGCAGAGAGCTCATGCAGTGTACATTCTGAGGGTGTTAGGATACATAGTAGGTAAGAGTACTGGATGGGGAGTTACTAGGTACTGGGTAAATTGTTCATCTCCCTCAGTTTCCCAATCTGTAAAGTGAGGATAACAACAGCATCTACCCACAGAGTTATTGTGAGGAACAGGTGAGATGTGCTTGTACCTCTGAATGTTGGTGCCCAGGAAAAAGCCCAGGTCACCCTACCCTAGTTACAGTTCTGCTTATTGTTCTAAAAATCTTTTTGTCAGAGTCCTTTGATTTTTTAAATTCTGCCTTTAACAATTTGTTACTTTAGGCAAAAAAAATGTTTTTTAATACTAACCCAGAGTTCTCAGTTGTTGTCCCCATAGCAAATCAGTCTCCACATTCCCTCTGTGCATCAAAACTGCTTGCCTAGTATTTCTGCACATACTTATTCTGTAAACACTCTTTATTCTCTCTTGTACCAACATTGGAGATATTCTAGATTGTAACTAAGCCTTTGGTCTGAGCAGCACCGAGCCTGGGAGTACCCTGTACTACGCCCCTTTTGATGGGATTCTGGGTCTGGCTTTGCCGTCTCTGAAGCTACCCCAGTCTTTGACAGCATGTGGGACCAAGGTCTGCTTTCCCAAAATGTCTTTACTGTCTACCTGAGCTCTTAAGTAAGGGCAGGAAACGCCCTCCACTGGCAGATCGGTGAACTGTCTGCCATTATAAATGGAATGGAGAGTCTGGGGATAGAGAGGTTGCTGGACTTGGATTTAGGAAGAACTGGCTTCTGATGCTAACTTAGACACTTTACTAACTATGCCACAAGTCATTCAACCTCTTTGAGACTCAGGGATCTCTCCAAGATTTCCCTGCTAAGTCTGAAACAGATTCATGACCTGTGTTGGTTAAGGGAACTCCCACACCCACGAAATCATAGCTCCCTGACACATGGATGTGTCCACGCATGCTGTTACCAACACATCTGGCCATCCCAGTAGTGGGCATCATACCTAACACTAGCCAAAGCTTGGAAGCATCATGAAAGTACTTCCATCCACTAAGAGACTCCCAGCAGTGAGGAGTCTTAACCTGAGTTTCCTCATTTGTATAAGGATGGGATTGGATTGGAATCCCTCTAAGATTCCTTACAGTTCAGAATGTATAATCTTATGACCTTATGAATGTCAGACCAAGAAGATGCCTCAGAGATAATTTCTTCCATCCCACCCCCATTTTATGGGGAGCCGCGTCATAGAGAAGGCAAATGACTTATCCCAGGCCACACAATGGCAGAGCAGAATGGGGTATTCAAATCCAAGTTCTGAGGCTCTAAATCTGGCATCATTGTTTTGGGCCTAGATCATAAGATCAGAGGTTTTGAACTAGAAAAGACCTTGGAGACCATCTAGTCTAGCCCCATCAAAGTGACGAGATCCTTGACCAGAGAAGTTCAAACTCCCCCTGACTGAAAATCTCTTTAAGAAGATCCATGAGTTCCCAGGGCAGCTGTTGCCTCCACTCCACAACTGCCTCCTAAGTCAGAGAGTGCCCAAAGGCAATGGCAAGACAGAAGGAGGCAAAGCTATCCCATGCCCAGATCCAAAATCCCTCCCAGCTGTGAGTCAGTGCTGTGAAATTCAACAAATTCCACAAACATTTATTGAGTGCCTACTATATGCAGAGTATTCAAGTACCAAGGGAACCCTCAAAATAAAGGAGCCAAGGTGATGCCTTCAAAGAGTTCCCAGGCTAGTGGAAGGACATGAGTCTTCAATTTTTCTCTCTCATTCTCCCCTCTCCCTCCCAACATATAATCATTAACCTCAGTCTGCAGGTACCTAATGTGCTTACTCTGAGGAGAGGAGCTATTTTGAAGGCTTCCAGGAAGCCCTTAAGGGTCAAAAGTTCTAGGAATTCAAAAGAGAATTGATTGGCTTAGAATGCATTCTATTTTTCTTTCTAAGTCTGGCCCCAAAGTTAAAATTCTTGGGGGGATAGGTTAATCCCAGATTGAAATGATGGGATGAGGGGAGATAGGTCATTTTTGCTGCATTAATATTAACACCCCTGGGGGGGGGGGGGGCCGAGTCAAGATGGCGGAGTAGAAACAGCACTTCCACGGAGCTCTTGCCAACACCACTTCAAAATTATGTAAAAGGGGGACTCTGAACGACCTCTGGAGCTCCAGAACCCACAAAATGACACAGAGAAGCTAACTTCCTGCTGAGGACAGCCCGGCAGCCCAGCAGGGAGCAGCCAGCCCAGTGCTCTGGGAGCTGAGCCCAGGCCCACTTGAGTTGGAGGTTTCAGCCCCAGGGTGGCCTGACCAGCAGCCAGCTGGAGGGACCCCAGAACACCAGCAGCTGTTGTGTTTCCAGAATTATCAACACATAGATGCCTAGGACAAAGTGAGAGGTCAATGCCCTACGGACTTTGGGACTGGTTGGGAGAGTGTGTCAGCTTCTTCCCCTGAGGGCAAGAAGCCACTGAGAAGACACATTGCCACAGTGCAACTTCAGCTCCTGGCCTGTGAATTGTAGGGGACTGGGCTATCAGTCTGGGGGGTAATCACTCTTGCTTTACCCTTCTTGGATCTGGATTGCGGTCTGGGGTGAAGGTCTTGGGGTGTGTGACCAGCTTGCCAGAGTGTGTGTGGAGGCTTCACAGAGGCCACCCAACTAATACCTCCAGCAGTTGAGAAAACTCCAGCGTCTGGGATGGAAGCTGCCCTGGCTGGTGGCAGAGTCCTACTATGGCAACAAGCCCAAAAGCCAAGTAGTTGAGTGGCAACATGCCTAGGCAAAGGAAACAAAATAAACAGAAAAATTCAACATTAGACTCCTATTTTGGGGTCAAAGAGGATCGAAGCATGGAACAGGAGGAGGACTGTGAGGTCAGAAATCTTGCACCAAAAGCCCAAAATGAAAATACGAGCTGGTTACAGGCCATAGAGGACCTTAAGAAGCAGATAAGGGAAGTGGGGGGGAAATTGGGAAGAGAAATGAGAAAGATGCAAGAAAAGTATGAAATGAGAGTCAATAGCCTGACTGAGGAAAATAATACCTTAAAAAATAGACTAACTCAGGGGGCAGCTAGGTGGCGCAGTGAGTAGAGCACCGGCCCTGGAGTCAGAAGGACCTGAGTTCGGATCTGGCCTCAGACACTTAACATACACAAAAACCTAGCCGTGTGACCTTGGGCAAGTTACTTAACCCCAATTGCCCTCCAAAAAGCAAAAAAATAAAAATAAAAAATAGACTAACTCAAATGGCAAAAGAGGCTCAAAAAGGCAATGAGGAGAAGAATGCCTTAAAAAGCCAAATTTGCCAGATGGAAAAAGAATCTCAAAAGCTCACTGAGGAGAATCATTCCTTCAGAATTAGACTGGAGCAAATGGAAGCTAGTGACTTTATGAGAAATCAAAATGCTATTAAGCAGATCCAAACAAATGAAAGAATAGAAGGCAATGTGAAATATCACATGGGAAAAACCACTGACCTGGAAAATAGATACAGGAGAGATAATCTAAAAATTATTGGACTACCTGAAAACCATGATCAAAGAAAGAATCTAGAAATCATCCTTCGAGAAATTCTCAAGGAAAATTGCCCTGGTGTTTTAGAACCAGAGGGCAAAATAGAGGCTGAAAGAATCCACCAATCACCTCCTGAAAAATATCCCAAAAAGAAAACTCTTAGGAATATTGTAGCCAGGTTCCAGAATTGCCAGATCAAGGAGAGAATATTACAAGCAGCCAGGAAGAAACAATTTCAATATTGTGGAAACACAATCAGGATAGCGCAGGATCTGGCAGCTTCTACACTGAGGGATCAAAGGGCATGGAATATGATATTCTAGGGGGCAAAGGAGCTGGGATTAAAACCAAGAATCACCTACCCAGCAAAACTGAGTATCATGTTTCAGGGGAAAATATTGTCATTCAGTGGAATAGAGGACTTTCAAGCATTCTTGAGGAAAAAAACCAGCATTGAATAGAAAATTTGACATTCAGACACAAGAAGCAAGAGATGCTTGAGAAAGTATACAGGGAAAATAAATCATAAGGAACTTATCAAAGATGAACTATTTACATTCCTACATGGAAAAATGATAACTGTAACTGATGAAACCTTTCTCAGTATGAAAATAGCTAAAGAAGGGCATATGGGCATATAAATATACATGTGAATGTGTGTATATATGTTTACAGGTATACATAGATAGAGGGCACAGGTCAAATTTAATGCAAAGGGATGATACTTAAGGGGTGAAATTGAGAGGTGAGAGGAACATAACAAGAGGAGATGGGGAGAGATAGAATGGAGTGAACTATCTCATATAGAAGAGGCAAGGGAAAGTGGTTGCAGGGGAGGGGAAGAACAGAAAGGCAAAAAAGCAAAACCTTATTCTCATTGAATTTGGCTCAGGGAGAGAATGACATACATACTCAATGGGATATCTCACCCTACAGGAGAGTGAGGGGGAGGGGGAGGGGGGAGATGATGGAAGGAAAGGTAGGCTGGGGGGGAGGGAAGTTAGAAGCACCCACTTTTGAAAAGGGACAGGATCAAAGTGGGGAGTGGACCAGGTGGGAGGTGGGATAGGAGGGAGGAAAATATAGTCAGTCTTTTACAATATATCTACTATGGTAATGTTTTGCATAGCTACACATGTACAACATATACTGAATTGCTTATCTTCCCAGTAAGGGTGGGTGACAAGGGAGGAAGGGAGTGAATCTGGAATTTGAAGTTTTAAAATCAAATGTTTTAAATATAAATAAATACTATTATTAATACTATTTTACATGTAATTGGGAGATAAGATGTGCAGGCATTGGGGCACGGGGATTCACCTTGCCCTACTGGAAAAGTCAAAGGGGATATGGGAGAAGAGATGGGAAAGAGCAGATTGGATGAGGGAATATCCTGTGGGACTGCTATTCTGGGGTGGTGGGTAGGGGAAAATGGGGAAAAAATTGTAACTCAAAATCTGATGGAAATGAATGATGTAAACCAGAAGTTAATAAAGCATTTTTAAAAAAAAATATTAACGCTCCCCCCCCCCAAATTCTGGCAGATCTCATAGAGTCCAAGACCTGGTTCAGCTCTTGCCTCAACTGCTCCCCAGCTATGTGGTACTGGGCCAGTCTTAATCTTCTCTCAGCCTTGGTTTCCTCATTTGTAAAATGGGGATTATAACAGTACCCATCTCCCAGGGTTTCTGGGAGGATCAAGTGAAGTGCCATTTGTCAAGTGCCATGTTCTGTGCAAAGCTCACTGAACCTCTGTCTGCCTTGGTGTCTTCACTGGTATTATAATGTGATGATAATGGCTCATTTCTACAAAGTTCATTAAGGGAAGGGAGGGGTTAGACTATAATAATGGTGAGAAAAGTCTGGTGTGGTGTAGATAACGATTGGGAATCAGAGGATTTGGCTGTGAATTCCAGCTCTGCTCCTCAACTTCTGTGTGGCTTTGGGAACCCCCTTCCCCTCTCTGGCCTCCTTGCTATATTAACCGAACCCAGGCTCCTAAGAGATGCTGTGCCTCCGTGGCTGACCCAATGTCTTCTAATCAGCAGGTAACCCCTCTTCCCTAAGGTGTATTACTGTGGAATGAGAAGGTTAGGTTGGATAATCTCTAAGCCTTAGCCCTGACATCCTGTGTTCCCTGTTCTAAGGGCCCTTCCAGCTCTGACATTCTAAGTTTGGTGTCCTAATGTGGGCTCCAGTTCTAAAATTCCATGACAAAACATCAGTCTTTACCAAGCATCCCCTGAGCTCCTGGTGATTCCCTCCTTGCCTTCCCTTCCCCGCTCAGAGATGATCAGAAGGGCAGCATGGTTATGTTCAGGGGGTGTAGACCCTTCTTACTACCAAGGAAACCTCCATTGGGTGTTTGTCTCTAATCCCAGATACTGGCGGATCATGCTGGACAGGTAATGCCATCCACTCCTGGTCCAATCTGCCTCCTAGGCTGATCTTTCAGTCTTCTCTCTGGGCCTCAGAGCTAGATCTTGATGCCAGGACAAGGGGAGGGGGTCAGGAATATACTGAGCAGGAGACTAGAAGATCAACTGAGTCTAGGAGAGGCAGTGATCATTTTAGGGGAGGTGGGGAGGATGTTGCAGCAACACTGAAACCCGTCCTGAGAAGGAGAGGAACGTAGAACAGATAGCATCATTAGACAATGCAGATGCAGGAGCTAAAAGGTAAGCTGGAGAGGAGGCATTGGAGAAGACACCATCCAGTTCAGGACAAGGAGCCCAGCTTGGGGCGATGGAGAATTCCTAAATTAGGAAGAGCCAGGCCAATGGAAAAGGGAACCTTCTGGACTCTGGCAGACAGAGAACCTAGAAAGTGTGGGGTATGGGCCAGAGAGAGCAGGCATGTCTCTCGCCCCATGCTCTTGTAGTTTCATATCAAATCATCCCATTGATAAGTGCCTTCCCAGGAGTGATGGAGCTGATTTCTGTGCCCAGAGGAAGAGGTAGACAGGGAGCAAGGTGGGCACTGCCTGCAATGCCGCATGATATGGGAGCATGCCCATGGCCAGGAAGGAGCAGCAGAGAAGGCCCAGGTTGGGCTGGTTATGGTGAATGCTCACCAAAGAGAAACTGAGGAGCCAGGGAAGGGCTAGAGAGTGGACTCAAAGGCTGCAAATTCATCTCCCCTTGATCCAACCTGATGTCGAGCCTTTAATTGCATCTTGCTCTGATGCTTTGAGAAGCAGAATATGAGTGAGGGCAAAGTGACTTGGGCAGGCCCCTACAACTCCCCATTTCCTGGCATCACAATAAATGGTGAGATTATCGGCTGTGAAAGTGGCTTCCAGGGCATTGTGGACATGGCTGAGTGGCCCACCCAGCGTTATCACCAACATCCAGAGCTACATAGGAGCCAATGCGGGGGGAGGGGGGTAAGACCTGTTTACTGGAGCTCACTCTGAGAGTCTCCTTGAAAGGGAAGGCAAGCCCTGTCCAATGTCCCAGCCTCCTTCTTCCTTTCTGCCCTCTCCACATGCCACATTGTCACCCATCGTCAGCTGTAACTCCATGTACATCTTGCCTGACATGAACTATGTTGTCAATGGCATTGAGTACCCAATACCAGCCAGCGCCTATGTCCAGGTAAGAGCGCCACCTTGGAGTTCCATTAGGACTTGGGATGGAAGGATTCACAACCAGATGGTCAGAGGGGAGCCGGGTAGAGGAGCGGCTTAGTAAAGCACCTGGTACATTGTGCTCAGTACATGCTGGTTCACTTTCCTTGTGGCTTGTTCCAGAAGGCAAACAACCAGGAGGCCCTTTCCAGCCCCTTCCAAGGGAGCTCCCAAGCAACTCAATGAGATCAATTCAAGGTCCCAGAAGGGAGAACCCCACCCAGGGGATGGTACTGTGCATCCTGCAAAGGCTCTTCCCTCTCTCCAGTACCAGAGATAGGCTTGCCAAAAGAACAAGGGAGAGCAGAGCGGACAATTCCATCCAAGGCCTACAGAGCCAGAGTTGTCAAGATAATTCTAGTCAAAGGGGCAGAAAGGTGGCAACATTTAGGTGCTGGGACTCACCCAGCCAACTCTTGCCTGGATCCAATTCTGCTTATAGATGGGTAAGGCCAAGGAATACATCAGGAAACAGATGCCATTCTGTATGGGTACTGTGAGGGGATTCAAAAAGGCATAGTTCAATTCAACCAAGTCAATAAAGCCTACAAACATTTGTTATTTCATGGCAGGCACTGTGCTAAGAGCCAGGGCTACAAAGACAAAGATACAAGTGTCTGGACTCTAAGAGCTTTAATCCAGAGCTGGAAGGGCCCTCAGAGGTCATCTGGTTTTACAGCTGAGGAAACTGAGGCCCATGGAGGTTGAGTGACATGCCCAAAGTCATACATGCACATGTACACACACAGAGTAAACATCAGAAGTGGGTCCTCTGACTTCCAGGGTCTTTCTCCAGTAAAATCCTGCGCCTAATGAAGGATTCAACACATTGGCATATGAGTCCATACAAAGTCATTTCAAGAGAGAAAGTGCTACTCAGGGACAATCAGGAAAGGGATTGGGATTAAGCATTTTATTATGTTAGGGATTCTACAAGGTGGAGGTGATAATGGAGTGCATTCCAGACCCAGGGGACCCTGTGTCTGAAGACAAAGAGGTGGGAGGTGGAAGGTCATGGATGAGAAACAGCTAACAGACCAGTTTAATTGAAATGGAAAATGTGTGGAGAAGAATATGAAATTAGACTGGAAGGGTGAGTGGAAAGCCAGATGGTAGAAAGTTTTCAATGCCAGGCTAACAACAATCCCTTCTCAAGGATCCTGCATTCTAGTGGGAGAGGCAATACTTACATGCAAGAAATAATAACTAACATAGGGGAGTGTAGGGTGGAGATGAATAAGGGAAAAAGAAAGGAGCCATCTCCCATTCATGAGGCTATCCCAGGTCTGAAGCAGGCTCATAGAAGGGGCAGCATGGGGCAGTGGAAAAACCCTGAAGGTCAGGGGACCTGATCTCAAATTCTGGCCTCATACAGGGTGGCTAGGTGGCGCCATGAGTAGAGTGCTGGCTCTAGAGTCAGAAGGACCTGAGTTTGGTTCCGGCCTCCAACACTTAACACACACAAACAAAACCTAGCCATGTGACCTTGGGCAAGTTACTTAACCCCAATTACCCTCCAAAACGCAAATAAAATAAAATAAGATGAAAGAGTTGGAAGGATACAATATTCCAGAGGGCAAAAGAGCTGGGATTGAAGCCAAGGGTCACCTACCCAGCAAAACTGAGTATTTTGTTTCAGGGGAAAATATGGTCATTCAGTGGAATAGAGGACTTTCAAGCATTCTTGAGGGAAAAACCAGAGGTGAATTGAAAATTTGACATCCAGACACAAGAAACAAGAGATGCCTGAGAAGGTAATCAGGGAAAAGAAATCAAAAGGAACTTATCAAAGTTGAACTATTTACATTCCTACATGGAAAATCAATAACTGTGACTGATGAAACCTTTCTCAGTATGAAAATAATGGGCATATGAATACATATGTGAATGTGTGTATATATGTTTACAGTTATACATGGATAGAGGGCACAGGTTGAATTTGGTAGGAAGGGATGATACTTAAGGGGTGAAGTTATGAGGTGAGAGAGGAAAGTGGCAAGAGGAGATGGGGAGAGACAGGGTAGGGTAAACTATCTCATGTAGAAGAAGCAAGGGAAAGTGGCTGCAAGGGAGGGGAAGAATAGGAAGGCAAAAAGGGAAAACCATATTCTCATTGAATCTGGCTCAGGGAGAGAATGACATACATACTAAATGGGATATCCCACCCTGCTGGAGAGTAGGGGGAAGGGGGATGAGAGAGAGGATGATGGAGGGGAGGGCATTCTGGGGGGAGGGGAGGTTGGAAGTACCCACTATAGAAGAGGGACAGGATCAAAGTAGGGAATGGACCAGGTGGGGGGTGTGATAGGTGGGAGGGAAATTATAAGCAACCTTTTACAATATATCTACTATGATAATGTTTTGCATAGCTATACATGTACAACACATACTGAATTGCTTATCTTCCCAGAGGGAATGGGTGACAAGGGAGGAAGGGAATGGATCTGAAATTTGGGGTTTTAAAATTAAATGTCTCAAATATATATAAATACTATTATTAATAATATTTTGCATGTAATTGGGAGATAAAATGTTCAGGCATTGGGGCACAGAGACTCACCTCGCCCTAATGGTAAAGTCAAAGGGGGTATGAGAGAAGATATGGGAGAGAGCAGATTGGATGAGGGGATATCTTGTGGGACTGCTATTCTGGAGTGGTGGGTAGGGGAAAAATGGGGAAAAAAATTGTAAAATCTGGCAGAAATGAATGATGTAAACCAGAAATTAATAAAGCATTTGTTAAAAAAATAACAAAACCATGCACAAAATAATACCTTTATACAAGTCATAAAATGTACTAAAATGCAGATTATTAAATACTGTACAATGACAATAAACAGAATTATAAAATGAAAGGTAAAGCTAATAATAAAATATGCACATAAAAAAAAGAGTTGGAAGGAATGATTTCTAAAGTCCTGTGCAGCCTTAGACCCTGTGATTTCAGGATGATGATAATTGCAACAGTGATAGTGATGATGATGATGGTGAGGATGATGATGGTGGTGATGATAATGATGAAGATAGTGATCATGGATGGTGAGGATGGTGATGATGATGGTGGTGGTGAGGATGATGATGATAGCGATTAAGGTGATGGTGATGGTGAGGATGATGGTGATGGTAGTGATGAAGATGGTGATTGTGGATGGTGAGGATGGTCATGATGGTGATGATGATGATGGTGATGGTGATGAAGACGGTGAGGGTGGTGATGGTGATGGTGATGATGATGATGGTGATGGTGATGAAGATGATGAGGATGGTGATGGTGATGAAGATGGTGAGGATGGTGATGGTGATGGTGATGATGATGATAGTGATGGTGATGAAGATGGTGAGGATGGTGATGGTGATGGTGATGATGATGATGGTGATGGTGAGGATGGTGATGGTGAGGATGATAATGGTGATGGTGATGAAGATGGTGAGGATGGTGATGGTGATGGTGATGAAGATGGTGAGGATGGTGATGGTGATGGTGATGATGATGATGGTGATGGTGAGGATGGTGATGGTGATGGTGATGATGATGATGATGGTGATGGTGATGAAGGTGGTGAGGATGGTGATGGTGATGGTGATGATGATGATGATGGTGATGGTGATGAAGATGGTGAGGATGGTGATGGTGATAGTGATGAAGATGGTGAGGATGGTGATGGTGATGGTGATGATGATGATGGTGATGGTGATGCTGGTAGAAGAGAACTTAATATAACCCCCTATTTTAGAGATCAAGAAACAGGCCAGAAAAGCAGCCTTCCCAAAGTCCTCCAGGCAGATGGAATTTCTTTTGCATTGATTGTCTGCGATATGCAGTTAGCACAGTGGGGTGGAAAGAGTGTTGGACTGGAAGTCGGAGGGCCTGGGTTATAATCCTGCCTTGAGTATCTTCAGTCAAATCATTCCACATCTCTGGGTTTTTGTTTCCTTCTCTGAAAAATAAGCCAGTTAGACTAGGTAACTAATGACCTATGTGACCTTGGGCCAGTTGCCCAATCTCCCCCCAGACTCAGTTTCCTCTTCTGTCTGATGAAAGGTTTGATCTCTGTGTCCTGCCAGCCCTAATGCTGTGGTGCTCTGACTTCTAATTTCTACATGCTGGGCTTCAGGGAGAGTTCTTGGGGAGAGGAGAGAAGACAGGACAATCCTGGAAATGATGGGGAAAGGACACCAGGAAGCAAAATGCTTATGAACAGGTCAACCCTCCTTCAGTGTGCCCGAGACACGTGCTTCAAAGGCTTGGAGCCCATGGCCTTCCCCTCGGCCAGAGAGGAAGTCTGCATTCTTGGAGACCTCTACTTTGCTGCTTTTGACCAAGCCAACAGCCAGGACAGCCTGGCCCATGAAGGGAGGCTCGGACTCCCCTGTGTCTCCGTTAGGAATTTACAGGTCTTCTATTGAGACATGATTCCAGAGGTGGCTCATCCCTCCCCAGAGTGGATGAACCGACTCACTCAGGGGCTCTGATAGATCCATGAATAAAGGAGTGGGCTTTTAATGATGTTTTGAATCATTATTTGAATAGGCAAATTAACATTTATAGAGCACTTTACATACATCAGGCCCAAGTGTTAGTCCTAGAGCCAGGAAGAGCAGGGCTCTGAGCCCTGCTGTTGACACTGGATAGCTGTGTGACCTTGAATGGGTCATTTCCCTTTTGTGAACATACACCTAATGGGTTGGATGGAATGATCACTCGGGCTCTCCTAGCTCTAGCCTGAGGCTCAAGCTCACCTAATCACATCCCATGGCACTTAGCTGTGTGACCCTGGGTGAGTCACTTTGCCTGCCTCAGTTTCCACATCTGTAAAATGGGTCTCTGAAAGAAAGAGGCTCAGATAGGAGTTGCCTGCCATCTTTGCGCCATGAGCCCCTTGGACAGTCTGGCAAAGCTGATGGAGCCGTCCGTGCTCACAAACATGATGCTGCATTTCACCTAGAGAAAATGGGAAGTAAAGACGCTGGTATCTCTCATGGTCACCTTCAGGGTCTGTGGGCTCAGATCCTTTTTTTAGCAGGGCTTGCATGGGCACTTACTGAAACAGACTGATCCTGGGAGACGGGCAGCCTGTAAGAAAACTCTCAGTGGGTTGACCTCTTGTGGCAAAAGCTGAAAGTGCACCTCCTGGAGAACCAGGGGCTGGAAAGAAGGGTTTGTTCTCCAGAGCACAGACTTTTAGAGAGGGGAGAACCTTCCAAAGCATGGGGCTGCCTGTAGCCCTCCCTCCCTCCCAAATCTTCAGTAGCTCCCTAGACCTTCAGAGAAGAAACATGAGCAATTCAGACTGGATTCTAAGGCCCCCCACAGGGCTCTCTTTATTCACCTACCCAGTATCCCACACAAACTGGACTACCAGCTGCTCCCTGCACTGGACTTTCCCGCTCTCACGCCCATGCCTGGCATGCCTTCCCTCCTAATCCCCCCTACCCTCAGGATTTTTGTTTTTTGTTTCAAGGCTCAGCTAATGTTTTATATCCTCTCTGAAGCGTTCCATGATTCTCCCTCCTAATTTATCAAAATCCACAAGTGCCTCTTTCCCCCCAAGAGAATAGGGGCTCCTTCAGGTCAAGGATGGCTTTATTCTATCTTCCCATACCTAGCCTGGGTGCTAGATAAAATATGTAAAGTATTTTACAAACCTTACAATGTCATATAAATGGGGGCTGCTTGTTGACGATGACCATTATCTTAGACTTGTCCTGTGATTTCATTGGCACAGGGAAAATCCCTAGTGAGCAAACTCCCTCTACCAATGCAGGTCAATCCATCACTCAATCAATCACCAACCATTTATTAAACACCTACTATGTTCCAGGCACTTTGCTAGGTTGTGCGGTTACAAGGACAAAAGACACAGTTGGTGCTTAATAAATGCTTGTTTAATGGAATTGGTGAGTTAGTGGGTCCAACTCCCTTATTTTATAAAGGAAGAAATAAAGGCCCCAATGGGGAAGCAATTTGGCCACAATTATGCGTGGGAGCAGGGAGCAGAGCTAGGATTCATTCAGAGGTGTTCTGATGCCAATTGCAAAGTTCTTTCCAGTATCTCTAGCATTTAACACTGTGCTTGGCACAGATTAAAAGTTCCCTTCTGGGCCCAGTACCTCACCCTGCACTGGCATTGATTGGTAAAGTCCTCAAAAAGGGCAACTTCTATTCTGATGGTTCTAGGGGAACCTTGTGAGTCCTATCCTCCTAACTGGTAGTTTACAAGCCCCTGCTAGCGTGCCTTCCCTCAACAATCAGCCAGTAGACAGTTCTTTAGCAAAGGTATTTTACCCAAATAGCAGAGCAAAAACAATACTTACAAAGCATTTCCCTCCAAAATATCAGGCACCCTCTCCCACAAACACACACAGAGTCCACAAAGCAACACAAGGCAACACACACCTCTAGAACCGCAGGTCCTTAATATTCTTTCTTTCTCTGGAGGGTACTCAGGGGAGTTTGCTGCAGGATACAAGTGATGGATGAGTCAACCCTTGATCAACAGCTGGATTCCTACAAAGCATTGAACCAACAGCTCCTTTGCTGGGCTAGGGCAAGCAGGTTGTTCAGCTGCTGACCTCATTGTGCTCAGCTGCAGCTCAACTGGACCTGGTGGTTAGTCATCAAGCATTTATTAAGTGTTTGCTGTGTGCCACAAACTGTACTAAGACCTGGGGATACAGAGCAAAGCAAAAAGCAGCCCCTGCCCTCAAGGAGCGTGCATTCTAAACATGTAAAAAACTATACACAGAGGGGGCGGCTAGGTGGTGCAGTGAATAGAGCACTGAGCTCAAACCCGACCTCAGACACTGAACACAAAACTAGTTGTGTGACCTTGGGCAAGTCACTTAACCCCAATTGCCCTCAAAAAAAAAACAACTATACATAGAGCAGATGGAAGGTGTTCTCAGAGAGAAGGCACTAGGAGGGATGGGACATGGAAAGGCAACTTGAAGAACATGGAGTTTCAGCTGAGTCTTGGGGAAAACCTGGGAAACAAGAAGAGGCAAATCTTTAGACATGACTGCTGGACCATTGCCAGATGGGGATAGGCTGGTCAATTGGCTGCTGGGCAACTGCTCCCTCACTGAGCCAGAAATATCCCTCGGGCTTTTCTCAAGGCCCCCAACTGTATCGGTTGGTTCACTGGACTCCCCAGGCTCAGTCTTCAAAGGGCAGCTTTGGGGTGCTATGTTCTCTTCAGTGGGAACGTCACTGTGCTCTTTTAGGAAGGGCAAAGACTCTTAGCTCAAGATCAGCAGAAGCCCCTTCTCTTTGGCTCCTTCAGAGCCTGGACCCCTTACTGCAGAGGAGGGCAGAGCAGCCTTGCAGGCTGTGTCTTCCAAGTGAGTCCATCGTCTTTGCCAATGAGTGATTCAAGTCTCAGGTCCTTTTTAAGTATAGAATGTCTTAGCTCCAGCTAAAAGAGCCTCCCCTTATGCTTCAAACTCTATGGCCTTGGACAAAGTGCTTTATTTCTCCAATCATTCTGTCCTCCGTAAAGTGCAATCAACAATACGTATACAACCTATGTCAGACAGGATCTGATGAGATACCAGCTGGGAAGGCTCTTTACAAGGCCCTAAAGGGCCATCTAAAATCGCAGGGATAATGACTATCTATTATTTCAAGGACATCCTCCTCAGATGTGGGCTCTGTCTGCAGAGTGCTCAGTCCATCTGGTGCCACCAAAGGAAAGAGGCTTTGAATGGGGTGAAAGGGTGAACAGGATCAGAGTCAGCTTCCAGCCCCAGGCCTACAAGGAACCCTGTCTCTCCTGCAAACTTGCTGCATTTCTCTGGCCTCTGACCCAATGAATTCAGCTCCCCCACAGGAACAGACCAAACATGTTTAGATATTGGATACGGCATTTCCATCTGGGCGTGGGATCAATAAAGGCCATAAAAGAAAACAGAATAAATCATCCACCACATCTGCAGCGTCTCTCAGTTCAGGCAGCCCCCAGATGGTACAGAGGCCACTCCAAGCCCCAGAGTTCCAGGAAACACATGACCCATTTGGAGTTTTCTCAGCAGAGATCCTGGAGGGGTTTGCCATTTCCTTCTCCAGCTCATGTGACAGATGGGGAAAACTGAGCCAAGTAGGATGAAGTGACTTGCCCAAGGTCACACAGCTAGTAAATGTCTGAGGTCACATTTGAACTCAGGTCCTCCTGACTCCACACCTGGTTCTCTGTGCACTGTCCTCGGTGGGCCACCTAGCTGTACCTTTACAAATGTTTATTGAACTGAATTGGAGAGAAGGGGAGGGAAATAAATGAGTTTTTATTAAACACCTACTATGTGCCAGGTGCCACACTAAACTCTCTTTACAAATATTATATCTTTTGATTCTAACAACAGTCCTACAAGGTAGGGTTGTATTTACCCCATTTGGGGGTAATAGCAAACAGCCCAAGTTGGAGAAACTGAAGCAAAGATTAAGTGACTTGCCCAGAGTCAGGATACACAGCAAGGAGGCCTGTGTAGCTGTTATCACAGAGAACATGGAAAGGAGCAAGAGGCCTAGAAAGGTAGGAAGGAGCCGAGTATGAAGAGCTTTAAAAACCAAACAGCATTTTACATTTGATCCTCATTTACAGAGGACAGAAACTGAGGCCAGATAAGTGACTTGACTTGCCAGTGGTCACAAAGGTGGTGTTAGAGAGGATTTTTACGCAGGCCCTCTTGGGAACTTTTTCCAGCATGCGATAAAGAATCGATCTAGATGTGAACCCAGATCTCGTAGCTCCAGGATAGTGCTCTTCCCACTAATTAAATTAGGTGGCCACTCCACCTAGTACTTGCCATACCAGACATAACCAAATCAGGGACAGGAATCGTGCTGAGAAGGAGGGCCACCCATCTCTTGCCCCAGCCGCCCACCCCAGGGAATATCTCTAAGGCTCTAGGAAATCTACCATCCGTCTTCTCCCCTTCTAGGAGAGTCTGGGTTAATTTCTTGGCCCTTTTCCAGGCTTCTGGAAGTTTTCAAAATTGCCCATAGATGACTCAGTCATTCCACCAGCCATTCCCCTAACCCAGACCCACAGGTGTCCACATTTTCCAAATACTTCCTTACCTGATCTCAGCTAACACCCGCTTTCCTCAATTCTATCGTCTCTCCTGCCCTGTCCTAGTTATGTCTTAGCAAAATCAGGCTGAGAGCAGACAGAGCCAGACCCTTTCAGGGGTTCCATCAGACCCAGCCTCTCAAGAAACTTGGCAGAAAGCAGGACCCTGTTTGGTCCTCTCCTCTGCATCTGCCACAGTTCTAGCAGGCCCCTTTTTCCCCTCAGACCTTTCCCAGAGTCAGCATCCTTTCACGTCTGCATTCAGAACTTTCCCAAAGGCACAACTCACCCTGCAAAAGCTATTCACCTATTAGCTGTCCTGGACCTGATGGATAGGAAGTCTGAGCCTCAGGCTCCTCATCTGTAAAATGCAACTTTTGGTTAGAAAATTTTCAGAAGTCTTATCAATACAATGATCAATCATGCCTGGTGCTCCCAGGAGTTTCTTAGGAAATTGTAAAATGCCAGGGAAGCATGAGGTGTTAGTTATGCTAAACAAATCAACACAATGTCCATATATGGAAATGTATACCTCATTATGCATCCCTAGTCCACCACTGCTATTCTGAGGTAAGCACGTGTGACTCATTAGCAGTCCTCTGGAGTCACAGCTGGTCACTGAATGAATAAGCGTTCCAAAGTCTTTCAGTCCCATCACCCTATTCTACAGACGAAGAAACTAAGATCCAAAAAGGAGGAAGCACCTTGCACAATTCTCTACCTGTACAAAGAGCTGTGGCTGGAATTTCAACTGGGAAAGGGGCAGGTTCTATCTGAAGAATTCTTCCCACTTCACTAAACCATCCGATGTGGAAAAAGACTTCGGGACCTGGAAGTAGGAAGACTTCCTTGGCCAAGGGACTTGGCCACTCTCAGCCTTAGTTTCCTCCTCCTCAAAATGGGGACAACAATAACAGGTACCTCACACGGCTGCTGAGGGGACCAAATTAAATAATTTATATTAAAGTGCTTTGCAGACTTTAAAGTCTATCACTAGAACCACTTTTCATGGAGATGTTTCCAGTTATAAGGATGGGATGGCTATAGCTTACTGGGATAGACTTGGTGTGCTCTGAAGTCCCTGTAATTCAATAGTGTTATATTTTGAGCCAGAAACCAGGATAAGGTCTCTACAATGTAGAATAGACCTGGCCCCTGTGTTATATCAGAATATCAGAGGCCGGACCATCCTAACCCAGAGCTCCCAGCAATCTCCTCTCTAGCATCCCTTATGAACAGTTCCAGGGCCCAGCTTGAAGCCCTGCAGTGAGAGAGTGCCCTGCTCACTGGAAGCTTACAGGATGTAATAGGCAGGCAAACAAAAACATTTATCAAGTGCTTTCTGTTTGCCAGGTTCTACTGGGCTAAGATTTGAACTCAGACCTTCCTGACTCCAGGCCTGGCACTGTAGCCACTGCCCCACCTAGCTGTCCTATGTGATTAATACATTTCCCATCAATTTCTGAGATTGAGACAATCTATGAGACAGTAAATTATGGCCTGATTTGTAGCATTTACTGATTGTTGAAGCATGATAACTTCCCCTGGAAATTTAACAATTGGCTTTCATTAGTGAGTTCAAGCTGGTTCTGGGGCATCCCAGCATCTGAGGGTATAAAACTGGACAGATTCTTTCATTTAAGAATTCATAGCAAATACAGATTGTTTTAAGTGTGGAAAACCCTTCATCTTTCCCCACTCCCATCCTATGTCTGAAATGCTCCTTGAACGCCTATTTTCCCATAAAATGTAAATCTCCCTAGGAAAGGTTACTCTTCTGAGCTACCAGTTACTGACCCTTGGAGATTGGTGGCAAGTCTGAAAGTATCCGGAATAAGGAGAGAGCCTCAGGATATTCAAGATGGAGGAGGATGGGAGGGAGAGGACTCCATCCAGGGAAGACCTTGTCCCCCACAGGGCCTAAAAGTGACAGGGGAACAAAGGCATAATCTGTCCATTCCATCTCCTCCCCTCTGGAGCTAGGCTCTCCTGGTCAGGCATGTTATTGATCTGTAGAATATCAGACAAGAAAAGGACCTGGGGAGGTAAACATGGACTCTTGGGGCTGGGAGGAGATGAAGGGACCATCCAGTATCATCACCTCATTTTCCAGGTGCAGAAGCTGAGGCTCCAGGAGAGGACAAGCTTTGCCTCCAGTGACACAGCAGTAGTCTTCTCCTGAATGTCCAATGTCCTTCTTCAGGAGGCTTTTCTCAGTCTCTTCAGGAGCTAATGTCTTCCCCTCTTCCTTCTATCTCCTCTCTGCATCTGGATCTTGTGTATACGTACCATGGATGGTATCTCTCCCATTAGACTGCCAACTCCTGGAGGGCAAGGACTATTTTTGTCTTTCTTTGTATGCCTACAGCTTAGCACAGAGCTCGGCCCTGAATAAATGTCTGCTGTCCATCTCTTCTTCCAGTACAGAAACTCCCCTCCTCTCCTCTCCTTATTTCTCCAAAAGTTCAGTCCTCTCCCTGACAGGGATGGGGGATGACATAGCCACCATATCAGGAACACCCTTCCTCCTCAACCCTGCCTTAGTTTCATTCAGAAGCCGTTATACACAAAGCTTTTCTTTCTTCCCCCAGCTGTTAGCCCCTCCCCAAATGATTTAAATAAGGGAGAAAGCCACCTACAACTGATATTCTTTTTATTTCCTTTTCTTTCATTTTCTTCTAAAAACCCTACAAGCAGGCCTCTGAGTAAAGCCTCCTAAAGCTGCACCCTCCACAGTTACAGATGACCTCCTAATTGCTAGATCTAATGGCCTCTTTGAGATCCTCATCCTTCATCTCTGCAGCTTTGGCACTAGCCCCCTCCTTGTGGATTCTCTCCCCCCTTCCCCAGGGTCCTTTGGGACCCCATTCTCTAAGCACAGCTCCTAGCTGGCTGGATCTCCACCCAAGCCCCTCCCACTAGCTGGTGGTATGCCCCAAGGCTCTGTCCTGGGCCCTCTTCTCTTACTGGATGATCTCATCAGCTCCCCTGGGTTCAATTAGCATGTATCTGCAGATGAATCCCAGATCTATTTATCCAACTGGAGTTTCTCTCTTGCCAATCCCACATCGCTAACTGCCCGATGGACATTTCAAACCAGATGTCCCATAAGCATCTCTGGGGCAACATATCCAAAGCAGAATCGTTATCTTTCCACCCAGACCCTCCCCTCTTCTGGGTTTGCCTTTTGCTGCCAAGGGCACCACAGTTCCCCCAGAGGGACCCAAGGTGCATCAGCTCAGGGTTATCCTCACCTTCTCCTCCCCCTTCCCCACCTATCCCACCAGCTGACAAATCACATCCATGCCTTTCTCTGCAACATGTCTCAGTTCTCTTCCCTTCTCTCCACTCATGCAAAAGCACCTGGTCTAGGCCCTCATCCACGTTCACCTGGGCTAAATGCCTTCCCAAGTGGCCTCCCCACCTCCAGGGTCTCTAGACTCCAAGCCCTTCGGTGACTGCCTGGTTATGTCCATTTCTGAGTAAAAAGTGTGTGTCTGTGTGTCTGTGTGTGTGGTGTGTGTATGTGTGTGTGGTGTGCATGTGGGGGGGTGTATGTGTGTGGTGTGTGTCCGTGTGCATGTGTGTTTGTGTGTGCATGTGTGTGGTGTGTGTATGTGTTCATGTATGTATGTGTGCATGTGTGTCTTTGTGTGCGTGTGTATGTAAGTGTGTGCATGTGTGTATGTGTGTGCATGTGTGTGGTGTGTGTATGTGTGTTCATGTATGTATGTGTGCATGTGTGTCTTTGTGTGCGTGTGTGTATGTAAGTGTGTGTGCATGTGTGTATGTGTGTGGTATGTGTGTGTGCATGCATGTATGTGTGTGGTGTGTGCATGTGTGTATGTGTGTGGTGTGTGTGTGTCTGATGTGTGTGAGTGTGTGTGTGCTTCTTCCTTCTCAACTCAACCTGGACCTCTCTCAAATAGAGATAATACTCACTGTAGTGTCTTTTACTGAGCAAGAATGGCCAGCGAGGGTGGAGAAGTGAGAAAATCTCCTCTCCTTCCCTGCCCCTGCCCTTTAACCTCTGGGACAGGTGCAGTGGTCACTCTACACAAAGCTTCTAGAAGTAACTAAGGAGGTCAGTAAGATAGAGAACTGGGTCTGGAGTCAGAGACCTGAGTCCATATCTGACCTGAGGCACTTTTTAGTTGTGTGACCCTGGGCAAGTAACTTAACTTCTGTCTGCTTCAGCTTCCCCAACTATAAAATGAGGATCATAATAGCGTCTCACTCACAGGGTTATCAGGAGGATCCAATGAGATTTGTAAAGCCCTTATCCCAGTGCCTGGAACTTAGTAAGTGCTAAATAAATGCTTATTTCCTTTCCTTTCCCCTCCCCCTGCACAGCCTGGATCCTCTCCAAGGCCATCAGCTCTTCTTGGGGCCACCCAAGGGCCTAGCCAATCACCACTCTTCCTGTTCCAATCACAGAACTTGTCAACACATAATAAAGAGACAAGATATGGCAGCGTTGGTATAGTTAGTGAAATATCTGACCCTTACTTTTTGTCATCAGATCCTGGCCTTTCATAGACTAACTGCCTTACGTGTAATTCGAGGAATTCTGTGTGATTTTAACATAAGCATGTGTAGGTAGCTGCTCTTTCCTAGATCTAATCATAGGGAAAAGAGACCAGGTAATCAGGGATTAAGCTAACTAAAAATAAACCCATACCAGATGATCTCTTTAAGCTGTTGAGTCATTTCAATTGTATCTGATTCTCTGTGCCCCCCGTGGGGGTTTCTTGGCAGAGATACTGGAATGGTTTGCCCTTTCCTTCTCTAGTTCATTTGACAGATGAGGAAACTGGGGCAAGCAGGGTAGAGTGACTTGCCTAAAATCACATACACAGTAAGTGTCTGAGGCCAGATTTGAACTCACATCCTCTTGATTCCAGAGATGGCACACTATCCACTGGACCAACCAACCACCCAATCTCTTTATGAGGTGTTTTAGGAGGTACTTTTTGGGAGCAATAGGACCACGGTGCTTTAAAAGTCAACTCATTGAGTCCAAGAAGCTTCTGTGAAGAGAAACACAGCTCCTGACCTCCTGAGTAGAAGATACACAGATCTGGGAGAGGGAAAATGCAGGCAGACACAACTACCATAAAGAAAGGGCCAGGACTCTGAGAGCAAGGCTGCTTAGGCTGGTCAGGCACAAAGTGTGTTAAGACAGAGGCCCTGTTGCTGGAACTTCTCCCCCATCCACCAGATTAGAGACACACCCCCTCCCAGCAGCAATCCTCTGTCTCCTTTCTCTCCTTGAGTTCCTTCATGGAAACCTAAAAGCTTTTTCTCTGGGCATGGGGAAATCTGTTGACTTTTCTTTGTTGTAAATGTTTACTTTGTCTTTTTAAACAGGGTAAAACACCAACATTAGCTAGTTTAAGAAGTTTGGGGTTTTTTTTTATTTTGAGACTAGAGTTGGGAGAAGGCAAATGAGGGAGGAAACATCTCCCAAAATGGCATAGAGATAGGTCTGATGCTGAAATGTTTTGTCATCAATGTTATCTCTAACTGGGGGCTCAGAGCTAGCAAAAAAAAGATGAGTTACAAATCTTTGGATTCTTCTTCCTAGCACAGAGAAGGTACATTTGTACCAGAAAATTCATCAGGGCAATGAGTTAATAGTAGGGTAAGGAGTAAATACTGGTGGTTAAACAACCTTAATCACCACATCATTCCCTTAACACTGCTACACATGACAAACAACTTGTTGAAAGAGAATCTTAAAGTGTCATTTATTCATTCAAATCAAATGCTTTTTTGGAGTCAACAAACAATGAGCAGAATGAGATCTTGTATTCTCTGAGCATTTCAATCAGTTGTATAAATGTAAATATATGATCAATTATGTTTTTTTCAGAAGTCTTCCTGTTCTCAGGCCATAATCAAGGATGCTCTTAGCACATGTATAGGTTGTTTTATGTAGGTTTTTACAGAGATGGGAAAGTAGACATATGGTGAGTAGTTATTATTGTTTTCTCAAGGACATTTTTTTAAATCATCATAAAGGAAAAAGCAAAAAACAAAAAAGATAATTTTGATTCTATAAAAATTAAAAGCTTCTGCAAAAACAAAAGTAAATGCTTCCAGAATAAAAAACAACAACAACAAAAAAGATACAAGCTATGGGAAAAGATATCTTAGCATCAACATCTCTAATAAAAATCTTATATCTAAACTCTGTAAAGAATTAACAAAGATGAATAAAAATAAAAGTCATTCTCCAATAGACATATCTATTCAAATTGTTCTCATGTCTGTGAACATATATATGAACAGGTATTTCTTGAATAAACCCAAACCATCAGCAACCATTTTAAAAAAGTACAAAAATCAGAGAAATTCAGATGAATATAACTGAGGTATCACCTCAGCCTGTTAAGCTGGTAAAGATGGCAAAAGGTACTGAAATCCAAGACTAGCAGGCGTGTGGAAAACAAGCATGTTAATGCTTTGCTAGTGTCATTCAAACTGGTTCCACCATTCTAGAAAGTAATATGTAATTATTCAATAAAAGTTACAGAAATATTCCTACCCTTTGACCCAGAGGTGCCATTACTGGGATTCTACTCCCAAGAATGTAGATGACAGAAAGTTCCCACATATGCTAAAAAATACATAGTAATACTTTGGGAGGGGGGTGATAGCAATAAGCTGGAAACATATCATGTGCCCATTGATTAAGGAATTGGGAACTAGGTGGCACAGAAGCTAGAACACTGGAACTGAATCAGAAAGCCCTGAGTTCACTACTGATCACAAACACCATGGGACACTGGGCAAATCACCGAATCTCATCTCTAAAATGGGTATAAGAATAGTACATACGGTTGCAGTGGGGATCAAATGAGATATTTGTAAAGTGTTTTGCAAACCTTAAGGCTCTGTGCAAATGCTAGTTAGTATGAGCAATTAGCTGAACAAACTGTGGTTATAAACATAAAGGAATATTATTATGTCTATACTAAGTTCAGAGAGAGCTGGGAAAGTCGGAGAAACTGATACAGAGCAAAGAAAGTAGAAGCAGGAAAACAGCATACACTTAATGACTCTAATCACGTAAGTGAAGAAAACCAGATTCACATTCTGGAAGTAAGCCCCAAACATTATCAACTAATGTTTAACATGGAGAGAGAGAGATAAAGGGGTTCGGGAAAGGGGAGGGAGAGAGGCAGCGGGGAGAGACAGAGAGAGGCAGACAGAGAGAAGAGAGACAGATAAAGACAGAGACAGAGAAAGAAGGACACAGACAGACAAACAGAGAAATAAAGGAGAGGGGAAAGGGATGGGAGAGAGGCAGAGTGGGGAGAGGCAGAGACAAAGAAAGAGGAGAAATGGGAGCGGGAGCAGTTCATTCATCAAGTTCATTCATCTACAACAAAAGTTGTAGCCATTAAAACCACACAGCCAGGAAACATTGAGGTAATACATTCTACCTTGTTCTACAAACATCCAGAAGATCTTTTGAGATGATTTGTCGTATTCTGCAATGTTTAGCCCAAAGGAAGCCCCTGTAGGCACGTTAGACTATAAGCTACCTTATCTTGTTGGTTTCTCAAAGTTCTGAAGACTTCAGAGCCTGAGAACTCCCCCAGGGAACTATTTGTAAATAGATGTGACTCTGAAGGATCCTCTTAAACAAAATCTTCAACAAGATCAAATCCAACATCCCATGCTGGTTCCTGGTTCCAGGAACTGATGCTGCAAGAGACTTCCTTGCTCTGTGAAGGAACTGCAAAGACAGGAAGTCACATCTTCCATCAGGTGCATTCCTAGTTCAGATGATTTTGCTTACCTTTGTATAAAAAAGAAGGCTCTATAGCTGAGGGAGAGGGCTATAGAAACTACTGTATCAAAATAAAATGTATCTAAATATATTTGTTAAAAATAAATCTATATGGAAATATAAGGGCAGCTGGGTTGCACAGTGGACAGAGTGCAAGGCCTAGAGTCAGAAAGACCTGAGTTCAAATTTTACCTCAGACTCCTACTGGCTGTATGACCCTGGGCTAGTCACTTCACTCGGCCTCAGTTTCCTCATCTGTTAAATGGGATGGAGTAAGAAATGGCAAACCATTCCAGTATCTCTGCCAAGAAAACCCAAACAAAGTCACCAAGAGTCAGGCACGACTGAAAATGATTAAACAAGAACCAATGGGCAACTTGTGTTTCAGTCCTTACTGTGTGAAAATGGTCAAGTCGTTTAATCTCAGTGGCCCCAGACAGATGTCTAGGAGAATTTGCTCTTTTGAAGCAATAGAGGAAATTTCCACACGAGGAGTTTCCCACACTACTGAAGTCACAGGCTGGTACCACTATCACTACCATCAGTAATAAAGAAACAAAGAAGTAAATAAATGAGCAAACAATCCAGGATAAATTTACAAAATCACTCGCAATATTTTATGACATTTTGCTTAATCATTTAGTGATTGTTTCTTTTGCCACCTCACGCAACAAATCCTTGGCCTTCTTGCCAGATAGAAAGATACAGCAGCCAAAGGCAAAAGTGATTTAGAAAAGAAACTCATTTTGCAGAGTGAGATAATGGAAGATGATAAGGAGAATGCAGGCATAAAACCATCAAAAGCAACAGAGAGGAAAACTAGGCTAGAGAGGATTCGCTGAAAAACTCGACCAACAAAGTCATCTCCAGGGGATTTAAGGATGAAACTCAAAGGAAAATGACAAACAGATGAAAGAATGAAAAGCTGTGTAAAGGGCATCATGACTCTGTACCATCAGGAACAATGAAGGCAGCATTACACCATAATGTCACAATCCCAAATGTGCTTCTTGAAGAATGGAAAACGGCACTTAACAAAAACATAGAGCAATCCACCACACTGGGGAGAATCCTGACTTGGGACTCAGAGAGCTGTGGTTCCAATCCTAGCTCTGACACTCGCTATGTGAGACTTTGGGCAAGTCATTCAATATATCTGGGCTTTAGTCTCCTTATCTGTAAAATAAAGATACCTTTTAGCTCTAAGTGTGTGTGTGTGTGTGTGTGTGTGTGTGTGTGTGTGTGTGTACATCCTTTCTGGTGCACTCTCCTAATTTACAATTGCACTAATACGTTAGGTCTCCAGAGAATGACTGACTACTCTCAGGGTCCTAGGAGTAACCCTGTGGGGCTATACTTCAAATACTGTAATTCCTGAGCCCTCACTGATATGATTTCCATTAACAATCAGACTTAGCTTAATAGCTAAAGCAGGGACAGCTAGGTGGGTCAGTGAATAGAGCAGGAAGAGTCAGGAAGACCTGAATTCAAATCTGGCCTCAGACACTGGACATACTTAGCTGTGTGACCTTGGGCAAGTCATTCAATCCCAACTGCCTTGCCTTGCCCCCTCCAAAAAAAAAAAACCTAAAGCAGAGGCATTTACTAATATAATATAAGAGTCAGAAAACTGTGACTTGTTGGTCAAACCTGGCCCACTGCCTATTTTTATATTGCCCATGAGCTAAGAATATAGGCAGCTGGGTGGCACAATGGATAGAACTTTGGGACTAGAGTCAGGAGGACCTGAGTTCAAATCTAGCCTCAGAAACCTACTAACTGTGTGACCCTGGGCAAGTCACTTAATCCTCAGTTTGCCTCAGTTTCCTCATCTGTAAAAACAAGCTGGAGAAGGAAATGGCAAATCATTCTAATATCTTTGCCAAGAAAACCCCAAATGGGGTTATAGAGAATCAGATACAATGGAAACAACTAACAAGAGATCAGAATGGCTTTTAAAATGTAAAGGGTACAAAATTTTGCAAAATGTAAAAACCATTCTCAGCTCGAGGGCCATACAAAATAGGTGGCAGGCTGGATTTGGCCTCCAGGTTATGGTTTGCCAATTCCTAGTTTAGAAAAAAACTAAGCATAAAATATTTTCCCCAAAGCCTGAGCCATGCTCTTCCACAAATGTACCCACATCCATGGGCAGAGTGAGCTCAAGCTGAGAGTATAACAGTTTTGAGGTCCACATGGAGGAAGCACTTGGCAAAGGAGTGGGTGCTTCTCTCGGGTCACAAGAGTTGGCTCTGTCTGGACCAGCTTCCTCTCTGAGGTGACATTTGTCTGACCTCAATACATCTCTGCTCCCAGTTCAGACACTTCCCCTGCCATCAGCCATTGGAGCTCTGGTAGTCAGCCGCCTATTGGATACCATAGCCACCACCATGCCAGTGGGCAGTGTTGCCACCACAGCTCCCAATCTCTAGAACTTTCAGACTCACAAGGTCGCCTGGATGCTTCTATCTCTGCCTTCCAAGATCAGGGAGGACTAAACACAGAGGCCGTATGTGCCAATTTGGACGATGAATAGCTGCCCCCCCAGTTCTGACACTAACTTGATATAGTCCACATAGTTCACAACTGGAAAGATTTTTTTTTTAATCTCCCAAGAGCCCAGTAGTTTGCTTTTATAACCCCTGAGTCATCTGTTCTTCTGGCCCAGAAACCAATTAAGGAACTCTGTCATCATGGCTAGAAGTGGCACCTCCCCCTCCCCAAGCTTCCACATGGTGGAGGTGACCCAGACAGGAAATATCTGGGCATGCTTCAAGAAGCGGTCAGTAGGGCAGGGTGTGTTGTTAAATGTTAACAATCAGCTCTCCAAAGCTACACGACACACTTTTAAGTTTAATCAGTATTTATTAACATTATCTCTATCACTCTCTTAATTTTGGACAATCAACAAAATGACAAGTTAGTAACATTTATCGATGTTCAGTGTGTAAATGTTCCCCTTGAAAACTGAACAATTAGTTCTCACAAGCCAATATAAGCTGGCTGCAGCACAGCCCTACCTCTGGAAGTCGTTTCACCCGTGTTAACACCGCCCTCCACCCCAACAAGCATACAAACACACACACACATTAATATGTTTGTTTATTTATGTGTTTGTCTGTCTGCTCATTTGTTTATTTAATCATGGACATACAATAGCTAGTAAGCTGGGCCCAGAGCTGAACGGGCAGAGGAGAGGAGGCTGACGGGCCTTTGGGAGATCACAGAGTTCTTGTAGTGATCCCCAAGCTTCTTCCTGAAATAAAGGCTCCCATTTTTAGCCTCAATATTCTTCTAGTCATGCTATATGTCTGTGAGTCATAGAATATCCCAGAAATGAAGTAGGAGCTCACTGAAGGGATGTAGGAGAAGGGCTTGGTGGGTAAGACCAGGTTACACCATCCCTGAAAAGAATTACATAGGATAGACCTTATAAAGGATGTCTTCAAAGAAATGTATAGTCAAAAAATAGGAAGGGCCCAATAGTGTAGAGAGAATGAAAGATAAGGTGGTTCCTTTAGATTATAAGCTCCTTGTGGGCAGGGACTGTCTTTTTCCCCTTTGTGTATGCCCAGCACTTAGCATAGTGCCCGGCACATTTGACAAATGTTGGTTGATGGATTGGTCGGCCCTACCGCTCCATTGGTGCACTCCCAATGTCAAGAGGCTACCATGAAGGCCCCCAACACATGCTGGGTATCCAGACTTCAGGGAACTTCTTGGGTGGGAGTCAGACAAGACAGGCCTGGATGGATCAGGATAAGTCCAATTGGAGGAGTGAAGCATGCATAGCAATGGGATCACACATATGTTGGCTACTAGCTTTCAGTTTGCTCTGTTTATTCTACTACCAGTTTGGTTTGGGAATTTGTGATTTTATTCCTGTCATTGATCACTCTGAGCTCTTCTCTAGTATTCTGTTTCTTGGGTTTGTATTCATTTGTTTGTCCTTTGCAGCTGTCAGTTGAAGTCAAAGCAAAATTGAATCCAAGAAAAATAAAATTGAAAAATGAGGGCATGGGATTGACCGGCCCTTAATGTCCCTTTGAGCCCTGAGCCCCTGGATTCTATGAATCAAAGATTCCTTCCTCCTGCTCCCACCCCTCCTCCCCTAAATCTCCTTCAGCCAGTCTATATATGGCACAGTCTCAAACCTTCTGCCATCTTGGTTTCCCTTCCCTGGATGCTCTCTAGTTGTCCATGTCCTTCCTTCAAGGCGCTGCTGAGAACCAAACATGACGCCCCAAATATGCGCTGATGGGGCCTCATACAGCAGAATTGTCACCTCCCTCATTGCAGACACTGTGACTCATTCAACAAAGCCCCTTTTAGCTTCCCTCGGCTGCTAGGTCACTGTTGACTCATGCTGACCTTGCCCTTCATTAACTGGAAAATACCAGTTGGCCTTCATTGACCTTCAAGCTGGGTCTCTTCTTATCCTTCCTGTCTGGCAGGGAAAGCATCTCAGAGGACTCCCTTCTGGAACCAGTGCAGCCTTCTTCAATCACGCTGATTACCTCCTCTCAGAGGTTTCCCCTTCTAGGATATTCCCCCATCTCTCTGGGGTATCGACTTCTGTGCTTTGGGGTTGACTTTGTTTGGGGTTGTTTTTCCATATTGTTTGGCCAAGAAGAGGTCATAGCCCAATCTGGGCCAGAATCTTCCCAGAGGAGCCATCTACCCAGACCACTGACCTCCTCTCCTTGACCGTGGGCCATCGACAGTTCACGTGTAGGGATGAGATCTTGTTCTGGGCTCACGCATTCCAGAACGTTTAGAGCTAGAAGTCACTTTGGGATCCCTTGTCTGACCCATCATTTAATAGCTGTGGAGAACTGAATTTCATAAGGAATAAGGAGCAGAGACAGAACTGGAACTCAAGGCCCTCTGGTTCCAAACCCAGGGCGTTTCCCGTGACTCTAAGTTGACTCACATTCCCATGATAGGATCTGGAAATAAAGGTCCTCAGAAGTCACCTGGTTCAGTCCCCTCATTTTACAAATGAGAAAATGGAGTTCAGAACAGAGAAGTCTGGGGTCATGGAGGAGGCCAAGCCCTTCAGCATGAGGCCTTCCCACTCCAAAGCCAGGGCTCTTTGCCCTGCTGCCATCCATGAGTCATGGAGAAGAAAAGTGACTTGTTCATGGTCTCAGTTTCCAGAGTGAGGATCCGAGCCCCTTTGCACCAAGCCCCCTGACCCAAATTCCGGGCCTCTTTCCCATCCCTCCCTTCCCGTTCCTGTTGCACAAATATAAGCTTGTCAGTTGGATGTCCCTTTGGGAGACTAGGCAGCACCACAGTGCATGGAGCACTGAAACTGGAGGCTCAAGACTCCTCCTCCTGAGTTCAAATCCTGCCTCAGTCACTCCCTGGCTGTGTGACCCTGGGCAAGTCACTTCCCCCATTTGCCTCAGTTTCCTCATCTGTAAATGAGCTGGAGAAGGAAATGACAAAGCTCTCCAGGATCTTTGCCATGAAATCCCTCCATACCACCCACAGTGGTGCCGTGGATATCAACCCAGATGGGTTCACAGAGTCAGGCAGGCTTGCAAAGTACTCTGCTTGTATTACCTCATTAGCTCCTCACAACCACTGTAAGGGGCAGGTACTATTATTATGATTATTTCACAGATGATAAAACCGAAGCAAAGAAAAGTTAAGTGACTTGGCCAAGGTCACACAGATAGTGCCCAAGGCAGGATTCAAACCCATGTGTTCTGCCTCTGGTCCGGGAGCACACTGCCTTTGCAGGTGAACGTCTCTTTCCAGGTAGGGGGTTTTGGTTTTTGTTATTAAATACATCTTCTTGTACTACATTCCATCTGCACCCACCCCACGCAGGCTGGGATGTTCATCCAGTCCCCCCTCTCCAAAGGAGAGCCAAAAAGCAAGCCTGAGAGGCTCCATTCTTGGGCTGACTCCAAGTTGGAGGGAGGGCCATGGGCACAGGTCCAGGATGGGAAAGGGTCAGGATAAATGGACTTTTCACAAAATGACCCAACATGTTTCACTCTCGAGGGGAAAGACCAGGAGACCTATGATGAGGGAATGGAAAATATGTCCTCAATGTGATGGAAAATGTGCTGCCCAAAGTTGGGGGGAGGGAGGGAACCTTAATGGAAATGCTTTGGGGGCATTGGCTGCAGAGCTGCCTCTGGGCTCAGCCTGGAGATTTTCTTGATCAGTAAGTGATGATTCCCAGTCTCTCTTCACTGAATCTATGAATGAATGAATGAATGAATGAGTGAATGAATGAATGAATAGATGGATGGATGGATGAATGGATGAATAAATGAACAAGTGAATAATGAATGAACAAATGAATGAATGAATGAACAAATGAATGAAAAAAGTATTTATTAAGCACTTAGGGTGTGCCAGGTCCTGTGCTAAGTACAAAAGAGAGGCATTCCCTGTTCTCAAGAGGTTCCCATTCTAAAGGGGAAAGGTGGCACCCACACAGAGGCTGGAGGTGGAAAAGTGGGACTGCTGCGGGCACACAGCTTAAGGACGGCTCAGAAGGGGCATCAAGACCTGGTCAAAGGTCACCTGCCAGAGTTCAGGGGTCTGGTGAGAAGCAGAGGTCTGGAGATACCCGCAAAGTGGCTTGGTGAGATCCAGTGACATGTCTCACTTCCCATGTCCCTCCTAGGAAGGCAGGGAGGTGGTGCTGTGGATATCAAGCCAGGTATGGAATCAGGAAGACCTGAGTTCAAATCCTGCTTCAGATTCTTACTAGCTGTGTGACACTGACCAGGTTTCTTAACCTCTCTCTGCCTCAGTTTCCTCAATGATAAAACCTATTTCATAAAGTTATAAGGATCAAATGGGATAGTTTTTTTAAAGCACTTAGCACAGTGCCTGCCACATATAGGTATGTAATAAATGCTCATTTCCTCTCTCCTTCCCTTCCTTTCTTCTAGGATTTGATCTATTTTTGAAAACTTCCTTCTTTCCTTCCTTCCTTCCTCCCTCCCTCCCTCCCTTTCTTCCTTCCTTTTTTCCTTTCCTTATTTCTTTTTCTTTGTTTCCTTCCTTCCTTCCTCTCTCCCTTCCTTCCTTTTTTCTTTCCTTCCTTCCTTCTTTTCTTCTTTCTTCCTTCCTTCCTTCCTTCCTTCCTTCCTTCCTTCCTTCCTTCCTTCCTTCCTTCCTTTCTCCCTTCCTTCTTTCCTCCCTTCCTGCCCTCTGATATTTGCTTTGATCTATTTTCAAAAGCTTCTGAGCATCCTGCCTTTACCACTTTGCTACCTGTGTAACCTTGGCCAGGTGACTTCCTCTCCCTTGGCCTCAGTTTCCTCATATATAAAGTAAACTCATTGGT